>CM019067.1:6804770-6977302 GCA_009667805.1 Leptobrachium leishanense | reverse complement strand
AGACCAGTATACCCTGCTAACTTAACCAGAGCTGTTGTAAACTTCCCAGAGCCATTATAGCCTATGGAGGTTTTCAGTTTACACCAGCTCTGTTTAAGTTAGCACCAACTTTGTAATATGGCCCATAGTGTCCTGTTTTTTTTTTCCAGGTCCACTATGACCACTTCAGTCCATCCCATTTTTTTAATGTAATATGCACTATGTATATCTCACAGAGCTCCACAGCAATAAAACTCACAGTAATGTGTGGTGTGTATGAGCGTATCACAGAGCTGCACATCAATAAAACTCACGGTAATGTGCAGTGTGTATGAGCATATTACAGAGCTGCACATCAATAAAACTCACAGTAATGTGCGGTGTGTATGAGCGGATCACAGAGCTGCACATCAATACAACTCACAGTAATGTGTGGTGTGTATGAGTGTATCACAGAGCTCCACAGCAATAAAACTCAGTAATGTGTGGTGTGTATGAGCGGATCACAGAGCTCCACAGCAATAAAACTCAGTAATGTGTGGTGTGTATGAGCGGATCACAGAGCTCCACAGCAATAAAACTCAGTAATGTGTGGTGTGTATGAGCGGATCACAGAGCTCCACAGCAATAAAACTCACAGTAATGTGCGGTGTGTATGAGTGTATCACAGAGCTCTACAACAATAAAACTCGGCTTTTGGATAAAGAGACAAACGTGTGAGATCTGCTCTGACCTCTCCACCTGCCGGATTCTGTGGCAGCCATTCCTGTCGTCTCCTGCTGGGGGCAGTATTGCTTCAGAATTGAATCCTAACAGATAAGACGTAGAAAAAATGTCCTTTTTATTTTTACAGCCGATGTATTTTCTGTGTTACAGTCACTCTGTGTCGTTGCGCGCCCAACGTTTACCAACATGTCCATCATGCCAAGTGTCCTCCTTTACGATGCTTCTGTCTGTGCTCAGCCGTCGTTCCCGAATGCGAAGGAATGATTAAACCTTTAGAAAGATAAAGGACCCCTTTCCACCGGACACATTAAAGGTCAGACACTAACGGAAAAATCGTGCGCCGGCCGGTACCCATCAACATCTCGCTTTTAATGTCCGTATTCCAACCAACAGGGTTATCCAAAGAGATTCGAAAAGTCACCGCACGTTCGGTGACTTTTCGTTCTCTTCAATTCGGTTCCTTTTGCCGATCCCATTTCGGTGACCCTGCGGTGTATTCAGCAAACAGCACAGGGTCCCCGAATTGCAGGGAAAAGCTGCCGAAAACCTGACGAAAACTAACCGAATGCACGCTGAAAACAAGCAAAAACATCTGGATTAACCTTTGAAGAAGCCGAACAGGAGCCGAACAGGAGCCGAATCACACAGAGCCGAAGCAGCTGTGACGTAAGAGGAGGCAGTGAATAAATTAGAAAAAACCATTTGTATGAATCTGGGAAATGAAACGCTGTTTGCAAAGAAACTACTGAGCGAAAATGTCTGAAATTTTCACAGGAGGTCCAGGGAATGATAATAAAGAGGGCTGTTACAAAAAAAATAAGTAAACTGAAAAAAATCAAAAAAAAATCGGACTTTTAAAAAAAAAAAAAAATATCAGAAAAATGCTTAAAGTATCCTAAAAAATCTATAAATAAAGTGACTTTTTGCTGGCAGAATTTTAAATGAACGGTTTATTAGATATTGAATTAAAACGGGAATATTTTTAACATTGAAGTCTATGGATTCTCCTGAATTAACTTGCCAAATGAAACCACCGAATGGCAGGGCATTAGGGAACCTTTCACTGCTGGTTTGTGTTCTCTGAATAGCCGAAGCATTGCTTTTTCATGGGGATTTCACTGCCCTCGAACAGGCACCGAACAGGCACCGTATGTGCAGGCAATTCGCCAGGATTTGGTGAATTGCCTGCTCTCTGGATAGCCGAATGGCCAGGAAAGGTAACCGAACACTGATTTTCAGCATTCGGTTACCTTTCTCCAGCAATTCGGATCTCTTTGGATAACCCTGCAAGACTCTAAAGTCGGCAGGAGACGTTTAAATCTCTGAGCGAGATGTTATGCAGTTTGCAGAGCAGTGAAATTACCGGCTGGCGCTGCTGAAAGTGGCTGCGCGTGCAGCTAACGCTCATTAACCCCCTGTGTGTGTATTTCAGCCCTGGTGTAACCTTAACCAGAGCCGTAACAGCTCCATAGACTTCACCTGCTCAGGGAAGTTACACCAGGGTTTACTTGTCATTATGAGCGTCACACCGGCTTTTAGGAGGGGTTACATTTCCCAGGTCCGACCCCAGATGTTACGTTTATTCAGCACCTTGGAATAGGTCACTATTCTACCATTTCATAATAACTCGCGCGTCCCAGGTTAAATATAGAAGACGCAGAGTACAGTAAGGAACGCAAGCCACGAGGCGCTAAGGCCGGAATGGTTTTGAAAAAAATTGAGAAACAAAAATTTTGTAAAAAAAAAATGCAACAAAATACAAAAAGGAAACAATAAAAAAAGTTTTTACTGAAAATAAAAAGAATAAACAGACTATTTTTTTTAGATATTTCATTTATTACATCGAAACCTATGGGATTCACCTGTTTAACCCCTTCACTACTGAGATCGAGATATCGGGTGCCTTTGAAGCCCAAGATATCTTGATTAGCTGTTCTGTTGCAAACTAATTTTCAGGGTTATCCAAAGAGATCCGAATTGCTTGAGAAAGGTAACCGAATGCTGAAAATCAGCGTTCGGTTACCTTTCCTGGACATTCGGCTATCCAGAGAGCAGGCAATTCGCCAAATCCTGTCGAATTGCCTGCACATACGGTGCCTGTTCGGTACCTGTTCGAGGGCAGTGAAATCCCTTGAAAAAGCACTGCTTCGGCTATTCAGAGACACAAACCAGCAGTGAAAGGTTCCCCTAATGTCCTGTCATTCGGTGGTTTAATTCGGCAAATTTATTCAGGAGAATCCCATAGGCTTCAATGTTAAAAATATTCCCGTTTTAATTCAATATCTAATAAACCGTTCATTATAAAATTCTGCAGCAAAAAGTCTCTTTATTTATAGATTTTTTAGGATACTTTAAGCATTTTTCAGATTTTTTTTTTTATTATTAAAAGTCCGATTTTTTTTTTTATTTTTTTTTCAGTTTACTTATTTTTTTGTAACAGCCCTCTTTATTATCATTCCCTGGACCTCCTGTGAAAATTTCAGACATTTTCGCTCAGTAGTTTCTTTGCAAACAGTGTTTCATTTTCCCAGATTCATACAAATGGTTTTTCTAATTTATTCACTGCCTCCTCTACGTCACAGCTGCTTCGGCTCTGTGTGATTCGGCTCATGTTCGGCTCCTGTTCGGCTCCTGTTTGTCTTTTTCAAAGGTTAATCCAGATGTTTTTGCTTGTTTTCAGCGTGCATTCGGTTAGTTTTCGGTTAGTTGTCGTCAGGTTTGCGGCAGCTTTTCCCTGCAATTCGGGGACCCTGTGCTGTTTGCTGAATACACCGCAGGGTCACCGAAATGCAATCGGCAAAAGGAACCGAATTGAAGAGAACGAAAAGTCACCGAACGTGCGGTGACTTTTCGAATCTCTTTGGATAACCCTGATAGTTGACTTTTGGGCCGCAAATTTTGTTTGGACATCATACCTACAGGACTAAAACATTCAAAGAGCTAAAACGGCTTAAAATTAGCTGAATGTCCTGACAAGGACATTCAGCAAGTCGATACATTTGTTGCAGTGAACCACAGGCTGCAACTGTAACTCAATACTGGCCAAATATGTTAGTACAGTAAAAGATTCATTGGGAGTATTCTAAAATATGTCTTACATTATAATTAATTAAAAATAATTTTTTAACTAACTTAACTAATTTTTAACCATAATTATCAGTGAGTCATTCGACAGGTTTAATCAGGCGAATCCTATAGGTTTCAATGTAAAAAGAATTTCCCTGATTTTATTAAATATTCAACTGTTTATTCTTTTCACTTGCAGAAAAAAGGGTCTCTTTATATATTTTTGAGCATTTCTCGGGATTTTTTTGGTGAAAATTTTGGATTCCTAATTTATTTTAAAACAAGGCTTTTTTTCTTTGCCAAATATAGCTTTTCTTTTTTCTTTCTTTCAGTCTGGCTGCGTTTGGCGGGTGCTGTCCTTGCTGCTCAATAGGTTTCAGCAGCAAGGGCAGGAGGATCTTCTGCTCTAGAACCCCATGGAGCTGCTGTACTTGGTGCTGAATAGGTTTCAGGGGGACCTTTTGCCCTGGAGCCCTGTGGCATTGCTGCCCTTGATGGTGAATAGGTTTCAGCAGCAAAGACTGGGGACCTTTTGCTCCAGAGCCCCGTGGAGCTGCTGTCCTTGGTGCTGAATAGATTTCAGCACCAAGGACAGGGAATCTCTTGATCCGGAGCCTCGCAGAGCTGCTGTCCTTGGTGTTGAATAGGTTTCAGCACCAAGGACAGGAGGATCATGTATATTCTTTTTTTTTTTTACCCTAATCTAAATAATTAATTCATATTATTTACCTTCCGAAATAACTAATAAAAATGAAATAACAAATCGATCCGAAATACGAATCACAGTAACAAAACGAATGCACCGAAACAAACTAAAAAACGTAACAGATCGCTCCGAAATGAAACGATATTTTTCGTTGTGCACATGTTTAGTAACATGTCTCCAGGGTAAATAACAATATATTTTATATACACATGTATTTATGGGATGCACCTTGGGGGATTCCACTGTTTTTAACATGTTGTACCACTTGGATGGTAAACTTTACAGTAACCAAGGGATAGGGCCCAAAATATTACAAACGTGTATGTATATATATCTATCAAAAATTATAAAAAACATGGGGGGGGGTTGCACTCAGCCTTAAGGCTAGGGTCAGACGAGCGTGATTTCTACGGACTGTACGTCTGTGCACACGGACGTACGTCAGTACGGAAGACACAGTAGTGGCCACACAGTCCGTTTTTTTCACTGACGTATATTTTGACGGATGTAGGAGAGAAAATAAATTAAAATGCAAAACCATTTTGTCCGTGAAAAATGCTGGACGTATAAATGCAGTCCGTCTGACCACGTTCCATCACTCACACACAAAGCTATGCAGACGTTGAGGACGCAGCGCACTTTGTGCGGCCGTTCTAGGGGTTGTACGTTCTTGCCTGCCTTGCGTCCGTGGGCCGCGGCCGTTGTGCGTCCGCAGTTCAGTGCGGACGTACTTCATGTGTCGGGCTCCAATGGGCTTCCTGTCATGCTATCACGGACGTACTTTTAGGCGCAATCACGGACGTGAACACTACGCTCGTCTGACACCAGCCTTACTAAGCGTTTCAGTGCGGGTGCGTCTCAAAATAAAATACAAAACAAAAACACGGAGAGAGCACTCCAGACAAACACATTCAAAAACTTGCAACAACAGCTCCATGCATGGGGGCATAATACCAGCTTTTACCACATGGTGAAAATTTCATAACTCTGAGCTTTGCTGAATAAAATGGTGGAAATTTGGTTCTATTTTTGGTTTTATTTTGAGACGCACCCGCACTGAAACGCTTAGTTAAGGCTGAGTGCTACCCCCCCCATGTTTTTCGTATGTATTTCCTGGGTATGCTCCCCCTCCCTGCCACAGGTACTCCTCCTCCAGGTCCTATTTAACCTTGATCTGCGGGAGCTCCATGAAGGGGACCTGTTCCCAGTGGCGTCACTAGGGTTGGTGTCACCCGGTGCGGTAACTTATGGCGTCACCCCCCCCCCGAGTTTTACGGATTTTTTTTAACTACTCTTACTCCTAAATCAGTACTCCCATATAACACTGAATGCTTATACACACAGCGCACATTACTGTGAGGTTTATTGCTGTGGAGCTCTCTCATATGCTCACACAAATTTTTGCCAACTGCCAGCAAGTACGGTGCCTGTTCGAAGGCAGTGAAAGCACACGCGGATATATATTGCCCCCAGCAGCTCTGGATATATTGCCCCCAGCAGCTCACCCATGGATATATATTGCCCCCAGCTCACATATGGATATATTGCCCCAGTTCAGTTATATATTGCCCCCAGCAGCTCACCCATGGATATATATTGCCCCAGCTCACATATGGATATATTGCCCCAGTTCAGTTATATATTGCCCCCAGCAGCTCACCCATGGATATATATTGCCCCAGCTCACATATGGATATATTGCGCCTCAGCTCACACATGGATATATTGCCCCAGACCAGCTCACACATGGATATTGCCCCAGCTCTCATGGATACTGCCCCCAGCACACATGGATATGCCCCAGCTCCTCTCATGGATTATGCCCCAGCTCCTCTCATGGATTTTGCCCCAGCTCCTCTCATGGATATACTGCCCCAGCTCCTCTCATGGATATACTGCCCCAGCTCCTCTCATGGATATATTGCCCCAGCTCCTCTCATGGATATACTGCCCCAGCTCCTCTCATGGATATACTGCCCCAGCTCCTCTCATGGATATATTGCCCCAGCTCCTCTCATGGATATACTGCCCCAGCTCCTCTCATGGATATACTGCCCCAGCTCCTCTCATGGATATACTGCCCCAGCTCCTCTCATGGATATATTGCCCCAGCTGCTCTCATTGATAATGCCCCAGCTCATGGATATGCCCCAGCTCATGGATATGCCCCAGCACCTCATGGATATCTCCCAGCTCCTCATGGATATGCCCCAGCACCTCATGGATATCTCCCAGCTCCTCATGGATATGCCCCAGCACCTCATGGATATGCCCCAGCAAATGGATATGCCCCAGCTCCTCATGGATATGCCCCAGCACCTGATGGATAATGGCCCAGCTCACCTCCGCCGCGTTTTTCGCTCCCTCTGAGCGTCCGGCGGCGCGCAGCTTGGGCGCTCGCCTGGGGGAGCCACGTGACCAGCCGCGATTGGCTGGTGAAGTGTTTCCTCCAGGCGAGCACCGAAGCTGCATGCTTCGGACGCTCGCAGGGAGCGAATACGCGGCGGAGGATGAGACACCCGCCCTTAGGGTGACGGTGTCACCCTAAAGGCGGGTGTCACCTGGTGCGGGCCGCACCCCCCGCCCCCACGTTACGACGCCACTGCCTGTTCCTCAGTAAGTGAGTTTAACCCATTCTGGGCAGTCATTAGGTTTGCAGAGGAGGACCTGCCAGAGGGTGGATTACATTGACGCTGTTGGCAGCTTAAGCAATTCACGGACGTTCATTGGGAACCAAATTTCCACCATTTTATTCAGCAAAGCTCAGAGTTATGAATTTTTCACCATGTGGTAAAAGCTGGTATTATGCCCCCATGCATGGAGCTGTTGTTGCAGGTTTTTGAATGTGTTTGTCTGGAGTGCTCTCTCCGTGGTTTTGTTTTGTATCAAAAATTATATATATATAAAAAAAATCAAAAACGAAGTAAAAAAACACTCTGAAAAACTAAAGACAAAGAGAGAGAAAATGATTTTAATTTAAAAAAAAAATAAAACAAGAAAAAAAATATTGTAACATGCGCCACTTTGGACTCGAAGTACATGGGCCTAGAAATGTATTTGGGAGGTGTGGGCCTGATGTTTCATATTGTTTTCCTGCCGTTTCCTTTGTTAAAGTCACCCTGTATCTACAATATTAGATGCAGGGTGTTTGTGTTCTCTGTGCCTTATTACCTAATGTCTGTGTTCTATTAATATTCCCTTATGTGTTTATTATGGAGTACCGTAGATACTCGAGTATAGCGCGACCCGAATATAATGCGATGGATAGAGATTATGGAAATGAGAGAATACTCAAGACTCGAATATAACGCGAGGAGCAAAATTATAAAAGTATACTGTACCGGTAAACAATTAAACTCCTTTGTGGTTCTCTTAACACAGTCAGGCTCCCCCTCAGGCCAGGGTGCTCTGCTCTAGAATGATTGCAGTTACTAAGTATGAAGCCGCCGGCCACCCGTCTTCTTTACTTGCGATAAGATTCAGAATGTTAGGAGAATCGCGCAGCACATCTGCAGTGACGTCAGGACAGGGCACTAGCAGGGTGGGGCTGGCTATTGGCGGACGATGCAGTGGATGAGCCTGCTGGAGCTGGAGGTCACAAAACAACACCTCCCTGTGTGCAGCACAGAGTGAGGGTGCATGCTCGGTTTTAAGCCAATCTTGAATGATTGACTTAACCACTTGGCTGCGGAGGACGCGCTGAGCGCGTCCTAGCACAGGAGGCAGCAATCTGCCAGGATTCCGGCCGATTGCTGGCCCCCCCGGTGTGGGCTGACATCTTGGATGTCAGCCCGGCACTCCGGGACCCCTACGGGGACAATATATGCCATTGCGGCGGCACGATGACATCTATTTCAGGCGCCCCCCCTGCGAGTGAGGAGGAGGTGCCTGAAAAGGGAGGGGGAGGTCCTTCGGACCTCTCTCCCTCCCGATCGCCTGGGACCAGCGATTAAAGGCAGGCATCATTTGGAAGGGCACAGCTTGCCCTTCCAAACAGTGCCTGGCTTTCACCCCTTGGGGGCCGGATTGCAATTCAGCGACAAAAAGCGCCGGATTGCAATCCTCTCCTGGAGCTGGCTGACATCTTGGATGTCGGCCAAGCTTCCGGGATCTCCCCCTGATGACTGGCGTCATCGTGCATAACGCAATGACATCAGTTTTAGAGTTAACCCCTAGCTGCCACCAATGGTGGTGATAGGGGGTACCGTGGCAGCTAGGGGTTAATGTTTGATATCATTGGATCGACCAGAGCATGGCCTTGCTAACGATACCAAACATGACTATCGTAAAAATAAAATGTAAATAAAAAACTATTTAAAAAATAAAAAAAAATAAACAGCTTTTTTTTTTTTGTTTTGTTAATGCAGCAATATTGTTCCCATTTCAATTATAATGTGAACAATGATGCTGCACTAACGATTTTTGTATGGAGTGCGTTTGTTAAAAATCACGTGATTTTTCCCCCCAAAAAAATTTAACAAGACCCCATTTCTAATTTTTTTAACAAGCGCAACCCATAGAAAATATAACCGCAAATGCTCGCATGTTAAAATGTGAAAAAAAACACTTTACACATTGTAAATTATTGAAAATTTAATTTTATTGCATTTTTTGTTATAATATACAGACAGGACATGACGTATACATATAATAATGATATATTATGAATCTGCCGAGTCTGCCGGAAAGAACAATATATAATATGTCTGGGTCATATAATAAAATATGGCTTCAAAACGCGTTTAAACATGATGAGAGAAACCGGTAAAAATGACTTCAGCACAGAGGCGGGAAAAGCCTCAGCAGCGAAAGGGTTAAACCAAGCGTGCCCTCTGGCCGTGATGAATCCCACCTCTCCTAAATCCGGAAGTTCCTGAAGTGTTTGCAGGCATCAGGGAGTTCCTGAAGTGTATGCTGGCGTCATCAGGGAGCCTGCATTCACTTCAGGGTGACTACCGGAACTTCGGGAGTCTTGGGATCCCTGAGCAAGTGAAGTATTTTTTACACGTCATGCAGATGTCTCGAATATAACGCAACCCCTCCAATTTTAAGGTACATTTTTGTCGCCAAAATCTAGCGGTATACTCGAGTATCTACTTCTGTGTACCTTCTCTCTGTATAGTGTACTTTTCTGTATTTGCTGCTTTCTGTATAGTGTAGAAATATTCCTTTGTTTCCCTACTCCCCCTCCCCCGCTAGGACCTAGCAGACGGTTTAAGATAAGAGTAGAGGTGTAAACAATCCATTGTGTTGAAAGGCTCTTTCTATTGTCATGTGGCTGAAGTTCTATGATCTAATCTGTGATGTATTCATGAAGGGGTTGTCAACTGGTGTTGTCTCTCTCAACTGTGTTTTACCTGTGTGTTTTAAAAATAAAGGTCAGTCTTTGTTTGCTGCTCTACAACTCTGGTCCTGCTTTTAGAGGTTTGGGGCTGAAGTTGAATTTCGGGGTCCAGCTTGGAGAAAGCTAGAGGTTTGACAGAGGCACACGGTCTGTTACATAGTCCCTTGTCTGTTACCAAGTATCATGAGACATGTAGTTCAGAAACATCTAGGGTGCCATGGTTTGCCGTCGCAGCCGTCACAGCAATATATTAGGCATTCATTCTGTGTCTGTATTGTGTGTCTGTGTGTGTATGTGCGTGATGTGAGAAATTAATATTTACTGTAATATTACTTTGTTTTGGTGTATATTAAATAAATATCCGTATCCGCCCGGTTTGCTTTTCATAGGTTTCTGAATCATCGGGTAACACCAATGTGAGGTTTTGTAATTTGGGGAAATGGGTAAAAAAAAATAAAACCATGGAAGAGTTAAAGCAAAATACAGGGGGACACAGACCCCGGGTTACACTCCTACTGTAAAATAATTATCTTTTAATTTCCTGTACATGAAAGCTTCCCTTAGTTAACATGCCCCCTTTAGCTCAGTTTGAAATGCTTGTTTGCAAAATCCTTTAGAAGCTACAGACGGGCTACTGTTCAGACAAATCCCCCTTTCCCCTGCCCCTTTCTACGACACGTGATTCTGGGCATAGGAATGTATTTGTCTCTCTAAAAGTTAAATTGTAA
Organism: Leptobrachium leishanense; assembly: GCA_009667805.1. Lineage (NCBI taxonomy): Eukaryota > Metazoa > Chordata > Amphibia > Anura > Megophryidae > Leptobrachium > Leptobrachium leishanense. The sequence continues at coordinate 6,966,753 of CM019067.1, read as the reverse complement.
ACCATATATGGCTAAGTGCAACTATAAGATCCCTGAGTGGAAAATGTATACGTGCCCTTTTAACTCTGACGCGATCTGTTTCATGATTGGCTGTTGCACCACACCCTTATGTTCTATATTAGAGCCTGACAAAAAGAATGCTGAGACCAGTTTTACTCTGCACATTGTGTGGGTGTCTTATTGCTTTCCCGTTAGCTAACGTTGCGCTGCGTTGTGCTGCATTGCGCTTGCCACATTTACATGAGGAATACAGAAGTCTTCTGGGTTGCATATTTTGGTAAATATGAATATGAATATTATTTCTTGAACAGCTACAGCTAAACAATCACAAAGGATTGCGTAACCAGGACGGGAAACCTTCAAATCAAACAATCGAGTCGGTGAGTTACTGCTGATAGGAAGAGATACGGGATCTCAGGCCACCGAGGCTGGACTGAGGGAACCGGAGACTATTATTATCACACTGGGGGTGCAGTGTGACGGGGTCACATCCTGGTCAAGGAATGAGCTGGACTGGGCCTGTACTTCAACGCAAAACACCGCGACGAGTCAGGATCTCCATCGTGCTCCACACTGCCATAATCCTTTATCCATTCCCAAACCTGGGCTTAGACCTGCAGATACATAAGACGCACACGCAGACACCGACAGACACACATAGACACTGACAGAAACCGGCCGACGCACACACAGAAACCGACAGACACCAACAGACGCACATAGACACTGACAGACACAGACAGATACACGAACAGACACAGACAGAGGCACACACAGAACCAACAGACGCACAAACAGAAACCAACAGATGCACACACAGACAGACGCACACACAGAATCAACAGACGCACAAACAGAAACCGACAGCAACCAACAGACACAGACACGACAGACGCACACACAGACACCGACAGACGCACACACAGACACCGACAGCCACACACACAGACACCGACAGCCACACACTCTATAACCCCTCCTATTACTCCATATAACCTCCCTATAACTCCTCCTATTACTCCATATAACCTCCCTATAACCCCTCCTATTACTCCATATAACCTCCCTATAACTCCTCCTATTACTCCATATAACCTCCCTATAACCCCTCCTATTACTCCATATAACCTCTATAACCCCTCATATTACTCCATATAACTCCCTATAACCCCTCCTATTACTCCATATAACCCCCTATAACCCCTCCTATTACTCCATATAACCCCTCTATTACTCCATATAACCCCTCCTATTACTCCATATAACCTCCCTATAACCCTCCTATTACTCCATATAACCTCCCTATAACCCCTCCTATTACTCCATATAACCCCTCCTAATTACTCCATATAACCCCTCCTATTACTCCATATAACCTCCCTATAACCCTCCTATTACTCCATATAACCTCCCTATAACCCTCTCATTACTCCATATAACCTCCCTATACCCCTCCTATTACTCCATATAACCCCTCCTCATTACTCCAATATAACCCGCCTTATTTCCATATAACCTCCCTATAACCGCTCCTATTACTCCATATAACATCCCTATAACCCCTCCTATTACTCCATATAACCTCCCTATAACCCCTCCTATTACTCATATAACCCCTCCTATTACTCCATATAACCCCTCCTATTACTCCATATAACCTCCCTATAACCCTCCTATTACTCCATCCATATAACCTCCTTATAACCCTCCTATTACTCCATATAACCTCCCTATAACCCCTCCTATTACTCCATATAACCTCCCTATAACCCCTCCTATTACTCCATATAACCTCCCTATAACCCCTCCTATTACTCCATATAACCCCTCCTATTACTCCATATAACCTCCTTATAACCCCTCCTATTACTCCATATAACCTCCCTATAACCCCTCCTATTACTCCATATAACCTCCCTATAACCCTCCTATTACTCCATATAACCCCTCCTATTACTCCATATAACCTCCCTATAACCCCTCCTATTACTCCATATAACCTCCCTATAACTCCTCCTATTACTCTATATAACCTCCATATAACCCCTCCTATTACTCCATATAACCTCCCTATAACTCCTCTCTATTACTCCATATAACCCCTATCCCCTCCTTTACTCCATATACTCCCTATAACTCCTCCTATTACTCCATATAACCCCCTATAACCCCTCCTATTACTCCATATAACCCCTCCTATTACTCCATATAACCTCCCTATAACCCCTCCTATTACTCCATATAACCCCTCCTATTACTCCATATAACCTCCCTATAACCCCTCCTATTACTCCATATAACCCTCCTATTACTCATATAACCTCCCTATAACTCCTCCTATTACTCCATATAACCCCCTATAACCCCTCCTATTACTCCATATAAACTCCCTATAACTCCTCCTATAACTCCTCCTATTACTCCATATAACCCCCTATAACCCCTCCTATTACTCCATATAACCCCTCCTATTACTCCATATAACCTCCCTATAACCCCTCCTATTACTCCATATAACTCCTCCTATTACTCCATATAACCTCCCTATAACCCCTCCTATTACTCCATATAACCCTCCTATTACTCCATATAACCTCCCTATAACCCCTCCTATTACTCCATATAACCTCCCTATAACCCCTCCTATTACTCCATATAACCTCCCTATAACCCTCCTATTACTCCATATAACCTCCCTATAACCCTCCTATTACTCCATATAACCCCTCCTATTACTCCATATAACCTCCCTATAACCCCTCCTATTACTCCATATAACCTCCCTATAACCCCTCCTATTACTCCATATAACCCTCCTATTACTCCATATAACCTCCCTATAACCCCTCCTATTACTCCATATAACCTCCCTATAACCCCTCCTATTACTCCATATAACCCCTCCTATTACTCCATATAACCTCCCTATAACCCCTCCTATTACTCCATATAACCCCTCCTATTACTCCATATAACCTCCTATTACTCCATATAACTCCCTAAACCCCTCCTATTACTCCATATAACCTCCCTATAACCCCTCCTATTACTCCATATAACCTCCTTATAACCCTCCTATTACTCCATATAACCTCCCTATAACCCTCCTATTACTCCATATAACCTCCCTATAACCCCTCCTATTACTCCATATAACCTCCCTATAACCCCTCCTATTACTCCAATATAACCCTCCTATTACTCCATATAACTCCCTATAACCCCTCCTATTACTCCATATAACCTCCCTATAACCCCTCCTATTACTCCATATAACCCCTCCTATTACTCCATATAACCTCCCTATAACCCCTCCTATTACTCCATATAACCCCTCCTATTACTCCATATAACCTCCCTATAACTCCTCCTATTACTCCATATAACCCCCTATAACCCCTCCTATTACTCCATATACCCCCTATAACCCCTCCTATTACTCCATATAACCTCCCTATAACTCCATATAACCCCCTATAACCCCTCCTATTACTCCATATAACCTCCCTATAACTCCTCCTATTACTCCCTATAACCTCTCCTATTACTCATATAACCTCCCTATAACCCTCCTATTTACTCCATATAACTCCTATAACTCCATATAACCCCCTATAACCCCTCCTATTACTCCATATAACCTCCATAACCCCTCCTATTACTCCATATAACCTCCCTATAACCCCTCCTATTACTCCATATACCTCCCTATAACCCCTCCTATTACTCCATATAACCTCCCTATAACCCCTCCTATTACTCCATATAACCTCCCTATAACCCCTCCTATTACTCCATATAACCTCCCTATAACCCCTCCTATTACTCCATATAACCTCCCTATAACCCCTCCTATTACTCCATATAACCCCTCCTATTACTCCATATAACCTCCCTATAACCCTCCTATTACTCCATATAACCTCCCTATAACCCCTCCTATTACTCCATATAACCCCTCCTATTACTCCATATAACCTCCCTATAACCCCTCCTATTACTCATATACTCCCTATAACCCCTCCTATTACTCCATATAACCTCCCTATAACCCCTCCTATTACTCCATATAACCTCCCTATAACCCCCTATTACTCCATAACCCCTCCTATTACTCCATATAACCCCTCCTATTACTCCCTATAACCCCTCCTATTACTCCATATAACCCCTCCTATTACTCCATATAACCTCCCTATAACCCCTCCTATTACTCCATATAACCCCTCCTATTACTCCATATAACCTCCCTATAACCCTCCTATTACTCCATATAACCCCCTATAACCCCTCCTATTACTCCATATACCCCCTATAACCCCTCCTATTACTCCATATAACCTCCCTATAACTCCAATATAACCCCCTATAACCCCTCCTATTACTCCATATAACCTCCCTATAACCCCTCCTATTACTCCATATAACCTCCCTATAACCCCTCCTATTACTCCATATAACCTCCCTATAACCCCTCCTATTACTCCATATAACCTCCCTATAACCCCTCCTATTACTCCATATAACCTCCCTATAACCCCTCCTATTACTCCATATAACCTCCTATAACCCCTCCTATTACTCCATATAACCTCCCTATAACCCCTCCTATTACTCCATATAACCTCCCTATAACCCTCCTATTACTCCATATAACTCCCTATACCCCTCCTATTACTCCCATATAACCTCCCTATAACCCCTCCTATTACTCCATATAACCTCCCTATAACCCCTCCTATTACTCCATATAACCTCCCTATAACCCCTCCTATTACTCCATATAACCTCCCTATAACCCCTCCTATTACTCCATATAACCTCCCTATAACCCCTCCTATTACTCCATATAACCTCCTATAACCCCTCCTATTACTCCATATAACCTCCCTATAACCCCTCCTATTACTCCATATACCTCCCTATAACCCCTCCTATTACTCCATATAACCTCCCTATAACCCCTCCTATTACTCCATATAACCTCCCTATAACCCCTCCTATTACTCCATATAACCTCCCTATAACCCTCCTATTACTCCATATAACCCCTCCTATTACTCCCATATAACCCTCCTATAACTCCATATACCCCTCCTATTACTCCATATAACCTCCCTATAACCCCTCCTATTACTCCATATAACCTCCCTATAACCTCCCTATTACTCCATATAACCTCCCTATAACCCTCCTATTACTCCATATAACCCCCTATTACTCCATATAACCCCTCCTATTACTCCATATAACCCCCTATAACCCCTCCTATTACTCCCATATAACTCCTCCATAACTCCCTATAACCCCTCCTATTACTCCATATAACCTCCTATAACCCTCCTATTACTCCATATAACCTCCCTATAACCCTCCTATTACTCCATATAACCTCCCTATAACCCCTCCTATTACTCCATATAACCCCTCCTATTACTCCATATAACCTCCCTATAACCCCTCCTATTACTCCATATAACCTCCCTATAACCCCTCCTATTACTCCATATAACCTCCCTATAACCCCTCCTATTACTCCATATAACCTCCCTATAACCCCTCCTATTACTCCATATACCTCCCTATAACCCCTCCTATTACTCCATATAACCCCTCCTATTACTCCTATAACCTCCTATAACCCCTCCTATTACTCCATATAACCTCCCTATAACCCTCCTATTACTCCATATAACCTCCCTATAACCCCTCCTATTACTCCATATAACCCTCCTATTACTCCATATAACCTCCCTATAACTCCCTAACTCCCCCCTCCTATTACTCCATATAACCTCCCTATAACCCCTCCTATTACTCCATATAACCTCCCTATAACCCCTCCTATTACTCCATATAACCTCCCTATAACCCTCCTATTACTCCATATAACCTCCCTATAACCCCTCCTATTACTCCATATAACCCCTCCTATTACTCCATATAACCTCCCTATAACCCCTCCTATTACTCCATATAACCTCCCTATAACTCCTCCTATTACTCCATATAACCCCTCCTATTACTCATATAACCCCTCCTATTACTCCATATAACCTCCCTATAACCCCTCCTATTACTCCATATAACCTCCCTATAACCCCTCCTATTACTCCATATACCTCCCTATAACCCTCCTATTACTCCATATAACCCCTCCTATTACTCCATATAACCTCCCTATAACCCCTCCTATTACTCCATATAACCTCCCTATAACCCCTCCTATTACTCCATATAACCTCCCTATAACCCCTCCTATTACTCCATATAACCTCCCTATAACCCCTCCTATTACTAATATAACCTCCCTATAACCCCCTATTACTCCATATAACCCCTCCTATTACTCCATATAACCTCCCTATAACCCCTCCTATTACTCCATATAACCCCCTATAACCCCTCCTATTACTCCATATAACCTCCCTATAACCCCTCCTATTACTCCATATAACCTCCCTATAACCCCTCCTATTACTCCATATAACCCTCCTATTACCCTCATATAACCCCTCCTATTACTACTCCATATAACCTCCCTATAACCCCTCCTATTACTCCATATAACCTCCCTATAACCCCTCCTATTACTCCATATAACCTCCCTATAACCCCTCCTATTACTCATATAACCTCCTATACTCCATATAAACTCCCTATAACCCCTCCTATTACTCCATATAACCTCCCTATAACCCCTCCTATTACTCCATATAACCTCCCTATAACCCCTCCTATTACTCCATATAACCTCCCTATAACCCCTCCTATTACTCCATATAACCTCCCTATAACCCCTCCTATTACTCCATATAACCCCTCCTATTACTCCATATAACCTCCCTATAAACTCCCTATATTACTCCATATAACCTCCCTATAACCCTCCTATTACTCCATATAACCCTCCTATTACTATATAACCTCCCTATAACCCCTCCTATTACTCCATATACCCCTCCTATTACTCCATATAACCTCCCTATAACCCTCCTATTACTCCATATAACCTCCCTATACCTCCTATTACTCCATATAACCCCTCCTATTACTCCATATAACCTCCCTATAACCCCTCCTATTACTCCATATAACCTATATAACCCCCTATTACTCCATATAACCTCCCTATAACCCCTCCTATTACTCCATATAACCTCCCTATAACCCCTCCTATTACTCCATATAACCTCCCTATAACCCCTCCTATTACTCCATATAACCTCCTATAACCCCTCCTATTACTCCATATAACCTCCCTATAACCCTCCTATTACTCCATATAACCTCCCTATAACCCCTCCTATTACTCCATATAACCTCCCTGTAACCCCTCCTATTACTCCATATAACCTCCCTATTACTCCATAAAACCTCCCTATAACCCCTCCTATTACACCCTATAACCCCTCCTATTACTCCATATAACCTCCCTATAACCCCTCCTATTACTCCATATAACCTCCCTATAACCCCTCCTATTACTCCATATAACCTCCCTATAACCCCTCCTATTACTCCATATAACCCCTCCTATTACTCCATATAACCCCCTATAACCCTCCTATTACTCCATATAACCTCCCTATAACCCCTCCTATTACTCCATATAACCTCCCTATAACCCCTCCTATTACTCCATATAACCTCCCTATAACCCCTCCTATTACTCCATATAACCTCCCTATAACCCCTCCTATTACTCCATATAACCCCCTATAACCCCTCCTATTACTCCATATAACCTCCCTATAACCCCTCCTATTACTCCATATAACCTCCCTATAACCCCTCCTATTACTCCATATAACCCCTCCTATTACCCATATAACCTCCCTATTACCCATATAACCTCCTATAACCCCTCCTTATTACTCCCTATAACCCCTCCTATTACTCCATATAACCTCCCTATAACCCCTCCTATTACTCCATATAACCTCCTATAACCCCTCCTATTACTCCATATAACCTCCCTATAACCCCTCCTATTACTCCATATAACCTCCTATAACCCCTCCTATTACTCCATATAACCTCCCTATAACCCCTCCTATTACTCCATATACCTCCCTATTACTCCATATAACCTCCATAACCCCTCCTATTACTCCCTATAACCCCTCCTATTACTCCATATAACCTCCCTATAACCCCTCCTATTACTCCATATAACCTCCCTATAACCCTCCTATTACTCCATATAACCTCCTATAACCCTCCTATTACTCCATATAACCTCCCTATAACCCCTCCTATTACTCCATATAACCTCCCTATAACCCCTCCTATTACTCCATATAACCCTCCTATTACTCCATATAACCTCCCTATAACCCCTCCTATTACTCCATATAACCTCCCTATAACCCCTCCTATTACTCCATATAACCTCCTATAACCCCTCCTATTACTCCATATAACCTCCCTATAACCCCTCCTATTACTCCATATAACCTCCTCCTATAACCCTCCTATTACTCTACTCCATATAACCTCCCTATAACCCCTCCTATTACTCCATATAACCTCCCTATAACCCCTCCTATTACTCCATATAACCTCCCTATAACCCCTCCTATTACTCCATATAACCCTCCTATTACTCCATATAACCTCCCTATAACCCCTCCTATTACTCCATATAACCTCCCTATAACCCCTCCTATTACTCCATATAACCCCTCCTATTACTCCATATAACCTCCCTATAACCCCTCCTATTACTCCATATAACCCCCTATAACCCCTCCTATTACTCCATATAACCTCCCTATAACCCCTCCTATTACTCCATATAACCCCTCCTATTACTCCATATAACCTCCCTATAACCCCTCCTATTACTCCATATAACCTCCCTATAACCCTCCTATTACTCCATATAACCTCCCTATAACCCCTCCTATTACTCCATATAACCTCCCTATAACCCCTCCTATTACTCCATATAACCCCTCCTATTACTCCATATAACCTCCCTATAACCCCTCCTATTACTCCATATAACCTCCCTATAACCCTCCTATTACTCCATATAACCTCCTATTACTACTCCATATAACTCCCTATAACCCCCTCCTACTATCCATATAACCCCCTATAACCCCTCCTATTACTCCATATAACCTCCCTATAACCCCTCCTATTACTCCATATAACCTCCCTATAACCCTCCTATTACTATATAACTCCCCTATTACTCCATATAACCCCTCCTATTACTCCATATAACCTCCCTATAACCCCTCCTATTACTCCATATAACCTCCCTATAACCCTCCTATTACTCCATATAACCTCCCTATAACCCCTCCTATTACTCCATATAACCCCTCCTATAACCCCTCTATTACTCCATATACCTCCCTATAACCCCTCCTATTACTCCATATAACCTCCCTATAACCCTCCTATTACTCCATATAACCTCCCTATAACCCCTCCTATTACTCCATATAACCTCCCTATAACCCCTCCTATTACTCCATATAACCTCCCTATAACCCCTCCTATTACTCCATATAACCCCTCCTATAACTCCATATAACCTCCCTATAACCCCTCCTATTACTCCATATAACCTCCCTATAACCCCTCCTATTACTCCATATAACCCCTCCTATTACTCCATATAACCCCCTATAACCTCCTATTACTCCATATAACCCCTCCTATTACTCCATATAACCTCCCTATAACCCCTCCTATTACTCCATATAACCTCCCTATAACCCTCCTATTACTCTCCATATAACCCCTCCTATTACTCCATATAACCTCCCTATAACCCCTCCTATTACTCCATATAACCTCCCTATAACCCCTCCTATTACTCCATATAACCTCCCTATAACCCCTCCTATTACTCCATATAACCTCCCTATAACCCCTCCTATTACTCCATATAACCTCCCTATAACCCTCCTATTACTCCATATAACCTCCCTATAACCCTCCTATTACTCCATATAACCTCCCTATAACCCTCCTATTACTCCATATAACCTCCCTATTACTCCATATAACCTCCCTATAACCCCTCCTATTACTCCATATAACCTCCCTATAACCCCTCCTATTACTCCATATAACCTCCCTATTACTCCATATAACCTCCCTATAACCCCTCCTATTACTCCATATAACCTCCCTATTACTCCATATAACCTCCCTATAACCCCTCCTATTACTCCATATAACCTCCCTATAACCCCTCCTATTACTCCATATAACCTCCCTATAACCCCTCCTATTACTCCATATAACCTCCCTATTACTCCATATAACCTCCCTATAACCCCTCCTATTACTCCATATAACCTCCCTATAACCCCTCCTATTACTCCATATAACCTTATAACCCCTCCTATTACTCCATATAACCTCCTATAACCCCTCCTATTACTCCATATAACCTCCCTATAACCCCTCCTATTACTCCATATAACCCCTCCTATTACTCCATATAACCTCCCTATAACCCCTCCTATTACTCCATATAACCCCTATAACCCCTCCTATTACTCCATATAACCTCCCTATAACCCCTCCTATTACTCCATATAACCTCCCTATAACCCCTCCTATTACTCCATATAACCTCCCTATAACCCTCCTATTACTCCATATAACCTCCCTATAACCCCTCTATTACTCCATATAACCCCCTATAACCCCTCCTATTACTCCATATAACCTCCCTATAACCCCTCCTATTACTCCATATAACCCCTCCTATTACTCCATATACCTCCCTATTACCTCCATATAACTCCCTATAACCCCTCCTATTACTCCCTATAACCCCTCCTATTACTCCATATAACCTCCCTATAACCCCTCCTATTACTCCATATAACCTCCTATAACCCCTCCTATTACTCCATATAACCTCCCTATAACCCCTCCTATTACTCCATATAACCTCCCTATAACCCCTCCTATTACTCCATATAACCTCCCTATAACCCTCCTATTACTCCATATACCTCCTATAACCCCTCCTATTACTCCATATAACCTCCTATAACCCCTCCTATTACTCCATATAACCTCCCTATAACCCCTCCTATTACTCCATATAACCTAATAACCCCTCCTATTACTCCATATAACCTCCCTATAACCCTCCTATTACTCCATATAACCTCCCTATACCCCTCCTATTACTCCATATAACCTCCCTATAACCCTCCTATTACTCCATACCTCCTATAACCCCTCCTATTACTCCATATAACTCCCTATAACCCCTCCTATTACTCCATATAACCTCCCTATAACCCCTCCTATTACTCCATATAACCTCCCTATAACCCTCCTATTACTCCATATAACCTCCTATAACCCCTCCTATTACTCCATATAACCTCCCTATAACCCCTCCTATTACTCCATATAACCTCCCTATAAACCCTCCTATTAACTCAACTATAACCCCTCCTATTACTCCATATAACCTCCCTATAACCCCTCCTATTACTCCATATAACCTCCTATTACTCCATAAAACCTCCCTATAACCCCCTATTACCCCTATAACCCCTCCTATTACTCCATATAACCTCCCTATAACCCTCCTATTACTCCAAATAACCTCCCTATAACCCCTCCTATTACTCCCTATAACCCTCCTATTACTCCATATAATCCCCCTATAACCCCTCCTATTACTCCATATAACCCCCTATAACCCCTCCTATTACTCCATATAACCTCCCTATAACCCCTCCTATTACTCCATATAACCTCCCTATAACCCCTCCTATTACTCCATATAACCTCCCTATAACCCCTCCTATTACTCCATATAACCTCCCTATAACTCCTCCTATTACCTCCCTATAACCGCTCCTATTACTCCATATAACCTCCCTATAACCCCTCCTATTACTCCATATACCCCCTATAACCCCTCCTGTTACTCCATATAACCTCCCTATAACCCCTCCTATTACTCCATATAACCCCTCCTATTACTCCATATAACCCCTCCTATTTACTCCATATAACCTCCCTATAACCCCTCCTATTACTCCATATAACCCCCTATAACCCCTCCTATTACTCCATATAACCTCCTATAACCCCTCCTATTACTCCATATAACCTCCCTATAACCCCTCCTATTACTCCATATAACCTCCCTATAACCCTCCTATTACTCCATATAACCTCCTATAACCCTCCTATTACTCCATATAACCTCCCTATAACCCTCCTATTACTCCATATAACCTCCCTATAACCCTCCTATTACTCCATATAACCTCCCTATAACCCTCCTATTACTCCATATAACCTCCCTATAACCCTCCTATTACTCCATATAACCTCCCTATAACCCTCCTATTACTCCATATAACCTCCCTATAACTCCTCCTATTACTCCATATAACCTCCTATAACCCCTCCTATTACTCCATATAACCTCCTATAACCCCTCCTATTACTCCATATAACCTCCCTATAACCCCTCCTATTACTCCATATAACCTCCCTATAACCCCTCCTATTACTCCATATACCCCCTATAACCCCTCCTGTTACTCCATATAACCTCCCTATATACCCTCCCCTCATATTACTCCAATATAACCCCTCCTATTACTCCATATAACCCCTCCTGTTACTCCATATAACCTCCCTATAACCCCTCCTATTACTCCATATATCCCCTCCTATTACTCCATATATCCCCCTATATCTCCTCCTATTACTCCAATAAATCCACCTTGTGATGTTATATTCGTGGCATGTTTAAGCACCGGGTTGGTTCAGGGGGGGCATTTTTGGTTGCACGGGTCCCCTGAGTGGAATATATTATATACATTGATCAGGGGGAACATTGTGAGAGCGCCCACCATGGAGCCAAGCTGCACTACCGCCCCACACCAGACGAGTGCGCTGTGTCCTTCATCCCGAAGAATGATCCCAATAATGACTTTGACATAAGAAAGGATTCCAACGAAGAGCACCCAGCCAAGGACCTGCAAGAGAGACGAGTCGTGAGCAACACCGCATAGCACCGTGTGTTACCGCATATCACCGTGCACGTCACTGCCTGCGGTGCCAGTCATTCCAGCGATAAACGCACATATGAAAAGATTTCAGCTCTGTGAGGTCTGCAGGCAGATAATACCAAGTCACCCTGAGAACCTGTACCCACAAACTGATATATAGGGAAATATTTGACGGAGACGGAGGCCAATCTGTGCCGGCGGAGGAGGTCGGGCACGACAAATGGCAGCTCTGTCCTGTGCTAAATGAAGACGTATCAGGTTTGCGGAGTTAAATGTAGGCAGAGTGATTGCCCCATTGAGAAAGCATTGAGTCCCACTTTCTGGGTGAGGCAGAGAGGTCGCCCCCTTTTATTGATGCCTGGGGGCTGGCATGTCCCTTTTGTGGGCAGAAGCTTTATGGGTGTCGTGCCACCATCTTGCCCCATGCTAGTCCCATCCAGCCCTGTCCCTCTGAATTCTGTGCGCTGTGAATTCACATGGACGCTGCCAGAGCCGGATTTACAATTAGGCAGAGTAGGTAAGTGCCAAAGGCGTTCACCACAGAGGGGCCCCTTGCTCTTTAAAAAAATAGAAAAAAAACACTTTTTTTTAAAACATTTTTTTCTAGGGGACAACTTTCTCAATAACACCCTCTGTGACGGCACCTTCCTCTATAACACTAATGTCATGGAGCTGATGTAACGCTCCATGCTTCAAACCCCAAGAGACGTTATGTTCAATTGTATCGTGTGATTTTAAATATATTTTACATCGTTTGGTTTTAGTTTAAATTAGTTTAGTGCAAAATGGCGTAACTTTAGTTTTAAATATACTTATATTCCTGTAGGTAAATGTGTTTCTGTATAGCCAGTAAACAAGCTTTACTGCTGTGTAATTTATGCAACAGGGCTTTTCTCCTTATCTAGCTGCATGTTTAATTCAAGGGATCTGTGATAGTGTTTGTCTTTAATCTGATGTGTTAGAACAATGGATTATACAAATGTTGTGTGAGCTAAAGAATGTAAAGAGGAATGTTTATTGTAAATATCTAACTGACATAATGTAATTAGCATATTAGTAGGACGAGGTGCATCATTTATGCAAATTATAACTGTTGGATTTCAGCATAAATGGTGGCGTTTTGTTCAATAAAGGTCAGAACTCTCAGACTGAGACAGAGAGAGAATCCTGTTGGAACATACAGCCGCGTCTGGTGTTTAATTCAGCAACGCTACACTACACTATCACCCTCAGAAGGTACCGAGCGGCCTTCTGGAAATCCCTAACGACTCCAGGGCAGAGAAACAGAAGCAGGCGGGTCAAGCTGCTCGAGGCGCTGAGGACAGCGCTCCCAGTAGCTGGGCTGACCGCAACGAAGAGGTGTCTGGAGAGTCAGGACAGGCGGAAGAAAACGGTTCCGTCACAACTAAAAAAAAATAACACCCCCTGTGACAGCACCTTCCTGCACAAAACACTAAAAAAATAATAACACCCCCTGTGACGACACCTTCCTCTATAACACTAAAAAAAAAAACACCCCCTGTGACGGCACCTTCCTCTATAACAGGGGTGGGCAAACTGCGGCCCGCCACAGAGTTTTTTGTGGCCTGCCAAGACAGCGGCGTTCTTCTACTCCCGAGGTGAGCGGCCGCTGGCATGTAGCTTGGCCACTCGCCTGGGATGGGAACCACCTGACCAGCACGCAATCTCATGAGAACGCGGCTGGTCAGGTGGTTCCCATCCCTGGCGAGCGGCAAAGCTGCATGCCAGCGTCCGCTCGCCTCGGGAGTGGAAGAACGCTGGCGGACGCGGAGCCTGGGGCCACAGCAGAGGAGGTGAGAGCTGGTGGAAAATATACCCATGTGAGCTGCCTGGGGGCAATAATATCCATGTGAGCTGGGGGCAAATATATCCATGTGAGCTGGGGCCCTGGGCAATATATACCCATATGAGCTGGGGGCAATATATACCCATATGAGCTGGGGGCAATATATATCCATGTGAGCTGGGAGCAATATATACCATATGAGCTGGGGGCAATATATACCCATGTGTGCTGGGGGCAATATATACCCATGTGAGCAGGGGCAATATATATCCATGTGAGCTGGGGCAATATATACCCAAGTGAGCTGGGGCAATATATATCCATGTGAGCTGGGGGCAATATTTATCCATGTGAGCTGGGGGCAATATATACCCATGTAAGCTGGGGCAATATATACCCATATGAGCTGGGGGCAATATATACCCATATGAGCTGGGGGCAATATATGCTCATGTGAGCTGGGGGCAATATATACCCATGTGAGCAGGGGCAATATATACCCAAGTGAGCTGGGGCAATATATATCCATGTGAGCTGGGGGCAATATATATCCATGTGAGCTGGGGGCAATATATATATCCATGTGAGCTGGCGGCAATATATATCCATGTAAGCTGGGGGCAATATATATCCATGTGAGCTGGGGGCAATATATATCCATGTGAGCTGGGGGCAATATATACCCATGTGAGCTGGGGGCAATATATATCCATGTGAGCAATATATATATTCGTGTGAGCTGGAGGCAATATATACCCATATATACCAATATATAACTTGCAGGCTGTGATGAGAATCTCAACAAGCAATCTCACTCCTGATTTCAAAAAAATTGTAGAAAAGTGTGATAGGATACGTTTGTCTCATTAAACTGGTTTAAAATTAAATGTGCTGCAGCTATAGATGATATGAAATTAGCACAATAAATAAATTGAATAAAACTACCACTATTTCAGCATTTTAAAAGGTGCAGCCCCCCCACTATGTGGCCCCCGAGAAAAAAACAAATGCCCACCCCTGCTGTATAACACTAAAACAATGAAATCTGAAAATCAAAATTAAAAAGCAAATAAGAAAAAAATAAAATTTTTAAACTTACAGGGTTATTCAAAGAGATTCGAAAAGTCACCACACGTCCGGTGACTTTTCGTTCCCCGCATTTCAGGGCAATTCGACGATTCCTAGTTCGCCGACCCTGCGGTGTATTCAGCAAGAACCGCAGGGCCCCCGTAGTGAAGGGAAAACTCACAGCAAACCTGCCGAACACTCACCGAACACTGACCAAAACCCACAGGAAATATACAAAAAAACTCTTCCAGCGCTGCTGTTCTGGTGCACTCGTGCCACCAAATTTATTTCACAAACGTTTTGGGGACACAGCCCCTTCCTCAGTGTGCAGTGCTCGTCTTGAATGTTTGAAAAGTGAAACGCTGTTTGCAAAAAAACTACTGATCAAAAATATCTGGAATTTACATATAAAATCCAATGAATGAGAATGAAAAGGTCCGTTACAGAAAAAAGAAAAAAAACAGAAAAAAAAACAGAAAAAAAGTTTGACAAAAAAATCTAAAAATAAAGAGACTTTTTGCCTCAGAATAAAATATTAAACAGTTTATTAGATATTGAATTAAAATGGAAATATTTTTAACATTGAAGCCTATGGGATAAACCTGCCGAATTAATCCACCGAATGGCAGGGCATTAGGGGAACCTTTCACTGCTGGTTTGTGTTCTCTGAATAGCCGAAGCTTTGCTTCTCTATGGGGATTCACTGCCCTCGAACAGGCACCGAACAGGCACCGTATGTGCAGGCAATTCGCCAGGATTTGGCGAATTGCCTGCTCCCTGAACAGCCGAATGGCCAGGAAAGGTAACCGAGCGCTGAATTTCGACCACAATTCAGATCTCTATGAATAACCCCCATAGTCACGCTGCTTTTCCCTCTGTCACATTTCCATTATTTAATCAGGGGTCATGGTGGCATCATGCTTACCGCGATTGCACCACCAGCTGGGCTTTGCAGGAGCGGCGGGCACGGGCTCAGCACTGCCGTGCTCATGATGTAGCAGGCACAGGCTGTGCCGATGGCAGTGATCGTGCCCATGGTGACCAGTGACCTGCGGAGACATGTTAAGTGGGCACAGGATATACTGGTGATTAGGACACTGCGGGCACAGGATATACTGGTGATTAAAAGAACACTGCGGTCACAGGATATACTGGTGATTAGGACACTGCGGTCACAGGATATACTGGTGATTAGGACACTGCGGGCACAGGATATACTGGTGATTAGGACACTGCGGGCACAGGATATACTGGTGATTAGGACACTGTGGGCACAGGATATAATGGTGATTAAAAGAACACTGCGGTCACAGGATATACTGGTGATTAGGACACTGCAGGCACAGGATATGCCGGTGATTAGGACACTGCGGGCACAGGATATACTGGTGATTAGGACACTGCGGTCACAGGATATGCTGGTGATTAGGACACTGCGGGCACAGGATATACTGGTGATTAGGACACTGCGGTCACAGGATATACTGGTGATTAGGACACTGCGAGCACAGGATATACTGGTGATTAGGACATTGCGGGCACAGGATATACTGGTGATTAGGACACTGCGGGCACACAATATGCTGGTGATTAGGACATTGCAGGGACAGGATATACTGGTGATTAGGACACTGCGGGCACAGGATATGTTGGTGATTAGGACACTGCGGGCACAGGATATACTGGTGATTAGGACACTGCGGGCACAGGATATACTGGTGATTAGGACACTGCGGGCACAGGATATACTGGTGATTAGGACATTGCAGGCACAGGATAAACTGGTGATTAGGACACTGTGGGCACAGGATATGCCGGTGATTAGGACACTGTGGGCACAGGATATGCCGGTGATTAGGACACTGCGGGCACACAATATGCTGGTGATTAGGACACTGCGGGCACACAATTTGCTGGTGATTAGGACACTGCGGGCACAGGATATGCTGGTGATTAGGACACTGCGGGCACAGGATATGCTGGTGATTAGGACACTGCAGGCACAGGATATACTGGTGATTAGGACACTGCGGGCACCTGATTAGACACTGCGGGCACAGGATATACTGGTGATTAGGACACTGCGGGCACCTGATTAGGACACTGCGGGCAAGGGATATGCGGTGATTAGGACACTGCAGGCACAGGATATGCTGGTGATTAGGACACTGCGGGCACCTGATTAGGACACTGCGGGCACAGGATATGCGGTGATTAGGACACTGCGAGCACAGGATATGCTGGTGATTAGGACACTGCGGGCACCTGATTAGGACACTGCGGGCACATGATATACTGGTGATTAGGACACTGCGAGCACAGGATATACTGGTGATTAGGACACTGTGGCACAGGATATACTGGTGATTAGGACACTGCGGCACAGGATATACTGGTGATTAGGACACTGCGGGCACAGGATATACTGGTGATTAGGACACTGCGAGCACAGGATATACTGGTGATTAGGACACTGTGGGCACAGGATATACTGGTGATTAGGACACTGTGGGCACAGGATATATTGGTGATTAGGACACTGCGGGCACAGGATATGCCGGTGGTTAGGACACTGCGGGCACACGATATACTGGTGATTAGGACACTGCGGGCACCTGATTAGGACACTGCGGGCACACGATATGCTGGTGATTAGGACACTGCGGGCACACAATATGCTGGTGATTAGGACACTGCGAGCACAGGATATACTGGTGATTAGGACACTGCGGGCACAGGAATACTGGTGATTAGGACACTGCGAGCACAGGATATACTGTGATTAGGACACTGCGGGCACCTGATTAGGACACTGCGGGCACAGGATATACTGGTGATTAGGACACTGCGGGCACCTGACTAGGACACTGCGGGCACAGGATATGCCGTGATTAGGACTGCGGGCACAGGATATGCCGGTGATTAGGACACTGCGAGCACAGGATATACTGGTGATTAGGACACTGCGGGCACCTGATTAGGACACTGCGGCACAGGATATGCCGGTGATTAGGACACTGCGGGCACAGGATATGCTGGTGATTAGGAACTCGGGGCACCTGATTAGGACACTGCGGGCACAGGATATGCCGGTGATTAGGACACTGCGGGCACAGGATATGCTGGTGATTAGGACACTGCGGGCACCTGATTAGGACACTGCGGGCACAGGATATGCCGGTGATTAGGACACTGTGGGCACAGGATATACTGGTGATTCGGACACTGCGGGCACAGGATATGCTGGTGATTAGGACACTGCGGGCACAGGATATACTGGTGATTAGGACACTGCGGGCACAGGATATACTGGTGATTAGGACACTGCGGGCACAGGATATGCTGGTGATTAGGACACTGCGGGCACAGGATATACTGGTGATTAGGACACTGCGGACACAGGATATGCCGGTGATTAGGACACTGCGAGCACAGGATATACTGGTGATTAGGACACTGCGGGCACAGGATATGCCGGTGATTAGGACACTGCGGGCACCTGATTAGGACACTGCGGGCACAGGATATGCTAGTGATTAGGACACTGCGAGCACAGGATATACTGGTGATTAGGACACTGCGGGCACAGGATATGCCGGTGATTAGGACACTGCGAGCACAGGATATACTGGTGATTAGGACACTGCGAGCACAGGATATACTGGTGATTAGGACACTGCGAGCACAGGATATGCCGGTGATTAGGACACTGCGGGCACAGGATATGCCGGTGATTAGGACACTGCGGGCACAGGATATGCCGGTGATTAGGACACTGCGAGCACAGGATATACTGGTGATTAGGACACTGCGGGCACAGGATATGCCGGTGATTAGGACACTGCGGGCACCTGATTAGGACACTGTGGGCACAGGATATGCCGGTGATTAGGACACTGCGAGCACAGGATATACTGGTGATTAGGACACTGCGAGCACAGGATGTGCCGGTGATTAGGACACTGCGGGCACAGGATATGCCGGTGATTAGGACACTGCGGGCACAGGATATGCCGGTGATTAGGACACTGCGAGCACAGGATATGCTAGTGATTAGGACACTGCAGGCACAGGATATGCCGATGATTAGGACACTGCGGGCACAGCATATGCCAGTGATTAGGACACTGCGGGCACAGGATATGCCGGTGATTAGGAGACTGCGGGCACCTGATTAGGACACTGCGGGCACAGGATATGCTAGTGATTAGGACACTGTGGGCACAGGATATGCCAGTGATTAGGACACTGCAGGCACAGGATATACTGGTGATTAGGACACTGCGGGCACAGGATATACTGGTGATTAGGACATTGCAGGCACAGGATAAACTGGTGACTAGGACACTGTGGGCACAGGATATGCCGGTGACTAGGACACTGTGGGCACAGGATATGCCGGTGATTAGGACACTGTGGGCATAGGATATACTGGTGATTAGGACACTGCGGGCACACAATATGCTAGTGATTAGGACACTGCGGGCACAGGATATACTGGTGATTAGGACACTGCGGGCACAGGATATGCCAGTGATTAGGACACTGCAGGCACAGGATATGCCAGTAATTAGGACACTGCAGGCACAGGATATACTGGTGATTAGGACACTGCGGGCACAGGATATACTGGTGATTAGGACATTGCAGCCACAGGATATACTGGTGATTAGGACACTGCGGGCACAGGATATGTTGGTGATTAGGACACTGCGGGCACAGGATATACTGGTGATTAGGACACTGCGGGCACAGGATATACTGGTGATTAGGACACTGCGGGCACAGGATATACTGGTGATTAGGACACTGCGGGTACAGGATATACTGGTGATTAGGACACTGCGGGAACAGGATATACTGGTGATTAGGACACTGCGGGCACACAATATGCTGGTGATTAGGACACTGCGGGCACAGGATATACTGGTGATTAGGACACTGCGGGCACCTGATTAGGACATTGCGGGCACAGGATTTACTGGTGATTAGGACACTGCGGGCACAGGATATGCTGGTGATTAGGACACTGCGGGCACAGGATATACTGGTGATTAGGACACTGCGGGCACCGGATATGCTGGTGATTAGGACACTGCGGGCACAGGATATACTGGTGATTAGGACACTGCAGGCACAGGATATGTTGGTGATTAGGACACCGCGGGCACAGGATATACTGGTGATTAGGACACTGCGGGCACACAATATGCTGGTGATTAGGACACTGCGGGCACACAATTTGCTGGTGATTAGGACACTGCGGGCACAGGATATGCTGGTGATTAGGACACTGCGGGCACAGGATATGCTGGTGATTAGGACACTGCAGGCACAGGATATACTGGTGATTAGGACACTGCGGGCACCTGATTAGGACACTGCGGGCACAGGATATACTGGTGATTAGGACACTGCGGGCACCTGATTAGGACACTGCGGGCAAGGGATATGCCGGTGATTAGGACACTGCAGGCACAGGATATGCTGGTGATTAGGACACTGCGGGCACCTGATTAGGACACTGCGGGCACAGGATATGCCGGTGATTAGGACACTGCGGGCACAGGATATGCTGGTGATTAGGACACTGCGGGCACCTGATTAGGACAATGCGGGCACATGATATACTGGTGATTAGGACACTGCGAGCACAGGATATACTGGTGATTAGGACACTGTGGGCACAGGATATACTGGTGATTAGGACACTGCGGGCACAGGATATACTGGTGATTAGGACACTGCGGGCACAGGATATACTGGTGATTAGGACACTGCGAGCACAGGATATACTGGTGATTAGGACACTGTGGGCACAGGATATACTGGTGATTAGGACACTGTGGGCACAGGATATACCGGTGATTAGGACACTGCGGGCACATGATATACTGGTGATTAGGACACTGCGGGCACCTGATTAGGACACTGCGGGCACACGATATGCTGGTGATTAGGACACTGCGGGCACACAATATGCTGGTGATTAGGACACTGCGAGCACAGGATATACTGGTGATTAGGACACTGCGGGCACAGGATATACTGGTGATTAGGACACTGCAGGCACAGGATATACTGGTGATTAGGACACTGCAGGCACAGGATATACTGGTGATTAGGACACTGCAGGCACAGGATATACTGGTGATTAGGACACTGCGAGCACAGGATATACTGGTGATTAGGACACTGCGGGCACCTGATTAGGACACTGCGGGCACAGGATATACTGGTGATTAGGACACTGCGGGCACCTGACTAGGACACTGCGGGCACAGGATATGCCGGTGATTAGGACACTGCGGGCACAGGATATGCTGGTGATTAGGACACTGCGGGCACCTGATTAGGACACTGCGGGCACAGGATATGCCGGTGATTAAGACACTGCGAGCACAGGATATACTGGTGATTAGGACACTGCGGGCACCTGATTAGGACACTGCGGGCACAGGATATGCCGGTGATTAGGACACTGCGGGCACAGGATATGCTGGTGATTAGGACACTGCGGGCACCTGATTAGGACACTGCGGGCACAGGATATGCCGGTGATTAGGACACTGCGGGCACAGGATATGCTGGTGATTAGGACACTGCGGGCACCTGATTAGGACACTGCGGGCACAGGATATGCCGGTGATTAGGACACTGTGGGCACAGGATATACTGGTGATTCGGACACTGCGGGCACAGGATATGCTGGTGATTAGGACACTGCGGGCACAGGATATACTGGTGATTAGGACACTGCGGGCACAGGATATACTGGTGATTAGGACACTGCGGGCACAGGATATGCTGGTGATTAGGACACTGCGGGCACAGGATATGCCGGTGATTAGGACACTGCGGGCACAGGATATACTGGTGATTAGGACACTGCGGGCACAGAATATGCCGGTGATTAGGACACTGCGGGCACACAATATGCTGGTGATTAGGACACTGCGGGCACAGGATATACTGGTGATTAGGACACTGCGGACACAGGATATGCCGGTGAATAGGACACTGCGAGCACAGGATATACTGGATTATTAGACACACTGCGGGCACAGGATATGCCGGTGATTAGGACACTGCGGGCACCTGATTAGGACACTGCGGGCACAGGATATGCTAGTGATTAGGACACTGCGGGCACAGGATATGCCGGTGATTAGGACACTGCGAGCACAGGATATACTGGTGATTAGGACACTGCGAGCAGGATATGCCGTGATTAGGACACTGCGGGCACAGGATATGCCGGTGATTAGGACACTGCGGGCACAGGATATGCCGGTGATTAGGACACTGCGAGCACAGGATATACTGGTGATTAGGACACTGCGGGCACAGGATATGCCGGTGATTAGGACACTGCGGGCACCTGATTAGGACACTGCGGGCACAGGATATGCTAGTGATTAGGACACTGTGGGCACAGGATATGCCGGTGATTAGGACACTGCGAGCACAGGATATACTGGTGATTAGGACACTGCGAGCACAGGATATGCCGGTGATTAGGACACTGCGGGCACAGGATATGCCGGTGATTAGGACACTGCGGGCACAGGATATGCCGGTGATTAGGACACTGCGGGCACAGCATATGCCAGTGATTAGGACACTGCGGGCACAGGATATGCCGGTGATTAGGACACTGCGGGCACCTGATTAGGACACTGCGGGCACAGGATATGCTAGTGATTAGGACACTGTGGGCACAGGATATGCCAGTGATTAGGACACTGCGGGCACAGGATATACTGGTGATTAGGACACTGTGGGCACAGGATATGCCGGTGATTAGGACACTGTGGGCACAGGATATGCCGGTGATTAGGACACTGTGGGCATAGGATATGCTAGTGATTAGGACACTGCGGGCACACAATATGCTAGTGATTAGGACACTGCGGGCACAGGATATACTGGTGATTAGGACACTGCGGGCACAGGATATGCCAGTGATTAGGACACTGCAGGCACAGGATATGCCAGTGATTAGGACACTGCAGGCACAGGATATACTGGTGATTAGGACACTGCGGGCACAGGATATGTTGGTGATTAGGACACTGCGGGCACAGGATATACTGGTGATTAGGACACTGCGGGCACAGGATATACTGGTGATTAGGACACTGCGGGCACAGGATATACTGGTGATTAGGACATTGCGGGCACAGGATTTACTGGTGATTAGGACACTGCGGGCACAGGATATACTGGTGATTAGGACATTGCGGGCACAGGATATACTGGTGATTAGGACACTGCGGGCACAGGATATGCTGGTGATTAGGACACTGCGGGCACAGGATATACTGGTGATTAGGACACTGCGGGCACAGGATATACTGGTGATTAGGACACTGCGGGTACAGGATATACTGGTGATTAGGACACTGCGGGTACAGGATATACTGGTGATTAGGACACTGCGGTCACAGGATATGCTGGTGATTAGGACACTGCGGGCACACAATATGCTGGTGATTAGGACACTGCGGGCACAGGATATACTGGTGATTAGGACACTGCGGGCACCTGATTAGGACACTGCGGGCACAGGATATACTGGTGATTAGGACATTGCGGGCACAGGATTTACTGGTGATTAGGACACTGCGGGCACAGGATATGCTGGTGATTAGGACACTGCGGGCACAGGATATACTGGTGATTAGGACACTGCGGGCACAGGATATACTGGTGATTAGGACACTGCGGGCACCGGATATGCTGGTGATTAGGACACTGCGGGCACAGGATATACTGGTGATTAGGACACTGCGGGCACAGGATATACTGGTGATTAGGACACTGCGGGCACACAATATGCTGGTGATTAGGACACTGCGGGCACACAATATGCTGGTGATTAGGACACTGCGGGCACAGGATATGCTGGTGATTAGGACACTGCGGGCACAGGATATGCCGTGATTAGGACACTGCAGGCACAGGATATACTGGTGATTAGGACACTGCGGGCACCTGATTAGGACACTGCGGGCACAGGATATGCCGGTGATTAGGACTCTGCAGGCACAGGATATGCTGGTGATTAGGACACTGCGGGCACCTGATTAGGACACTGCGGGCACAGGATATGCCGGTGATTAGGACACTGCGGGCACCTGATTAGGACACTGCGGGCACAGGATATACTGGTGATTAGGACACTGCGAGCACAGGATATACTGGTGATTAGGACACTGCGGGCACAGGATATACTGGTGATTAGGACACTGCGGGCACCTGATTAGGACACTGCGGGCACAGGATATGCCGGTGATTAGGACACTGCGGGCACCTGATTAGGACACTGCGGGCACAGGATATGCCGGTGATTAGGACACTGCGGGCACAGGATATGCTGGTGATTAGGACACTGCGGGCACCTGATTAGGACACTGCGGGCACAGGATATGCCGGTGATTAGGACACTGTGGGCACAGGATTTACTGGTGATTAGGACACTGTGGGCACCGGATATGCTGGTGATTAGGACACTGTGGGCACAGGATTTACTGGTGATTAGGACACTGCGGACACAGGATATGCCGGTGGTTAGGACATTGCGGGCACACGATATACTGGTGATTAGGACACTGCGGGCACCTGATTAGGACACTGCGGGCACAGGATATACTGGTGATTAGGACATTGCGGGCACAGGATTTACTGGTGATTAGGACACTGTGGGCACCGGATATGCTGGTGATTAGGACACTGCGGGCACAGGATATACTGGTGATTAGGACACTGTGAGCACAGGATATACTGGTGATTAGGACACTGCGGGCACCTGACTAGGACACTGCGGGCACAGGATATGCCGGTGATTAGGACACTGCGGGCACAGGATATACTGGTGATTAGGACACTGCGGGCACCTGACTAGGACACTGCGGGCACAGGATATGCCGGTGATTAGGACACTGCGGGCACAGGATATGCTGGTGATTAGGACACTGCGAGCACAGGATATACTGGTGATTAGGACACTGTGGGCACAGGATATACTGGTGATTAGGACACTGCGGGCACAGGATATACTGGTGATTAGGACACTGTGGGCACAGGATATACTGGTGATTAAGACACTGCGGGCACAGGATATGCTGGTGATTAGGACACTGCAGGCACAGGATATACTGGTGATTAGGACACTGCGGGCACAGGATATACTGGTGATTAGGACACTGCGGGCACAGGATATGCTGGTGATTAGGACACTGCGGGCACAGGATATACTGGTGATTAGGACACTGCGGGCACAGAATATGCCGGTGATTAGGACACTGCGGGCACAGGATATGCCGGTGATTAGGACACTGCGGGCACCTGATTAGGACACTGCGGGCACAGGATATGCTAGTGATTAGGACACTGCGAGCACAGGATATACTGGTGATTAGGACACTGCGGGCACAGGATATGCCGGTGATTAGGACACTGCGGGCACCTGATTAGGACACTGCGGGCACAGGATATGCTAGTGATTAGGACACTGCGGGCACAGGATATGCTGGTGATTAGGACACTGCGAGCACAGGATATACTGGTGATTAGGACACTGCGAGCACAGGATATGCCGGTGATTAGGACACTGCGGGCACAGGATATGCCGGTGATTAGGACACTGCGGGCACAGGATATACTGGTGATTAGGACACTGCGGGCACCTGATTAGGACACTGCGGGCACAGGATATGCCGGTGATTAGGACACTGCGGGCACAGGATATGCTGGTGATTAGGACACTGCGGGCACCTGATTAGGACACTGCGGGCACAGGATATGCCGGTGATTAGGACACTGCGAGCACAGGATATGCCGGTGATTAGGACACTGTGGGCACAGGATATACTGGTGATTAAGACACTGCGGGCACAGGATATACTGGTGATTAGGACACTGCGGGCACAGGATATGCCGGTGATTAGGACACTGCGAGCACAGGATATGCCGGTGATTAGGACACTGCGGGCACAGGATATACTGGTGATTGAGACACTGCGGGCACAGGATAAACTGGTGATTAGGACACTGCGGGCACAGGATATGCCGGTGATTAGGACACTGCGGGCACAGGATATGCCGGTGATTAAGACACTGCGGGCACAGGATATACTGGTGATTAGGACACTGCGGGCACAGGATATGCCGGTGATAAGACACTGCGGCACAGGATATACTGGTGATTAGGACACTGTGGGCACAGGATATGCTGGTGATTAGGACACTGCGAGCACAGGATATGCTGGTGATTAGGACACTGCGGGCACAGGATATACTGGTGATTAAGACACTGCGGCACAGGATAAACTGGTGATTAGGACACTGCGGGCACAGGATATACTGGTGATTAGACACTGCGGGCACAGGATATAACTGGTGATTAGGACACTGCGGGCACAGGATATACTGGTGATTAGGACACTGCGGGCACAGGATATACCGGTGATTAGGACACTGCGGGCACAGGATATACTGGTGATTAGGACACTGCGGGCACAGGATATACTGGTGATTAGGACACTGCGGGCACAGGATATACTGGTGATTAGGACACTGCGGGCACAGGATATGCCGGTGATTAGGACACTGCGGGCAC
The DNA here is from genome assembly GCA_009667805.1 of Leptobrachium leishanense. Classification (NCBI taxonomy): domain Eukaryota; kingdom Metazoa; phylum Chordata; class Amphibia; order Anura; family Megophryidae; genus Leptobrachium; species Leptobrachium leishanense. The sequence continues at coordinate 6,939,227 of CM019067.1, read as the reverse complement.
AGGATATACTGGTGATTAGGACACTGCGGGCACAGGATATACCGGTGATTAGGACACTGCGGGCACAGGATATACCGGTGATTAGGACACTGCGGGCACAGGATATGCCGGTGATTAGGACACTGTGGGCACAGGATATACCGGTGATTAGGACACTGCGGGCACAGGATATGCCGGTGATTAGGACACTGCGGGCACAGGATATACTGGTGATTAAGACACTGCGGGCACAGGATATACTGGTGATTAGGACACTGCGGGCACAGGATATGCTGGTGATTAGGACACTGAGGGCACAGGATATACGGTGATTAGGACACTGCGGGCACAGGATATGCCGGTGATTAGGACACTGCGGGCACAGGATATACTGGTGATTAGACACTGCGGGCACAGGATATACTGGTGATTAGGACACTGCGGGCACAGGATATGCGGTGATTAGGACACTGCGAGCACAGGATATGCCGGTGATTAGGACACTGCGGGCACAGGATATGCTGGTGATTAGGACACTGCGGGCACAGGATATGCCGGTGATTAGGACACTGCGGGCACAGGATATACTGGTGATTAGGACACTGCGGGCACAGGATATACTGGTGATTAGGACACTGCGGGCACAGGATATACTGGTGATTAGGACACTGTGGGCACAGGATATACTGGTGATTAGGACACTGCGGACACAGGATATACTGGTGATTAGGACACTGCGGGCACAGGATATGCCGGTGATTAGGACACTGTGGGCACAGGATATACTGGTGATTAGGACACTGCGGGCACAGGATATACTGGTGATTAGGATACTGCGGGCACAGGATATACTGGTGATTAGGACACTGCGGGCACAGGATATACTGGTGATTAGGACACTGCGGGCACAGGATATACTGGTGATTAGGACACTGCGGGCACAGGATATACTGGTGATTAGGACACTGCGGGCACAGGATATACCGGTGATTAGGACACTGCGGGCACAGGATATACCGGTGATTAGGACACTGCGGGCACAGGATATGCCGGTGATTAGGACACTGTGGGCACAGGATATACCGGTGATTAGGACACTGTGGGCACAGGATATACCGGTGATTAGGATACTGCGGGCACAGGATATGCCGGTGATTAGGACACTGCGGGCACAGGATATACTGGTGATTAGGACACTGCGGGCACAGGATATACTGGTGATTAAGACACTGCGGGCACAGGATATACTGGTGATTAGGACACTGCGGGCACAGGATATGCCGGTGATTAGGACACTGCGGGCACAGGATATGCCGGTGATTAAGACACTGCGGGCACAGGATATACTGGTGATTAGGACACTGCGGGCACAGGATATACTGGTGATTAGGACACTGCGGGCACAGGATATGCCGGTGATTAGGACACTGCGGGCACAGGATATGCCGGTGATTAGGACACTGCGGGCACAGGATATACTGGTGATTAGGACACTGCGGGCACAGGATATACTGGTGATTAGGACACTGCGGGCACAGGATATGCCGGTGATTAGGACACTGCGGGCACAGGATATGCCGGTGATTAGGACACTCTGGGCACAGGATATATACTGGTGATTAGGACACTGCGGGCACAGGATATGCCGGTGATTAGGACACTGCGGGCACAGGATATGCCGGTGATTAGGACACTGCGGGCACAGGATATGCCGGTGCTTTTTTCAATCAATATTAGGATAAAATAATAACAATTAGAACAAAATGAAGTTTTTAAAAATCTGTTTTGTGAGGATTCTGGCTTGTTTTTGCTGAGGGGGGAGGGGTCTGCAAGGTTGGCATTTATCGAGGAGGGGAAAAGAATTTTCAGGTGCCCAAGCAACGAGCAACTTGAAAGGAGTGTGCACCAGTTAATCCCCCCCCCCCCACCTCTCTGAGTGTCAACCTAGAAGACCTCCAGACAAAAACCAGCCCGGACGTCTTACAATGCCACCTCTCATACTGCTGACCCACAGGACTACCAGGTATCGGGCTGGCTTTGGGCCCCTATAAGGGATCAGGGTGACCCCACATTGTGCAGGTGTTAGTATCGGTCCTCAAACATTCTAAACACAAAACAAAGGTCGTGTGAGCCTTGGAATGAAGAGCAAACATGCGATGCCACTCACCTGTTGGGAAGGAACATGGAGATGCCACAGGCTAGTGGATTGGCCATGGCAGCCAGAGCCGCTGCCAGGTGGTAGATCTGGGTTCCATAGGGCATGCAGGAGTAGGACTGCACAGCTGGTAGGACGGCATTGGTCAGGCCATTGACCCAGGCCAGCACGAGGAAGATGAACATCACTTCACCCCATGAGTATTTCCCCAGTCCCTTCCATGGCTTGGAGGTCTTCACCACACACTCCTTGCCCCCCATCATTGGTCGCTGCTCCACTCCCTTACCCCACGACTCAGAATCCGTTGGGTGTTGTCTGTTTCCCACCGTTTCTGCGTTGTGTCCTTGGCATTGTTCCATGGGCATTTTGTTCAGGATGGTGAAGGCCAGCAGACTGGTGGCCATCATGCCAGCCAGGAATAAGAAGAAACCCCACACGGGGAAACGGGCCGACAGATACAGAGCAGTGGCGTTGCCGCTGACCTGTGTCCCATTAGTTTCCGAGGTGTTGGTTGGTACACAGGCCACCACCCCGACACCTTGGCCCAAGGCCAGAAGAGCTGGCATCAAGCCGCTGAGCCCTTCGCCAACAAAGTAGGAGGTGAGGTAGTCGGGTCTGAGTCGAGTCATGTAGGGCAAGAAGGTGACGGATGAAGTACAGTCAACCAGAGACAGACAGAAGATGAGGCCGAGCAGGGCCGTGCTCCGCTGTGATCCCCCCACCCAGCTGGTTCTCTGCCACAGGAAGGCCAAGAGGAGGCACGCCAGTACACCAACACCTAGCAACACAAAAATAACCGAGGCTTCGCGAAGATACCCAGGCTGAAACCGGTGGATGAGGGTAACCACCAGTGGGCCGATGTTGGCAAACTGAATAAGGAGGGTGAGATATGAGGGAAGCTCCCAGCCCTCCGGGGCGTGTGGCACCAACAGGGGCAACTCTACCCAAACTCCATTAATGGCAACCCAGGAGCCGAGGCCTAGGAGGCACGAGAGGAGGTGAACAAGAATGGTCATGATCTACTGAGATCTGAAACTGTGAGGCTATGAATGATTCAAAGATGGTGATAGATGGGATCCAGTTACTGATATCCAGGATCTGGTGATAGATGGGATCTAGTTATTGATATCCAGGATCTGGTGATAGATGGGATCCAGTTATTGATATCCAGGATCTGGTGATAGATGGGATCCAGTTACTGATATCCAGGATCTGGTGATAGATGGGATCCAGTTATTGATATCCAGGATCTGGTGATAGATGGGATCTAGTTACTGATATCCAGGATCTGGCGATAGATGGGATCCAGTTATTGATATCCAGGATCTGGTGATAGATGGGATCCAGTTATTGATATCAAGGATCTGGTGATAGATGGGATCCAGTAACAGATATCCAGGACCTGGTGATAGATGGGATCCAGTTATCGATATCCAGGATCTGGTGATAGATGGGATCCAGTTATTGATATCCAGGATCTGGTGATAGATGGGATCCAGTAACTGATATCCAGGATCTGGTGATAGATGGGATCCAGTTATTGATATCTTCTGGGGATAGTATAGATTGAAAATGATAATTATCCAGGATCTGGTGTTAGATGGGATCCAGTTATTGATATCCAGGATCTGGTGATCACTGTAATTTCTGGAATCCTATGAATGGGTGCATTAGAGATCTTGTAATAAGATCTGTGCAGTGAGGGGAGATATTATTAGGGATCCAGTGGATTTCTCTCACATTTGAATGAAGGATGGTTTAGGTATCGGGACTCAAACTCTCTTAAAGACCAAAAGAAAACCTAAAACGAACAAAGAGGGTCAAGATCCGATGGACAATACAACCTCCTGTACCCCTTTACCACCATGTAACAGCACCTCCTGTACCCCTTTACCCCATGTAACAGCACCTCCTGTACCCCTTTACCCCATGTAACAGCACCTCCTGTACCCCTTTACCCCATGTAACAGCACCTCCTGTACCCCTTTACCCCAAGTAACAGCACCTCCTGTACCCCTTTACCCCATGTAACAGCACCTCCTGTACCCCTTTACCACCATGTAACAGCACCTCCTGTACCCCTTTACCCCAAGTAACAGCACCTCCTGTACCCCTTACCCCATGTAACAGCACCTCCTGTACCCCTTTACCCCATGTAACAGCACCTCCTGTACCCTTTACCCCAAGTAACAGCACCTCCTGTACCCCTTTACCCCATGTAACAGCACCTCCTGTACCCTTTACCCATGTAACAGCACCTCCTGTACCCCTTTACCACAATGTAACAGCACCTCCTGTACCCCTTTACCCCATGTAACAGCACCTCCTGTACCCCTTTACCACCATGTAACAGCACCTCCTGTACCCCTTTACCCCAAGTAACAGCACCTCCTGTACCCCTTTACCCCATGTAACAGCACCTCCTGTACCCTTTACCCCATGTAACAGCACCTCCTGTACCCTTTACCCCAAGTAACAGCACCTCCTGTACCCCTTTACCCCATGTAACAGCACCTCCTGTACCCTTTACCCCATGTAACAGCACCTCCTGTACCCCTTTACCACAATGTAACAGCACCTCCTGTACCCCTTTACCCCATGTAACAGCACCTCCTGTACCCCTTTACCACCATGTAACAGCACCTCCTGTACCCCTTTACCCCAAGTAACAGCACCTCCTGTACCCCTTTACCCCATGTAACAGCACCTCCTGTACCCCTTTACCCCATGTAACAGCACCTCCTGTACCCCTTTACCACCATGTAACAGCACCTCCTGTACCCCTTTACCACCATGTAACAGCACCCCCTGTACCCTTTACCACCATGTAACAGCACCTCCTGTACCCCTTTACCCCAAGTAACAGCACCTCCTGTACCCCTTTACCACAATGTAACAGCACCTCCTGTACCCCTTTACCCCATGTAACAGCACCTCCTGTACCCCTTTACCCCAAGTAACAGCACCTCCTGTACCCCTTTACCACAATGTAACAGCACCTCCTGTACCCCTTTACCACAATGTAACAGCACCTCCTGTACCCCTTTACCCCAGTAACAGCACCTCCTGTACCCCTTTACCCCAAGTAACAGCACCTCCTGTACCCCTTTACCACAATGTAACAGCACCTCCTGTACCCCTTTACCACAATGTAACAGCACCTCCTGTACCCCTTTACCCCATGTAACAGCACCTCCTGTACCCCTTTACCACCATGTAACAGCACCTCCTGTACCCCTTTACCCCATGTAACAGCACCTCCTGTACCCCTTTACCCCAAGTAACAGCACCTCCTGTACCCCTTTACCACAATGTAACAGCACCTCCTGTACCTTACCCCAAGTAACAGCACCTCCTGTACCCCTTTACCCCAAGTAACAGCACCTCCTGTACCCCTTTACCCCAAGTAACAGCACCTCCTGTACCCCTTTACCCCATGTAACAGCACCTCCTGTACCCCTTTACCCCATGTAACAGCACCTCCTGTACCCCTTTACCACCATGTAACAGCACCCCCTGTACCCCTTTACCACCATGTAACAGCACCTCCTGTACCCCTTTACCCCAAGTAACAGCACCTCCTGTACCCCTTTACCACAATGTAACAGCACCTCCTGTACCCCTTTACCCCATGTAACAGCACCTCCTGTACCCCTTTACCCCAAGTAACAGCACCTCCTGTACCCCTTTACCCCATGTAACAGCACCTCCTGTACCCCTTTACCCCATGTAACAGCACCTCCTGTACCCCTTTACCACAATGTAACAGCACCTCCTGTACCCCTTTACCCCATGTAACAGCACCTCCTGTACCCCTTTACCCCAAGTAACAGCACCTCCTGTACCCTTTACCCCAAGTAACAGCACCTCCTGTACCCCTTTACCACAATGTAACAGCACCTCCTGTACCCCTTTACCCCATGTAACAGCACCTCCTGTACCCCTTTACCACAATGTAACAGCACCTCCTGTACCCCTTTACCCCAGTAACAGCACCTCCTGTACCCCTTTACCACAATGTAACAGCACCTCCTGTACCCCTTTACCCCATGTAACAGCACCTCCTGTACCCCTTTACCACAATGTAACAGCACCTCCTGTACCCCTTTACCCCAAGTAACAGCACCTCCTGTACCCCTTTACCACAATGTAACAGCACCTCCTGTACCCCTTTACCACAATGTAACAGCACCTCCTGTACCCCTTTACCACAATGTAACAGCACCTCCTGTACCCCTTTACCCCAAGTAACAGCACCTCCTGTACCCCTTTACCACAATGTAACAGCACCTCCTGTACCCCTTTACCACAATGTAACAGCACCTCCTGTACCCCTTTACCCCAAGTAACAGCACCTCCTGTACCCCTTACCACAATGTAACAGCACCTCCTGTACCCCTTTACCACAATGTAACAGCACCTCCTGTACCCCTTTACCCCAAGTAACAGCACCTCCTGTACCCCTTTACCACAATGTAACAGCACCTCCTGTACCTTTACCCAAGTAACAGCACCTCCTGTACCCCTTTACCCCAAGTAACAGCACCTCCTGTACCCCTTTACCCCAAGTAACAGCACCTCCTGTACCCCTTTACCCCATGTAACAGCACCTCCTGTACCCCTTTACCCCATGTAACAGCACCTCCTGTACCCCTTTACCACCATGTAACAGCACCCCCTGTACCCCTTTACCACCATGTAACAGCACCTCCTGTACCCCTTTACCCCAAGTAACAGCACCTCCTGTACCCCTTTACCACAATGTAACAGCACCTCCTGTACCCCTTACCCCATGTAACAGCACCTCCTGTACCCCTTTACCCCAAGTAACAGCACCTCCTGTACCCCTTTACCCCATGTAACAGCACCTCCTGTACCCTTTACCCCATGTAACAGCACCTCCTGTACCCCTTTACCACAATGTAACAGCACCTCCTGTACCCTTTACCCCATGTAACAGCACCCCCTGTACCCCTTTACCCCAAGTAACAGCACCTCCTGTACCCTTTACCCCAAGTAACAGCACCTCCTGTACCCTTTACCACAATGTAACAGCACCTCCTGTACCCCTTTACCCCATGTAACAGCACCTCCTGTACCCCTTTACCACAATGTAACAGCACCTCCTGTACCCCTTTACCCAAGTAACAGCACCTCCTGTACCCCTTTACCACAATGTAACAGCACCTCCTGTACCCCTTTACCACAATGTAACAGCACCTCCTGTACCCCTTTACCCCATGTAACAGCACCTCCTGTACCCCTTTACCACAATGTAACAGCACCTCCTGTACCCCTTACCCCAAGTAACAGCACCTCCTGTACCCCTTTACCACAATGTAACAGCACCTCCTGTACCCCTTTACCACAATGTAACAGCACCTCCTGTACCCCTTTACCCCAAGTAACAGCACCTCCTGTACCCCTTTACCACAATGTAACAGCACCTCCTGTACCCCTTTACCACCATGTAACAGCACCTCCTGTACCCCTTTACCCCAAGTAACAGCACCTCCTGTACCCCTTTACCACAATGTAACAGCACCTCCTGTACCCCTTTACCCCATGTAACAGCACCTCCTGTACCCCTTTACCCCAAGTAACAGCACCTCCTGTACCCCTTTACCCCATGTAACAGCACCTCCTGTACCCCTTTACCCCATGTAACAGCACCTCCTGTACCCCTTTACCACAATGTAACAGCACCTCCTGTACCCCTTTACCCCATGTAACAGCACCTCCTGTACCCTTTACCCCAAGTAACAGCACCTCCTGTACCCCTTTACCCCAAGTAACAGCACCTCCTGTACCCTTTACCACAATGTAACAGCACCTCCTGTACCCCTTTACCCCATGTAACAGCACCTCCTGTACCCCTTTACCACAATGTAACAGCACCTCCTGTACCCCTTTACCCCAAGTAACAGCACCTCCTGTACCCCTTTACCACAAGTAACAGCACCTCCTGTACCCCTTTACCACAATGTAACAGCACCTCCTGTACCCCTTTACCCCATGTAACAGCACCTCCTGTACCCCTTTACCACAATGTAACAGCACCTCCTGTACCCTTTACCCCAAGTAACAGCACCTCCTGTACCCCTTTACCACAATGTAACAGCACCTCCTGTACCCCTTTACCACAATGTAACAGCACCTCCTGTACCCCTTTACCACAATGTAACAGCACCTCCTGTACCCCTTTACCCCAATGTAACAGCACCTCCTGTACCCCTTTACCACAATGTAACAGCACCTCCTGTACCCCTTTACCCAAGTAACAGCACCTCCTGTACCCCTTTACCCCATGTAACAGCACCTCCTGTACCCCTTTACCCCATGTAACAGCACCTCCTGTACCCCTTTACCACCATGTAACAGCACCTCCTGTACCCCTTTACCACCATGTAACAGCACCCCCTGTACCCCTTTACCACCATGTAACAGCACCTCCTGTACCCCTTTACCCCAAGTAACAGCACCTCCTGTACCCCTTTACCACAATGTAACAGCACCTCCTGTACCCCTTTACCCCATGTAACAGCACCTCCTGTACCCCTTTACCCCAAGTAACAGCACCTCCTGTACCCCTTTACCACAATGTAACAGCACCTCCTGTACCCCTTTACCACAATGTAACAGCACCTCCTGTACCCCTTTACCCCATGTAACAGCACCTCCTGTACCCCTTTACCACCATGTAACAGCACCTCCTGTACCCCTTTACCCCATGTAACAGCACCTCCTGTACCCCTTTACCCCAAGTAACAGCACCTCCTGTACCCCTTTACCACAATGTAACAGCACCTCCTGTACCTTTACCCCAAGTAACAGCACCTCCTGTACCCCTTTACCCAAGTAACAGCACCTCCTGTACCCCTTTACCCCAAGTAACAGCACCTCCTGTACCCCTTTACCCCATGTAACAGCACCTCCTGTACCCCTTTACCCCATGTAACAGCACCTCCTGTACCCCTTTACCACCATGTAACAGCACCCCCTGTACCCCTTTACCACCATGTAACAGCACCTCCTGTACCCTTTACCCCAAGTAACAGCACCTCCTGTACCCCTTTACCACAATGTAACAGCACCTCCTGTACCCTTTACCCCATGTAACAGCACCTCCTGTACCCCTTTACCCCAAGTAACAGCACCTCCTGTACCCCTTTACCCCATGTAACAGCACCTCCTGTACCCTTTACCCCATGTAACAGCACCTCCTGTACCCCTTTACCACAATGTAACAGCACCTCCTGTACCCCTTTACCCCATGTAACAGCACCTCCTGTACCCCTTTACCCCAAGTAACAGCACCTCCTGTACCCCTTTACCCCAAGTAACAGCACCTCCTGTACCCCTTTACCACAATGTAACAGCACCTCCTGTACCCCTTTACCCCATGTAACAGCACCTCCTGTACCCCTTTACCACAATGTAACAGCACCTCCTGTACCCCTTTACCCCAAGTAACAGCACCTCCTGTACCCCTTTACCACAATGTAACAGCACCTCCTGTACCCTTTACCCATGTAACAGCACCTCCTGTACCCTTTACCACAATGTAACAGCACCTCCTGTACCCCTTTACCCCAAGTAACAGCACCTCCTGTACCCCTTTACCACAATGTAACAGCACCTCCTGTACCCCTTTACCACAATGTAACAGCACCTCCTGTACCCCTTTACCACAATGTAACAGCACCTCCTGTACCCCTTTACCCCAAGTAACAGCACCTCCTGTACCCCTTTACCACAATGTAACAGCACCTCCTGTACCCCTTTACCACAATGTAACAGCACCTCCTGTACCCCTTTACCCCAAGTAACAGCACCTCCTGTACCCCTTTACCACAATGTAACAGCACCTCCTGTACCCCTTTACCACAATGTAACAGCACCTCCTGTACCCCTTTACCCCAAGTAACAGCACCTCCTGTACCCCTTTACCACAATGTAACAGCACCTCCTGTACCTTTACCCCAAGTAACAGCACCTCCTGTACCCCTTTACCCCAAGTAACAGCACCTCCTGTACCCCTTTACCCCAAGTAACAGCACCTCCTGTACCCCTTTACCCCATGTAACAGCACCTCCTGTACCCCTTTACCCCATGTAACAGCACCTCCTGTACCCCTTTACCACCATGTAACAGCACCCCCTGTACCCCTTTACCACCATGTAACAGCACCTCCTGTACCCCTTTACCCCAAGTAACAGCACCTCCTGTACCCCTTTACCACAATGTAACAGCACCTCCTGTACCCTTTACCCCATGTAACAGCACCTCCTGTACCCCTTTACCCCAAGTAACAGCACCTCCTGTACCCCTTTACCCCATGTAACAGCACCTCCTGTACCCCTTTACCCCATGTAACAGCACCTCCTGTACCCCTTTACCACAATGTAACAGCACCTCCTGTACCCCTTTACCCCATGTAACAGCACCTCCTGTACCCCTTTACCCCAAGTAACAGCACCTCCTGTACCCCTTTACCCCAAGTAACAGCACCTCCTGTACCCCTTTACCACAATGTAACAGCACCTCCTGTACCCTTTACCCCATGTAACAGCACCTCCTGTACCCCTTTACCACAATGTAACAGCACCTCCTGTACCCCTTTACCCCAAGTAACAGCACCTCCTGTACCCCTTTACCACAATGTAACAGCACCTCCTGTACCCCTTTACCACAATGTAACAGCACCTCCTGTACCCCTTTACCCCATGTAACAGCACCTCCTGTACCCCTTTACCACAATGTAACAGCACCTCCTGTACCCCTTTACCCAAGTAACAGCACCTCCTGTACCCCTTTACCACAATGTAACAGCACCTCCTGTACCCCTTTACCACAATGTAACAGCACCTCCTGTACCCCTTTACCACAATGTAACAGCACCTCCTGTACCCCTTTACCCCAAGTAACAGCACCTCCTGTACCCCTTTACCACAATGTAACAGCACCTCCTGTACCCCTTACCACCATGTAACAGCACCTCCTGTACCCCTTTACCCAAGTAACAGCACCTCCTGTACCCCTTTACCACAATGTAACAGCACCTCCTGTACCCTTTACCCCATGTAACAGCACCTCCTGTACCCCTTTACCCCAAGTAACAGCACCTCCTGTACCCCTTTACCCCATGTAACAGCACCTCCTGTACCCCTTTACCCCATGTAACAGCACCTCCTGTACCCCTTTACCACAATGTAACAGCACCTCCTGTACCCCTTTACCCCATGTAACAGCACCTCCTGTACCCCTTTACCCCAAGTAACAGCACCTCCTGTACCCCTTTACCCCAAGTAACAGCACCTCCTGTACCCCTTTACCACAATGTAACAGCACCTCCTGTACCCTTTACCCCATGTAACAGCACCTCCTGTACCCCTTTACCACAATGTAACAGCACCTCCTGTACCCCTTTACCCCAAGTAACAGCACCTCCTGTACCCCTTTACCACAATGTAACAGCACCTCCTGTACCCTTTACCACAATGTAACAGCACCTCCTGTACCCTTTACCCCATGTAACAGCACCTCCTGTACCCCTTTACCACAATGTAACAGCACCTCCTGTACCCCTTACCCCAAGTAACAGCACCTCCTGTACCCCTTTACCACAATGTAACAGCACCTCCTGTACCCCTTACCACAATGTAACAGCACCTCCTGTACCCCTTTACCACAATGTAACAGCACCTCCTGTACCCCTTTACCCCAATGTAACAGCACCTCCTGTACCCCTTTACCACAATGTAACAGCACCTCCTGTACCCCTTTACCCCAAGTAACAGCACCTCCTGTACCCCTTTACCCCATTAACAACTATATAACCGGTAATAATCTCCCCTCACAGATTAAGTCTGTCAGTACCTGAGCTCAGCGTCCGTGTGGCTGAGAAGATCTTTCTGTCAATGCACAAAGTGTGACTGAGGGAGGGACCAGCTCCACAACTACACAACTAACCCCCCCAGCTCCGACCCAGACCTTCCACAGCGCCTAAACCTGAATTACTGCCCCCCCTCCATCACACCCCCTGCATAATGCCCCCCCTCCATCACACCCCCTGGATAATGTCCCCCCCATCACACCCCCTGGATAATGTCCCCCCCCTCCATCACACCCCCTGGATAATGTCCCCCCTCCATCACACCCCCTGGATAATGTCCCCCCCCCCTCCATCACACCCCCTGCATAATGTCCCCCCTCCATCACACCCCCTGGATAATGTCCCCCCCCTCCATCACACCCCTGGATAATGTCCCCCCCTCCATCACACCCCCTGGATAATGTCCCCCCCTCCATCACACCCCCTGGATAATGTCCCCCCCCTCCATCACACCCCTGGATAATGTCCCCCCCCCTCCATCACACCCCCTGGATAATGTCCCCCCCCCTCCATCACACCCCCTGGATAATGTCCCCCCCTCCATCACACCCCCTGGATAATGTCCCCCCCCTCCATCACACCCCCTGGATAATGTCCCCCCTCCATCACACCCCTGGATAATGTCCCCCCTCCATCACACCCCCTGGATAATGTCCCCCCTCCATCACACCCCCTGGATAATGTCCCCCCCTCCATCACACCCCTGGATAATGTCCCCCCCCCTCCATCACACCCCCTGGATAATGTCCCCCCCCTCCATCACACCCCCTGGATAATGTCCCCCCCCTCCATCACACCCCTGGATAATGTCCCCCCCCTCCATCACACCCCCTGGATAATGTCCCCCCTCCATCACACCCCCTGGATAATGTCCCCCCCCTCCATCACACCCCCTGGATAATGTCCCCCCCCTCCATCACACCCCCTGGATAATGTCCCCCCCTCCATCACACCCCCTGGATAATGTCCCCCCCCCTCCATCACACCCCCTGGATAATGTCCCCCCTCCATCACACCCCCTGGATAATGTCCCCCCCCTCCATCACACCCCCTGCACCTTATTAATTCAGGCGTAAAATAAAGCAATATTTATCTGCGCGGCTCGTCATGCTGTGATTCAGTCCGAAATCTCCAGAATCTGCAAAACTACCTTAAATCTAGGAAACCTGCCCAGAGCACCGAGACCAGAAAATCCACACCAAGAAACTCTGACGCCCTGACCGGTCACGGTGACCGGCTTTCACTGGACAACAACATTCCTTCATTCACCAAAACGGAACCTGAGTGTGAGTCAACCTACTGAGTGTGAGTGACCGCTGAGTGTGACCAAACCTACTGAGTGTGAGAAAACCTACTGAGTGTGAGTGAACCTACTGAGTGTGAGTGACCGCTGAGTGTGGCCAAACCTACTGAGTGTGAGTGACCGCTGAGTGTGACCAAACCAACTGAGTGTGAGTGACCGCTGAGTGTGACCAAACCTACTGAGTGTGAGTGACCACTGAGTGTGAGAAAACCTACTGAGTGTGAGTGAACCTACTGAGTGTGAGTGACCGCTGAGTGTGGCCAAACCTACTGAGTGTGAGTGACCGCTGAGTGTGACCAAACCTACTGAGTGTGAGTGACCGCTGAGTGTGACCAAACCTACTGAGTGTGAGTGACCGCTGAGTGTGACCAAACCTACTGAGTGTGAGTGACCGCTGAGTGTGACCAAACCTACCGAGTGTGACCAAACCTACTGAGTGTGAGTGACCACTGAGTGTGACCAAACCTACTGAGGGTGACCAAACCTACTGAGTGTGAGTGACCGCTGAGTGTGACCAAACCTACTGAGTGTGAGTGACCGCTGAGTGTGACAAAACCTACTGAGTGTGAGTGAACCTACTGAGTGTGAGTGACCGCTGATTGTGGCCAAACCTACTGAGTGTGAGTGACCGCTGAGTGTGACCAAACCTACTGATTGTGAGTGACCGCTGAGTGTGACAAAACCTACGGAGTGTGAGTGAACCTACTGAGTGTGAGTGACCGCTGAGTGTGGCCAAACCTACTGAGTGTGAGTGACCGCTGAGTGTGACCAAACCTACTGAGTGTGAGTGAACCTACTGAGTGTGAGTGACCGCTGAGTGTGACCAAACCTACTGAGTGTGAGTGAACCTACTGAGTGTGAGTGACCGCTGAGTGTGGCCAAACCTACTGAGTGTGAGTGACCGCTGATTGTGACCAAACCTACTGAGTGTGAGTGAACCTACTGAGCCTGAGTGACCACCGGAGGAATTACTCTGAAAACTGGATCCAAAAATGAAGAAACTAAGGTGAAAGGAACGATGAAGGCTATGGAGACCTAAGGTGGTGGTTCCTTTAATAGTGAATTAATCGTACTTGATCCACCATTGCTCCTCGAAGTTAACTTAAGTAAATCCACCGCCCGTTCATGGAAAACACAGTGCTTAATGAATAACTCCTAAAAGGTCCCATCTCAATGAACCCAGAGTCGCAGAGTCGCCTAGAACGAAGGCTATGAGTTCTGGCCCTGGTTCTGACCCAGAACTTCTGCAGAAACAGGTATTTACTTTCAGTCAAGGACACGAAATATACTTGGCCAAGTCTGCCGAGGTTTTGGACCTTGTACTTTTGACGTGTTTCCTGTGCCTTCTAGCCAAAACACGCGCCTGTGGCCACTTCCTTTGCACTTTGAAGTGAAGGATCCCCCAGGATCTCTGAACCTGCTGCTCTTTAATGTCTCTGCTTTTTGCGATGACCTTCCCCTCATGGACCATAAGACCCCAAATTTTTCACCTACTCAATCCCACCAGCTGCTTCCAGACACGGTTATTAGCTCTAGATTGAATGCAAGTGTTTCTCCTTCCTTCCTTGCTCAAGCATGCGTTTGGATCGCCGAATAAGTTCTCTCAAATCTTCTGGAAGAGGAACAATCTCCACGACATCCATCCTTTGTGACGAGAAATGTTGATAGTCATATTTTCTATGGTAACGAGGGCCTAGTCATCACAAGCCCTCGCTAAGTACAGAGACCAGAGAAAAACTAATATGACACAGAGAAGGAGCCAGATGTTCTGGTGGATGTTTCACAGTCTACAGCTTTGCCGGGGTAACCGTAGGGTTGGGTTCTCAGCTGGCTGCAACAAAATCTTACAACAAAGGCTTGGCTTTGTGCTGAATTATCACTGTCAGAAAATCAACAAAATGGTCAATGGTCCTAATCCATCATTTGCTTAGGAAGGTCATCATTCAGTTCGGTATTTTGGGAGAGCACCATGGATGATGGCAATGAAACAACACCAGATGATAGATAGGCCGTCACTCATTGGTTTCCTTCATAAATGATCGCATATTAATCACTGATGCCGGGAGTTCAGGATTCATGAGATACGTGTAGATCCAGATCTATGGTCTTCTTGACTGTTTAGATATTTGAGGTTTATCAGAGGTTTCAGCGCATGGTTGAACGTCAGGACCAAAATCAAATTGTTCACAAAGCCTGATACAACCAGAGGAACCTCTACACTCCCTCTTTATATTTGGCCAACTGGAAGACGTCTTCATTCACTAATTATTTTTCACCCCGACAGCCCGAGGCGCCAGAACATTTATGGACAGGTTCCATGTAAAGGATCAAAACCCTAAACTGTCTGGAACGGTCACCTCTGCCCATTTGCTGTTAGTCCCCATGGGAAAGAAGGCTGTGAAGGCAGTGGATGGACCTCTATGTCTCCATGGGAAAGAAGACTGTGAAGGAAGTAGATGGAACTCCAGGTCTCCATTGGAAAGTAAGGCTTTGAAGGCAGTGGATGGACTTCCAGGTATCCTACGGAAAGAAAGCTTTGAAGGCAGTGGATGGACCTCTGGGTATCCTACGGAAAGAAGGCTTTGAAGGCAGTGGATGGACCTGGGCCTTATCTCCATTTAAATTACTTTGTTCCTGCTTTTTCCACCTCAAAGAAATGAGAGTTGAAGCCTTTCCCCACCTTCGGACATAAAAATTGGAGCCTGAAGATTGCCCTGGAATACCTTGAGAGGCTCAACTGACAAACTGACCCCATCCGTGTTGAGTCTTGCCAGAAATTCTAGAAATACAGATTTCTTAAGGGCGTGTAGGTCTTGCTCATCAAGGCTGTTCAAGGTTTTCTGAGATATTTGATAAACTGATGGCTGGGTTGTCGGGGATGACACCATATCGGCCAAATTCAACATCTTCTCAGAACAGGTTCTTGGTGATGATCTTTCACAAGAGAAGGTTTTTGGGGTTACTGTGGTGGAAGAGTTGTGAACACCGGCCCTTCTGCTTATTATTCTGCTCTTGCACTTTTTTTAGTTCCATCAAAACAAACGTCATAAAAACCTGAAGGTCACAGAGAGGTTCTTGCAACAAAGTTGGTCCACATGTCCGGTTATATGGCTGAGGATCCCACCAATAAGGTCTTACAAAGAGCCACCACCAGAGACGAGGTCACCGAGAGGTTCTTGTAACAAGGTTGGTCCACGTGTCCGGCTATGTGGCTGAGGATCCCACCAATAAGGTCTTACAAAGAGCCACCACCAGAGACGAGGTCACCGAGAGGTTCTTGTAACAAGGTTGGTCCACGTGTCCGGCTATGTGGCTGAGGATCCCACCAATAAGGTCTTACAAAGAGCCACCACCAGAGACGAGGTCACCGAGAGGTTCTTGTAACAAGGTTGGTCCACGTGTCCGGCTATGTGGCTGAGGATCCCACCAATAAGGTCTTACAAAGAGCCACCACCAGAGACGAGGTCACCGAGAGGTTCTTGTAACAAGGTTGGTCCACGTGTCCGGCTATGTGGCTGAGGATCCCCCAATAAGGTCTTACAAAGAGCCACCACCACAGAGACGAGGTCACCGAGAGGTTCTTGTAACAAGGTTGGTCCACGTGTCCGGCTATGTGGCTGAGGATCCCACCAATAAGGTCTTACAAAGAGCCACCACTAGAGACGAGGTCAAAGGGATAAAGACCAGAAACCACCTGACCGCTGTTCCTTTATTGCCTGTTTTTCAGGAAAATCAGGACATGTTGGACAGCTCCTGATCTCAGAAGACATCCTGCTATACCCAGCCTTAGATTTACAGGAACAAGTCGTGGATTATGTGGGGGCTGAGGAGGTAAAAGCATGACGTGGCCAGTTATGACACCGGAGAGGGGTCAGGGACGATTATTTGACGTCACTGTGAGGTCCTGCCGGTGCCGCGTTGCCGAAAGCCTGGAATCAGCAGGTAAGAGCCCTTGGAGATGATGTGTGTAATGTCCATATGCGCGTACACGGGGGAGCGTGTGTGTAATATCAGTATGGACGCACAGTGTGTGTAATGTCAGTTTGCGCAGGAGTAGTGTGCGCGCCGCTGGAGTTGTTTGCGCACTGTGTGTCCGTTACTTTATCGCCTCCCCTCGCAGACCCTCTGCCCCTCAGGTCAGATTTCGGTGGTGCCTGGCACCAGCCTCATTCCGGGCAGCTTCCCCTGGGCATGCCAGTCAGCTCCTGTGCCCGCTCCCCCCGCCGGTTTGTGCGCTGACAAAACCACAGACACGTTACTGGAAAAAAATATTTGTATTTATTGACGTATAAAAGAATCCTGAGCTTTGGAGGCGGCGGCGGCCGCAGAGGCAGCGTCGCACGCAGCGGGGGAGGGCGCGCATCCCTCTGGGCCTCACTGAGGGCAGTTGTCCTGGCAGTCTCTGGCCGACTGGAAGAGGTGGTAAACACTGACCATGGGGAACATCAGCAACGCACCAAACAGCGAGCCGACCTGGATCGTCACACCACACCACAGGAGAGCCTGGTGCCCGGCCTCGTGCAGGAGGCTGCCGATCACAACCTTCAGGTAAGACAGGAGGCCGAGGAAGAGAGACCACGACAGCACCTGCGAACACAAGATCAAGAGGTTCAGAGATACGGCATGTGCAAAGGGTGTAGCACTCACAGGGTGAGGTATATAGATATGGCATGTACACAGCGCCCCCGGTGGGAGGTATAGAGATACAGCGCGTACATAGAGGGCAGCAAGCAAAGGTACATGACGAGGTACATAGATATACACAGCAGACAGCGCTTAAGGGGATGGAGAGAGGAGGTATAGAGATATGGCGCGAACATGGAGACAGCACTTGGGGGATGGAGAGAGATGTATATAGATATGGCATGTACACAGCGGGCAAGACTCACGGGGAGGTTCAGAGAGGAGGTATATAGATATGGTATGTACACAGCGGGCAAGACTCACGGGGAGGTTCAGAGAGGAGGTATATAGATATGGTATGTACACAGCGGGCAAGACTCACGGGGAGGTTCAGAGAGGAGGTATATAGATATGGCATGTACACAGCGGGCAAGACTCACGGGGAGGTTCAGAGAGGAGGTATATAGATATGGTATGTACACAGCGGGCAAGACTCACGGGGAGGTTCAGAGAGGAGGTATATAGATATGGTATGTACACAGTGGGCAAGACTCACGGGGAGGTTCAGAGAGGAGGTATATAGATATGGTATGTACACAGTGGGCAAGATTCACGGGGAGGTTCAGAGAGGAGGTATATAGATATGGTATGTACACAGCGGGCAAGACTCACGGGGAGGTTCAGAGAGGAGGTATATAGATATGGTATGTACACAGTGGGCAAGACTCACGGGGAGGTTCAGAGAGGAGGTATATAGATATGGTATGTACACAGTGGGCAAGATTCACGGGGAGGTTCAGAGAGGAGGTATATAGATATGGTATGTACACAGCGGGCAAGACTCACGGGGAGGTTCAGAGAGGAGGTATATAGATATGATATGTACACAGCGGGCAAGACTCACGGGGAGGTTCAGAGAGGAGGTATATAGATATGGTATGTACACAGCGGGCAAGACTCACGGGGAGGTTCAGAGAGGAGGTATATAGATATGATATGTACACAGCGGGCAAGACTCACGGGGAGGTTCAGAGAGGAGGTATATAGATATGGTATGTACACAGCGGGCAAGACTCACGGGGAGGTTCAGAGAGGAGGTATATAGATATGATATGTACACAGCGGGC
This sequence comes from Leptobrachium leishanense, assembly GCA_009667805.1. Taxonomy (NCBI): domain Eukaryota; kingdom Metazoa; phylum Chordata; class Amphibia; order Anura; family Megophryidae; genus Leptobrachium; species Leptobrachium leishanense. The sequence continues at coordinate 6,920,145 of CM019067.1, read as the reverse complement.
AAGACTCACGGGGAGGTTCAAGAGAGGTATATATAGATATGGTATGTACACAGCGGGCAAGACTCACGGGGAGGTTCAGAGAGGAGGTATATAGATATGATATGTACACAGCGGGCAAGACTCACGGGGAGGTTCAGAGAGGAGGTATATAGATATGGTATGTACACAGGAACCATCCACCATAAAACCCACAGGATCCTCCAGGGATTTGCAAACACTCACCACGAGCACAATCCCCGCTGTGGTCCCAACAAGAGGCGGGCAGGGGCTGAGGGCGGCCAGGACCATGAGGTACCCGCCAAATACCATACCGGCCCCCATAATCACCCCGAGACCGAGGGACGACCTGAAAAAGAGAGATGGGGGTGAGACCGAGTGATATAACACAATAAGAGAGGAATGTGGAAGGAAATGGTATTTTTCATGAATGAAACTACTTGGGCAGATTTTATAATTTGTAAAACAAATAAAACGTCCAGCACGGCGAGACCCTTTACATGCCGATTTCTCAGACCGTGACCCCGGACAAACAAACATCACGGCGGTGCCGGTCACCAGACAGTGGTATCGGTTGATAAAGCGGTACCCTGGGAAATGGCACGTTATCGCCGCCCGGACCCCTCAGCGCTTTCACACACTGGGGAATATTTGGGGTCATTTTAATACAGGTTACCCAGCCGCAGGAGCCACCCGCATCTTTAACCCATTGTTTGCTGGAGAGGGGGGGGGGGTTATTTGTTTTTGAATATATTCGGCCTCGTTTTAATATAAAAAGCTCGATATTTTGGCATTCGGCGCCGCATCGGCAGAATAATTACCAGGGATTAATTGGGCCCTGGCTGCTCTGGGATAAACACACACCGAGGTATTATTTACTGGCCTGCAGGGGCCTATTCACTAAACGGCGAGAGGCTGCAGGTATGAAACTGTTCCAAATCAGCACGGTTTAGTGAATAATCCCCATTGAAGAAACATGGATCAGGAACATTAATGACCGGTCCAGGCTCTCGGTGCCACGAGGCATGCTGGCTGTTACATGGTGACTGGGTAATGCCACCTCGAGCTGTCACAGCCGATCCTAGGGCAGCCGAACATCATGTTTGGATCTCCATCATAATAGAAGCGCATGCTCCATGGCCGGAGTTTGCTGAGCATGCTGGGAGGTGTTTAATGCCGATTTCTATTAATGAATATTTCCCAAGCACCGCACGACCGGGACACAGTCAGGAGGATAATCCGCTGGGCGTGTGATCAGCACGGGACACGCTCAGCGCTGCCAGGAATGTCACAAGGAAACCACACACCGAGCCCAGGGGCAGGAGGGCAAGAGGTGGGCAGAGAGAGGAAACGGGGGAGGGGATACACATAAACAAACAAGAAACGAATAATGTAGTGATCCACAGTAATAAAACTCACAGTAATGTGCGGTGTGTATGAGCGTATCACAGAGCTCCACAGCAATAAAACTCACAGTAATGTGCAGTGTGTATGAACGTATCACAGAGCTCCACAGCAATAAAACTCACAGTAATGTGCGGTGTGTATGAGCGTATCACAGAGCTCCACAGCAATAAAACTCACAGTAATGTGCAGTGTGTATGAACGTATCACAGAGCTCCACAGCAATAAAACTCACAGTAATGTGCCGTGTGTATGTGCGTATGACAGAGCTCCACAGCAATAAAACTCACAGTAATGTGCAGTGTGTATGAGCGTATGACAGAGCTCCACAGCAATAAATCTTACAGTAATGTGCGGTGTGTATGAGCGTATCACAGAGCACCACAGCAATAAATCTTACATTAATGTGCGGTGTGTATGAACGTATGACAGAGCTCCACAGCAATATATCTTACAGTAATGTGCGGTGTGTATGAGCGTATGACAGAGCTCCACAGCAATAAATCTTACAGTAATGTGCCGTGTGTATGTGCGTATGACAGAGCTCCACAGCAATAAATCTTACAGTAATGTGCGAAGTGTATGAGCGTATGACAGAGCTCCACAGCAATAAATCTTACAGTAATGTGCCGTGTGTATGAGCGTATGACAGAGCACCACAGCAATAAATCTTACATTAATGTGCGGTGTGTATGAGCGTATGACAGAGCTCCACAGCAATATATCTTACAGTAATGTGTGGTGTGTATGAGCGTATGACAGAGCTCCACAGCAATAAATCTTACAGTAATGTGCGGTGAGTATGAGCGTATCACAGAGCACCACAGCAATAAAACTCACAGTAATGTGCAGTGTGTATGAGCATATCACAGAGCTCCACAGCATTAAATCTTACAGTAATGTGCCGTGTGTATGAGCGTATGACAGAGCTCCATAGCAATAAATCTTACAGTAATGTGCGGTGTGTATGAGCGTATGACAGAGCTCCACAGCAATAAATCTTACAGTAATGTGCCGTGTGTATGTGCGTATGACAGAGCTCCACAGCAATAAATCTTACAGTAATGTGCGAAGTGTATGAGCGTATGACAGAGCTCCACAGCAATAAATCTTACAGTAATGTGCGAAGTGTATGAGCGTATGACAGAGCTCCACAGCAATAAAACTCACAGGGCCACATTACATTCTTAACGCAAAAATCCTTGCGCAATGTGAAAATCTTTGCGCCAAACTTTTGCACGCGCAAATCACCGCTGGAATTACAATCCTTGCGCATTTTTTCGATCACCGATCAATAACGCGCGCAAACAGGTTGCGCCCAAATGCAGGCGCAGTACCGTCTTGCGCAAAAATCTTTGCGCGTGTAGTCTTTTTTCAAGATTCAGCCAATCAGAATTAAGAAGCACACCTGTCTCACGGTAACAATTGCGTCTGCCACGGTAAATCCGAGCTCACAATGTTAAGTATAGGACGCGCGCAGCACAGTAAGCTCGCGCAGGTTCACCCACGGTAGACGATTGCGCGCGGTTGTTGCACTGACTGTAATACGGGATTCGGCGTAAATGGTTTTACCCCTCGCATTAATGTTTTTTTGCGTGACGATTGTAATTTAGACACAGGGATTTAGTTAATGAGGATCATGGAACAGAAAACCCGTAGATTTCGGGGGATATAATCAATATATAACTTCCCCCATACAATGCGCGGCACAGGACGTCATGGCGTCAGTCGGTGCTATTCCCAGGATGTGTCGGACGTCCTGGAACGTGCGGGATAGTCCCCTTTACATATTGTCAGCGTCTCAGTTTAAAGTTTGATTTGTTCCCTCCCCGTGGTCTCCTGGAAACCCCCCCCCCCTTTACTGCACAGAACCTTTCAGACAGGTGTAATGCCCTGCTTTGCCACCAGGTGTCTTCACAAGGGATTAATGTGTGGATACACAGACCTCCCTTACTCCTCTCCAGTGCTGCCACCTACAGACCACACGCTATATAATAAGGGTATTACCCCATGCTGGAGTCAGGGCCGGCCGCCGCTTCTTCCCACTTATATACATATTCTAAAAATAGGCATTTACCCCAAACACCCAAAAACTGATCACATCACCGTGTCTGGAGCCGACCGCTATATACCTCCTTACTATAATCCCGACACACACACAGCGACCTCCTTACTATAATCCCGACACACACACAGCGACCTCCTTACTATAATCCCAACACACACACACACAGCGACTCCTTACTAAAATCCTGACACACACACAGAAACCTCCTTACTATAATCCTGACACACACACACAGCGACCTCCTTACTAAAATCCCGACACACACACAGCGACCTCCTTACTATAATCCCGACACACACACAGCGACCTCCTTACTATAATCCCGACACACACACAGCGACCTCCTTACTATAATCCCGACACACACACACAGCGACCTCCTTACTATAATCCCGACACACACACAGCGACCTCCTTACTATAATCCCGACACACACACAGCGACCTCCTTACTATAATCCCGACACACACACAGCGACCTCCTTACTATAATCCCGACACACACACACAGCGACCTCCTTACTATAATCCCGACACACACACACAGCGACCTCCTTACTATAATCCCGACACACACACAGCGACCTCCTTACTATAATCCTGACACACACACAGCGACCTCCTTACTATAATCCTGACACACACACAGCGACCTCCTTACTATAATCCTGACACACACACAGCGACCTCCTTACTATAATCCCGACACACACACAGCGACCTCCTTACTATAATCCTGACACACACACAGAAACCTCCTTACTATAATCCTGACACACACACAACGACCTCCTTACTATAATCCTGACACACACACACAGCGACCTCTTTACTATAATCCTGACACACACACAGAAACCTCCTTACTATAATCCTGACACACACACAGCGACCTCCTTACTATAATCCTGACACACACACAGCGACCTCCTTACTATAATCCTGACACACACACACAGCGACCTCCTTACTATAATCCTGACACACACACAGCGACCTCCTTACTATAATCCTGACACACACACACAGCGACCTCCTTACTATAATCCCGACACACACACAGCGACCTCCTTACTATAATCCCGACACACACACAGCGACCTCCTTACTATAATCCTGACACACACACAGCGACCTCCTTACTATAATCCTGACACACACACAGAAACCTCCTTACTATAATCCTGACACACACACAGAAACCTCCTTACTATAATCCTGACACACACACAGCGACCTCCTTACTATAATCCTGACACACACACACAGCGACCTCCTTACTATAATCCTGACACACACACAGCGACCTCCTTACTATAATCCTGACACACACACAGCGACCTCCTTACTATAATCCTGACACACATACAGAGACCTCCTTACTATAATCCTGACACACACACAGCGACCTCCTTACTATAATCCCGACACACACACAGCAACCTCCTTACTATAATCCTGACACACACAGCGACCTCCTTACTATAATCCCGACACACACAGAAACCTCCTTACTATAATCCTGACACACACACAGCGACCTCCTTACTATAATCCTGACACACACACAGAAACCTCCTTACTATAATCCTGACACACACACAACGACCTCCTTACTATAATCCTGACACACACACACAGCGACCTCTTTACTATAATCCTGACACACACACAGAAACCTCCTTACTATAATCCTGACACACACACAGCGACCTCCTTACTATAATCCTGACACACACACAGCGACCTCCTTACTATAATCCTGACACACACACACAGCGACCTCCTTACTATAATCCTGACACACACACAGCGACCTCCTTACTATAATCCTGACACACATACAGAGACCTCCTTACTATAATCCTGACACACACACAGCGACCTCCTTACTATAATCCCGACACACACACAGCAACCTCCTTACTATAATCCTGACACACACAGCGACCTCCTTACTATAATCCCGACACACACAGAAACCTCCTTACTATAATCCTGACACACACACAGCGACCTCCTTACTATAATCCTGACACACACACAGAAACCTCTTTACTATAATCCTGACACACACACAACGACCTCCTTACTATAATCCTGACACACACACACAGCGACCTCTTTACTATAATCCTGACACACACACAGAAACCTCCTTACTATAATCCTGACACACACACAGCGACCTCCTTACTATAATCCTGACACACACACAGCGACCTCCTTACTATAATCCTGACACACACACACAGCGACCTCCTTACTATAATCCTGACACACACACAGCGACCTCCTTACTATAATCCTGACACACACACAGCGACCTCCTTACTATAATCCCGACACACACACAGCGACCTCCTTACTATAATCCCGACACACACACAGCGACCTCCTTACTATAATCCTGACACACACACAGCGACCTCCTTACTATAATCCTGACACACACACAGCGACCTCCTTACTATAATCCCGACACACACAGCGACCTCCTTACTATAATCCTGACACACATACTGATCTCTTCGCTAGACGTCACCATTAGAAGCTGCTGCTGGCATCGCTCACGTTGCTGTGCTGGATCTGTTTGAATATTCGGTTCCACATTTATTCGATTCAGCGTACATTTGATTCGGCGCATGGTCGGCTCCCTGTATATTTGGTTTGGTGTCACCGTACATTCGGATCAGTGTTCATTTGATACGGCGCACATTCAGTTCAGTGTATATTTGGTTCATTGGTGTACATGCGATTCCCTATATATTCGGTTCAGTGTTTTTGCGGTTCCCTGTATATTCAGTTCGGCGTACGTGCGGTTCCCTATATATTCGGATTGGTGTATATGCAGTTCCCTGTATAATTGGTTCGGTGTACATTCGGTTCATCGTATATTCAGTTCGGTGTACATGCGGTTCCCTGTATATTCAGTTTGGTGTAAATGCAGTCCTCTATATATTCAGCTCATCGTATATTCGGTTTGGTGTACATGCGGTTCAGCATATATTCAGTTCGGAGTACATGCAGTTCAAAGTAAATTCGGTTCATCATATATTCAGTTCAGTGTACATACCGTTCCCTTTATACTTGGTTCATCATATATTCAGTTCAGTGTACATACCGTTCCCTTTATACTTGGTTCATCGTATATTCAGTTCGGTGTACATGCAGTTCACTGTGTATTTGGTTCGGTATACATGCGGTTCCCAATATATTCGGTCCGGTGTATATGGAGTTCCCTGTATATTCAGTTCGGTGTGTACATGCGGTTCATCGTATATTCGGTTCGGAGTACGTGCGGTACCCTGTCTATTTGGTTCAACATATATTTGGTTTGGTGTACATGCAGTTCCCTGTAAATTCGGTTCGGTGTACATGTGGTTCCCTGTATATTCGGTGTACATTTGATTCCCTGTATATTCAGTTTGGTGTACATGCGGTTCCCTGTAAATTCGGTTCGGTGTACATGCAGTTTACTGTATATTCGGTTCGGTGTACATGAGGTTCCCTGTATATTCAGTTCGGTGTACATGCGATTCCCTCTATATTCGGTTCGGTGTACATTAGGTTCCCTGTATATTCGGTTCGGTGTACATGGGATTCCCTCTATATTCGGTTCAGTGTACATGCGATTCCCTCTATATTCGGTTCAGTGAAAGCGATTCCCTCTATATTCGGTTCAGTGTACATGCGGTTCGCTGTACATGCGGTTCGGTGTACATGCGATTCCCTCTATATTCGGTTCAGTGTACATGCGGTTCCCTGTATATTCGGTTCAGTGTACATGCAGTCCCCTGATATTCGGTTCGATGTACATGCGGTTCTCTGTATATTCTCGTGTCCCTGCTCTCTGCCTCATGTCCCGAGTCCCTGCTCTCTGCCTCGTGTCCCTGCTCTCTGCCTCGTGTCCCTGCTTTCTGCATCGCATCCAAGTCCCTGCTCTGCATCGTGTCCAGAGTCCCTGCTCTCTGCCTCGTGTCCCGGCTCTGCATCGTGTCCCGAGTCCCTGCTCTCTGCCTCGTGTCCCTGCTTTCTGCATCGCATCCAAGTCCCTGCTCTGCATCGTGTCCCTGCTCTGCATCGTGTCCCAAGTCCCTGCTCTCTGCCTCGTGTCCCTGCTTTCTGCATCGCATCCAAGTCCCTGCTCTGCATCGTGTCCCTGCTCTGCATCGTGTCCCGAGTCCCTGCTCTCTGCATCGTGTCCCTGCTCTGCATCGTGTCCCGAGTCCCTGCCTCGTGTCCCTGCTTTCTGCATCGCATCCAAGTCCCTGCTTTGCATCGTGTCCCGAGTCCCTGCTCTCTGCCTCGTGTCCCTGCTATCTGCCTCGTGTCCGAGTCCCTGCTCTGCCTCGTGTCCCGAGTCCCTGCTCTCTGCCTCGTGTCCCTGCTATCTGCCTCGTGTCCGAGTCCCTGCTCTGCCTCGTGTCCCGAGTCCCTGCTCTCTGCCTCGTGTCCCTGCTATCTGCCTCGTGTCCGAGTCCCTGCTCTGCCTCGTGTCCCGAGTCCCTGCTCTCTGCCTCGCGTCCCGAGTCCCTGCTCTCTGCCTCGCGTCCCGAGTCCCTGCTCTCTGCATCGCGTCCCGAGTCCCTGCTCTCTGCATCGCGTCCCGAGTCCCTGCTCTCTGCATCGCGTCCCTGCTCTCTGCATCGCGTCCCTGCTCTCTGCATCGTGTCCCGAGTCCCTGCTCTCTGCCTCGCGTTCCGAGTCCCTGCTCTCTGCCTCGTGTCCCGAGTCCCTGCTCTCTGCCTCGTGTCCCGAGTCCCTGCTCTCTGCCTCGCGTTCCGAGTCCCTGCTCTCTGCCTCGTGTCCCGAGTCCCTGCTCTCTGCCTCGTGTCCCGAGTCCCTGCTCTCTGCCTCGCGTTCCGAGTCCCTGCTCTCTGCCTCGTGTCCCGAGTCCCTGCTCTCTGCCTCGTGTCCCGAGTCCCTGCTCTCTGCCTCGTGTCCCGAGTCCCTGCTCTCTGCCTCGCGTTCCGAGTCCCTGCTCTCTGCATCGCGTCCCGAGTCCCTGCTCTCTGCATCGCGTCCCTGCTCTCTGCATCGTGTCCAAGTCCCTGCTCTGCCTCGTGTCCTGAGTCCCTGTTCTCTGCATCGTGTCCCTGCTTGAATATACGGTTCATCGTATATTCGGTATGTGTGTACATGTGGTTCCCTGTATTTTCGGTTCGGTGTCAATGTGGTTCTTTGTATATTCGAATCATCGTATATAAGGTTGGGTGTACATGCGGTTCAGTGTACATGCGATTCCCTCTATATTCGGTTCAATGTACATGCGATTCCCTCTATATTCGGTTCGGTGTACATGCAGGTTCCCTGTATATCGGTTCGGTGTACATGCGATTCCCTGTATATTCGGTTCAGTGTACATGCGATTCCCTCTATATTCGGTTCAGTGTACATGCGATTCCCTCTATATTCGGTTCAGTGTACATGCGGTTCTCTGTATATTCTCGTGTCCCGAGTCCCTGCTCTCTGTCTCGTGTCCCGAATCCCTGCTCTCTGCCTCATGTCCCTGCTCTCTGCCTCGTGTCCCTGCTCTCTGCCTCGTGTTCTGAGTCCCTGCTCTCTGCATCGTGTCCCTGCTTGAATATACGGTTCATCGTATATTCGGTATGTGTGTACATGTGGTTCCCTGTATTTTCGGTTCGGTGTCAATGTGGTTCTTTGTATATTCGAATCATCGTATATAAGGTTGGGTGTACATGCGGTTCAGTGTACATGCGATTCCCTCTATATTCGGTTCAATGTACATGCGATTCCCTCTATATTCGGTTCGGTGTACATGCAGGTTCCCTGTATATCGGTTCGGTGTACATGCGATTCCCTGTATATTCGGTTCAGTGTACATGCGATTCCCTCTATATTCGGTTCAGTGTACATGCGATTCCCTCTATATTCGGTTCAGTGTACATGCGGTTCTCTGTATATTCTCGTGTCCCGAGTCCCTGCTCTCTGTCTCGTGTCCCGAATCCCTGCTCTCTGCCTCGTGTCCCTGCTCTCTGCCTCGTGTTCTGAGTCCCTGCTCTCTGCCTCGTGTCCCGAGTACCTGCTCTCTGCCTCATGTCCCTGCTCTCTGCCTCGTGTCCCTGCCTCGTGTCCCTGCTCTGCCTCGTGTCCCTACCCTGCATCATGTCCCTGCTCTCTGCCTCGTGTCCCTGCTCTCTGCCTCGTGTTCTGAGTCTCTGCTCTCTGCCTCGTGTCCCGAGTACCTGCTCTCTGCCTCGTGTCCCGAGTACCTGCTCTCTGCCTCGTGTCCCGAGTACCTGCTCTCTGCCTCGTGTCCCGAGTACCTGCTCTCTGCCTCGTGTCCCGAGTCCCTGCTCTCTGCCTCGTGTCCCGAGTCCCTGCTCTCTGCCTCGTGTCCCGAGTCCCTGCTCTCTGCCTCGTGTCCCGAGTCCCTGCTCTCTGCCACGTGTCCCGAGTCCCTGCTCTCTGCCTCGTGTCCTGAGTCCCTGCTCTCTGCCTTGTGTCCCGAGTCCCTGCTCTCTGCCTCGTGTCCCTGCTTTCTGCATCGCGTCCAAGTCCCTGCTCTGCATCGTGTCCCGAGTCCCTGCTCTTTGCCTCCCTGCTTGTATATACGTTTCATGGTATATTCGGTTTGGTGTACATGTGGTTCCCTGTATTTTCGGTTCGGTGTAAATGTGGTTCTCTGTATATTCGAATCATCGTATATAAGGTTGGGTGTACATGCGGTTCAGTGTACATGCGATTCCCTCCATATTAGGTTCAGTGTACATGCGAATCCCTTTATATTCGGTTCAATGTACATGCGGATTCCCTGTATATTCGGTTCGGTGTACATGCGATTCCCTCTATATTCGGTTCGGTGTACATGCGATTCCCTCTATATTCGGTTCGGTGTACATGCGATTCCCTCTATATTCGGTTCGGTGTACATGCGGTTCTCTGTATATTTGGTTCGGTGTACATGCGATTCCCTGTATATTCTCATGTCCCGAGTCCCTGCTCTCTGCCTCGTGTCCCGAGTCCCTGCTCTACCTCGTGTACCTGCATCGCGTCCGAGTCCCTGCTCTCTGCATCGCGTCCCGAGTCCCTGCTCTCTGCATCGCGTCCCTGCTCTCTGCATCGCGTCCCTGCTCTCTGCATCGTGTCCGAGTCCTGCTCTCTGCCTCGCGTTCCGAGTCCCTGCTCTCTGCCTCGTGTCCCGAGTCCCTGCTCTCTGCCTCGTGTCCCGAGTCCCTGCTCTCTGCCTCGCGTTCCGAGTCCCTGCTCTCTGCCTCGTGTCCCGAGTCCCTGCTCTCTGCCTCGTGTCCCGAGTCCCTGCTCTCTGCCTCGCGTTCCGAGTCCCTGCTCTCTGCCTCGTGTCCCGAGTCCCTGCTCTCTGCCTCGTGTCCCGAGTCCTGCTCTCTGCCTCGTGTCCCGAGTCCCTGCTCTCTGCCTCGCGTTCCGAGTCCCTGCTCTCTGCATCGCGTCCCGAGTCCCTGCTCTCTGCATCGCGTCCCTGCTCTCTGCATCGTGTCCAAGTCCCTGCTCTGCCTCGTGTCCTGAGTCCCTGTTCTCTGCATCGTGTCCCTGCTTGAATATACGGTTCATCGTATATTCGGTATGTGTGTACATGTGGTTCCCTGTATTTTCGGTTCGGTGTCAATGTGGTTCTTTGTATATTCGAATCATCGTATATAAGGTTGGGTGTACATGCGGTTCAGTGTACATGCGATTCCTCTATATTCGGTTCAATGTACATGCGATTCCCTCTATATTCGGTTCGGTGTACATGCAGGTCCCTGTATATCGGTTCGGTGTACATGCGATTCCCTGTATATTCGGTTCAGTGTACATGCGATTCCCTCTATATTCGGTTCAGTGTACATGCGATTCCCTCTATATTCGGTTCAGTGTACATGCGGTTCTCTGTATATTCTCTCGTGTCCCGAGTCCCTGCTCTCTGTCTCGTGTCCCGAATCCCTGCTCTCTGCCTCATGTCCCTGCTCTCTGCCTCGTGTCCCTGCTCTCTGCCTCGTGTTCTGAGTCCCTGCTCTCTGCATCGTGTCCCTGCTTGAATATACGGTTCATCGTATATTCGGTATGTGTGTACATGTGGTTCCCTGTATTTTCGGTTCGGTGTCAATGTGGTTCTTTGTATATTCGAATCATCGTATATAAGGTTGGGTGTACATGCGGTTCAGTGTACATGCGATTCCCTCTATATTCGGTTCAATGTACATGCGATTCCCTCTATATTCGGTTCGGTGTACATGCAGGTTCCCTGTATATCGGTTCGGTGTACATGCGATTCCCTGTATATTCGGTTCAGTGTACATGCGATTCCCTCTATATTCGGTTCAGTGTACATGCGATTCCCTCTATATTCGGTTCAGTGTACATGCGGTTCTCTGTATATTCTCGTGTGTCCGAGTCCCTGCTCTCTGTCTCGTGTCCGAATCCCTGCTCTCTGCCTCGTGTCCCTGCTCTCTGCCTCGTGTTCTGAGTCCCTGCTCTCTGCCTCGTGTCCCGAGTACCTGCTCTCTGCCTCATGTCCTGCTCTCTGCCTCGTGTCCCTGCCTCGTGTCCCTGCTCTGCCTCGTGTCCCTACCCTGCATCATGTCCCTGCTCTCTGCCTCGTGTCCCTGCTCTCTGCCTCGTGTTCTGAGTCTCTGCTCTCTGCCTCGTGTCCCGAGTACCTGCTCTCTGCCTCGTGTCCCGAGTACCTGCTCTCTGCCTCGTGTCCCGAGTACCTGCTCTCTGCCTCGTGTCCCGAGTACCTGCTCTCTGCCTCGTGTCCCGAGTCCCTGCTCTCTGCCTCGTGTCCCGAGTCCCTGCTCTCTGCCTCGTGTCCCGAGTCCCTGCTCTCTGCCTCGTGTCCCGAGTCCCTGCTCTCTGCCACGTGTCCCGAGTCCCTGCTCTCTGCCTCGTGTCCTGAGTCCCTGCTCTCTGCCTTGTGTCCCGAGTCCCTGCTCTCTGCCTCGTGTCCCTGCTTTCTGCATCGCGTCCAAGTCCCTGCTCTGCATCGTGTCCCGAGTCCTGCTCTTTGCCTCCCTGCTTGTATATACGTTTCATGGTATATTCGGTTTGGTGTACATGTGGTTCCCTGTATTTTCGGTTCGGTGTAAATGTGGTTCTCTGTATATTCGATCATCGTATATAAGGTTGGGTGTACATGCGGTTCAGTGTACATGCGATTCCCTCCATATTAGGTTCAGTGTACATGCGAATCCCTTTATATTCGGTTCAATGTACATGCGGATTCCCTGTATATTCGGTTCGGTGTACATGCGATTCCCTCTATATTCGGTTCGGTGTACATGCGATTCCCTCTATATTCGGTTCGGTGTACATGCGATTCCCTCTATATTCGGTTCGGTGTACATGCGGTTCTCTGTATATTTGGTTCGGTGTACATGCGATTCCCTGTATATTCTCATGTCCCGAGTCCCTGCTCTCTGCCTCGTGTCCCGAGTCCCTGCTCTACCTCGTGTACCTGCATCGCGTCCCGAGTCCCTGCTTTCTGCATCACGTCCCCAGTCCCTGCTCTCTGCCTCGCGTCAGGAGTCCCTGCTCTGCCTTGTGCCCCGAGTCCCTGCACTCTGCCTCCTGTCCCGAGTCCCTGCTCTTTGCATCGTGTCCCGAGTCCCTGCTCTTTACCCCAAGTCCCTGCTCTCTGCCTCGTGTCCTGAGTCCCTGCTCTGCCTCGTGTCCCGAGTCCCTGCATCGCGTCCCGCTGCCTCGCTCTCTGCATCGCGTCCCGAGTCCCTGCTCTCTGCATCGCATCCCGCTACCTCGCTCTCTGCCTCATGTCCCTGCTCTCTGCCTCGTGTCCCTGCGCTCTGCCTCGTGTCCCGAGTCCCTGCCTCGAGTCCCCGCTCTCTGCCTCGTGTCCCTGCGCTCTGCCTCGTGTCCGAGTCCCTGCCTCGTGTCCCGGCTCTCTGCCTCGTGTCCGAGTCCCTGCCTCGTGTCCCCGCCTCGTGTCCCTGCTCTCTGCCTCGTGTCCCCGCTCTCTGCCTCGTGTCCCCGCTCTCTGCCTTGTGTCCCGAGTCCCTGCTCTCTGCCTCCTGTCTCGAGTCCCTGCTCTCTGCCTCGTGTCTCGAGTCCCTGCTCTCTGCCTCGTGTCTCGAGTCCCTGCTCTCTGCCTCGTGTCTCGAGTCCCTGCTCTCTGCCTCGAGTCCCTGCTCTCTGCCTCGAGTCCCTGCTCTCTGCCTCGAGTCCCTGCTCTCTGCCTCGAGTCCCTGCTCTCTGCCTCGTGTCCCTGCTCTCTGCCTCGTGTCCCTGCTCTCTGCCTCGTGTCCCTGCGCTCTGCCTCGTGTCCCTGCGCTCTGCCTCGTGTCCCGAGTCCCTGCGTCGAGTCCCCGCTCTCTGCCTCGTGTCCCTGCCTCGTGTCCCTGCGCTCTGCCTCGTGTCCGAGTCCCTGCCTCGTGTCCCCGCCTCGTGTCCCTGCTCTCTGCCTCGAGTCCCTGCTCTCTGCCTCCTGTCCCGAGTCCCTGCTCTCTGCCTCGTGTCTCGAGTCCCTGCTCTCTGCCTCGTGTCTCGAGTCCCTGCTCTCTGCCTCGTGTCTCGAGTCCCTGCTCTCTGCCTCGTGTCTCGAGTCCCTGCTCTCTGCCTCGTGTCCCGAGTCCCTGCCTCGTGTCACGAGTCCCTGCTCTCTGCCTCGAGTCCCTGCTCTCTGCCTCGAGTCCCTGCTCTCTGCCTCGAGTCCCTGCTCTCTGCCTCGTGTCCCGAATCCCTGCTCTCTGCCTCGTGTCCCGAGTCCTTGATCTCTGCCTCGTGTCCCTGCTCTCTGCCTTGTGCCCCTGCTCTCTGCCTCGTGCCCCTGCTCTCTGCCTCGTGTCCCTGCTCTCTGCCTCGTGTCCCGAGTCCCTGCCTCGTGTCCCTAGTCCCTGCCTCGTGTCCCGAGTCCCTGCTCTCTGCCTCGTGTCCCTGCTCTCTGCCTCGTGTCCCGAGTCCCTGCTCTCTGCCTCGTGTCACGAGTCCCTGCTCTCTGACTCGTGTCCCGAATCCCTGCTCTCTGCCTCGTGTCCCGAGTCCTTGCTCTCTGCCTCGTGTCCCTGCTCTCTGCCTCGTGCCCCTGCTCTCTGCCTCGTGCCCCTGCTTTCTGCCTCGTGCCCCTGCCTCGTGTCCCGAGTCCCTGCTCTGCCTCGTGTCCCTGCACTCTGCCTCATGTCCCTGCTCTCTGCCTCGTGCCCCGAGTTCCCGCTCTCTGCCTCCTGTCCCGAGTCCCTGCTCTGTGCATCGTGTCCCTGCTCTGTGCATCGCGTCCCAAGTCCCTGCTCTCTGTATCGCGTCCCGCTGCCTCACTCTCTGCCTCGTGTCCCTGCTCTCTGCTTCGTGTCCCGAGTCCCTGCTCTCTGCCTCGTGTCCCTGCTCTCTGCCTCCTGTCCCGAGTCCATGCTCTCTGCCTCGTGTCCCTGCTCTCTGCCTCCTGTCCCGAGTCCATGCTCTCTGCCTTGTGTCCTGAGTCCCTGCTCTCTGCCTCGTGTCCCTGCTCTCTTCCTCGTGTCCCGAATCCCTGCCTGGTGTCCCTGCTCTGCCTGGTGTCCCTGCTCTCTGCCTCGTGTCCCGAGTCCCTGCTCTCTGCCTCGTGTCCCTGCTCTCTGCCTCGTGTCCCGAGTCCCTGCTCTCTGCCTCGTGTCCGAGTCCCTGCTCTCTGCCTCGTGTCCCTGCTCTCTGCCTCGTGTCCCTGCTCTCTGCCTCGTGTCCCTGCTCTCTGCCTCGTGTCCCTGCCTCGTGTCCCGAGTCCCTGCTCTCTGCCTCGTGTCCCGACTCTCTGCCTCGTGTCCCGAGGTCCCTGCTCTCTGCCTCGTGTCCCGAGGTCCCTGCTCTCTGCCTCGTGTCCCGAGGTCCCTGCCTCGTGTCCCGAGGTCCCTGCCTCGTGTCCCTGCCTCGTGTCCCCGCTCTCTGCCTCGTGTCCCGAGTTCCTGCTCTCTGCCTCGTGTCCCGAGTCCCTGCTCTCTGCCTCATGTCCCTGCCTCGTGTCCCGAGTCCCTGCTCTCTGCCTCGTGTCCCGACTCTCTGCCTCGTGTCCCGAGGTCCCTGCTCTCTGCCTCGTGTCCCGAGGTCCCTGCTCTCTGCCTCGTGTCCCGAGGTCCCTGCTCTCTGCCTCGTGTCCCGAGGTCCCTGCTCTCTGCCTCGTGTCCCGAGGTCCCTGCCTCGTGTCCCTGCTCTCTGCCTCGTGTCCCGCGTTCCTGCTCTCTGCCTCGTGTCCCTGCTCTCTGCCTCGTGTCCCGAGTCCCTGCCTCGTGTCCCTGCTCTCTGCCTCGTGTCCCGAGTCCCTGCCTCGTGTCCCTGCTCTCTGCCTCGTGTCCCGAGTCCCTGCCTCGTGTCCCTGCTCTCTGCCTCGTGTCCCTGCTCTCTGCCTCGTGTCCTTGCTCTCTGCCTCGTGTCCCGAGTCCCTGCTCTCTGCCTCGTGTCCCTGCTCTCTGCATCGTGTCCCGAGTTCCTGCTCTCTGCCTCGTGTCCCTGCTCTCTGCCTCGTGTCCCGAGTCTCTGCTCTCTGCATCGTGTCCCTGCTCTCTGCCTCGTGTCCCGAGTCCCTGCTCTCTGCCTCGTGTCCCTGCTCTCTGCCTCGTGTCCCTGCTCTCTGCCTCGTGTCCCGAGTTCCTGCTCTCTGCCTCGTGTCCCTGCTCTCTGCCTCGTGTCCCGAGTCTCTGCTCTCTGCTTTGTGTCCCGAGTCCCTGTTCTCTGCCTCGTGTCCCTGCTCTCTGCCTCGTGTCCCGAGTTCCTGTTCTCTGCCTCGTGTCCCTGCTCTCTGCCTCGTGTCCCGAGTCCCTGCTCTCTGCATCGTGTCCCGAGTCCCTGCCTCGTGTCCCTGCTCTCTGCCTTGTGTCCCGAGTCCCTGCCTCGTGTCCCTGCTCTCTGCCTCGTGTCCCTGCTCTCTGCCTTGTGTCCCGAGTCCCTGCCTCACGTCCCTGCTCTCTGCCTCGTGTCCCGAGTCCCTGCTCTCTGCCTCGTGTCCCTGCTCTCTGCCTCGTGTCCCGAGTCTCTGCTCTCTGCATCGTGTCCCTGCTCTCTGCCTCGTGTCCCGAGTCCCTGCTCTCTGCCTCGTGTCCCTGCTCTCTGCCTCGTGTCCCGAGTTCCTGCTCTCTGCCTCGTGTCCCTGCTCTCTGCCTCGTGTCCCGAGTCTCTGCTCTCTGCATCGTGTCCCTGCTCTCTGCATCGTGTCCCTGCTCTCTGCCTCGTGTCCCGAGTCCCTGCTCTCTGCCTCGTGTCCCTGCTCTCTGCCTCGTGTCCTGAGTTCCTGCTCTCTGCCTCGTGTCCCTGCTCTCTGCCTCGTGTCCCGAGTTCCTGTTCTCTGCCTCGTGTCCCTGCTCTCTGCCTCGTGTCCCTGCTCTCTGCCTCGTGTCCCGAGTTCCTGCTCTCTGCCTCGTGTCCCTGCTCTCTGCCTCGTGTCCCGAGTCCCTGCTCTCTGCCTCGTGTCCCGAGTCCCTGCCTCGAGTTGTTTCCTCTTATGTTAGATCCGGCTGCTCTAAAGGTCCGGCCTGTCAGCGTTAGAGAATTCTGCCCAGCCTTGTGGCGGCTTCACCTCCTGTCTGTACAAGTATTGTGTCAGTGGGGTCTCCTGCATTTTTGGGCTTTTAACCCTGACTATGGGCCCCACCTCAGCACACACCTTGTGTCGCCGTGACACCTATCAGAGCTGCCCGTCCCCCTCCCGCCCTGGCCGTGCTGCCCGTCCCCCTCCCGCCCTGGCCGAGCTGCCCCTCCCTCTCCCTCCCAGGCAGAGCTGCCCGTCCCCCTCCTGCCCTGGCAGAGCTGCCCCTCCCTCTCAGGCAGAGCTGCCTGTCCCTCTCCCGCCCTGACAGAGCTGCCCGTCCCTCTCCCTCCCAGGCAGAGCTGCCCGTCCCTCTCCCGCCCTGGCAGAGCTGCCCCTCCCGCCCAGGCAGAGCTGCCCGCCCTCCCGCCCTCGAGCTGCCCGTCCCCCTCCCGCCCTGGCCGAGCTGCCCGTCCCCCTCCTGCCCTGACAGAGCTGCCCCTCCCTCTCCCGCCCTGGCAGAGCTACCCGTCCCTCTCCCGCCCTGGCAGAGCTGCCCGTCCCCCTCCCGCCCTGGCAGAGCTGCCCGTCCCTCTCCCGCCCTGGCAGAGCTGCCCGTCCCTCTTCCTCCCAGGCAGAGCTGCCCGTCCCTCTCCCGCCCTGGCCGTGCTGCGCGTCCCTCTCCCATCCTGGCCGAGCTGCCCGTCCCCCTTCCGCCCTGGCCGTGCTGCCCGTCCCTCTCCTGCCCTGGCCGAGCTGCCCGTCCCCCTCTCGCCCTGGCAGAGCTGCCCATTCCTCTCCCGCCCTGGCAGAACAGCCCGTCCTCCTCCCGCCGCGCCGTCAGGTTGCTCTCACCTGCAGAGGACACACATGGCGATGAAGCAGGCGGCAGGGTTGGCGAGGTTGCTCAGCACCACAGAGAGGTGATAGGCGTCGGCGCCGTAGGGCAGGCAGCTGTACGTCTGCACGGAGGGCAGGATGCCATTAGTCAAGGCATTGGACACGGCTAGCAGCGCCAGGAGGTAGATGTTCCGCATGGTCCAGAAGCTCTGCGCCGCGGCGTTATTAGTCTCCGATGCCGGCGTCCTGTCCTCGCCGCTCCTCAGCGGGTACGAGTCCTCGGAGACCTCTCCTTCCTGGGGGCTGGAGGCGGCTCTCAGCTCCTGCTCCTCGCTCTCTTTCCGGCGCCACAGCTGGAGGGTGATGAACGCCAGCGTGGAGAGCAGGAGCAGAGAGAAGAGGCCCCAGAAGTAGGCGGAAGCGGAGAAATTCTCCTGGAAGTAATGCGGTTCCGTGCTGTTCCCCCACGTGGAGTTCCTGCACTCGAGCCGGCCGACTCCCTGCGCCAGAGCCAGCACGCAGGGGAAGAAGGCGCTGAGGCCCTGACCGATGAAGAAGCTGCGGATGAACTGCTGGGGGAACTGGTACATGAAGGGCAGGAAGGTGACATTGGAGGTGCAGCAGCCCAGAGCCAGCAGGTAGGCCAGCAGCAGGTAGGCCAGGCTGCGCTCCTCTCCCGCTATCACCACGCGCCTGTCCCAGAACACGGCCAAGAACCCCGCCGACACCAGGCTCAGGGCGTAGATGCTGCGGATCAGCCACGGCTCAGAAATGCGACCCGGGGGGCACAGACGATGGCTGACGGTAACCGCCAACGGGCCGAGGTTACTCAGTGCGATGATCACGGTGAGGAACGCGGGCAGGCTCCATCCTGTGGAAGGAGAAGAGGTAATGGTCCACGTGCTCCACCATTTGCATGACACACATAGCCCAGACCAGGGGGGATTATCATAATAAAGATCTCTTTCCTCGGCTGCGGGTGAAATCTCCTTTCAACAACAGAGATTCCCTTCTACAGGCCCTGATTACAGAGTGTCAGACATTCCAGGACGGCCGCATCCCGTACCGGGAATCTCTCCATCACAGGAGCCCCAAAAAAACAACCACACACCCTGAATATATAGAGGAACCCCTAAAAAAACACCCCCACACCCTGGATATATGGAGGAACCCCTAAAAACACACCCGCACACCCTGAATATATGGAGGAGCCTCTAAAAATACACCTGCACACCCTGAATATATGGAGGAACCCCTAAAAAGACACCCACACACCCTGAATATATGGAGGAACCCCTAAAACACACCCGCACACCCTGAATATATGGAGGAGCCCCTAAAACACACCCGCACACCCTGAATATATGGAGGAGCCCCTAAAAAGACACCCCCACACCCTGAATATATGGAGGAACCCCTAAAAAGACACCCGCACACCCTGAATATATGGAGGAGCCCCTAAAAAGACACCCGCACACCCTGAATATATGGAGGAGCCCCTAAAATGACACCCGCACACCCTGAATATATGGAGGAGCCCCTAAAAAGACACCCGCACACCCTGAATATATGGAGGAACCCCTAAAAAACACACCCACACACCCTGAATATATGGAGGAGCTCCTAAAAAGACACCCGCACACCCTGAATATATGGAGGAGCCCCTAAAAAGACACCCGCACACCCTGAATATATGGAGGAACCCCTAAAAACACACCCACACACCCTGAATATAAGGAGGAGCCCCTAAAAACACACCCGCACACCCTGAATATATGGAGGAACCCCTAAAAACACACCCACACACCCTGAATATATGGAGGAGCCCCTAAAAACACACCCTGAATATATGGAGGAACCCCTAAAAACACACCCACACACCCTGAATATATGGAGGAACCCCTAAAAACACACCCGCACACCCTGAATATATGGAGGAGACGCTAAAAACACACCCTGAATATATGGAGGAGCCCCTAAAAACACACCCACACACCCTGAATATATGGAGGAGACCCTAAAAACACACCCTGAATATATGGAGGAGCCCCTAAAAACACACCCACACACCCTGAATATATGGAGGAGCCCCTAAAAACACACCCGCACACCCTGAATATATGGAGGAGCCCCTAAAAACACACCCGCACACCCTGAATATATGGAGGAGCTCCTAAAAAGACACCCGCACACCCTGAATATATGGAGGAGCCCCTAAAAACACACCCGCACACCCTGAATATATGGAGGAGCCCCTAAAAAGACACCCGCACACCCTGAATATATGGAGGAACCCCTAAAAAACACACCCGCACACCCTGAATATATGGAGGAGCCCCTAAAAACACACCCGCACACCCTGAATATATGGAGGAGCCCCTAAAAAGACACCCACACACCCTGAATATATGGAGGAACCCCTAAAAACACACCTGCACACCCTGAATATATGGAGGAGCCCCTAAAAAACACACCCGCACACCCTGAATATATGGAGGAACCCCTAAAAAGACACCCGCACACCCTGAATATATGGAGGAACCCCTAAAAACACACCTGCACACCCTGAATATATGGAGGAGCTCCTAAAAAGACACCCACACACCCTGAATATATGGAGGAACCCCTAAAAAGACACCCGCACACCCTGAATATATGGAGGAACCCCTAAAAACACACCCTGAATATATGGAGGAACCCCTAAAACACACCCTCACACCCTGAATATATGGAGGAACCCCTATAAACACACCCTGAATATATGGAGGAGCCCCTAAAAACACACCGCACACCCTGAATATATGGAGGAACCCCTAAAAAGACACCCGCACACCCTGAATATATGGAGGAGCCCCTAAAAAGACACCCGCACACCCTGAATATATGGAGGAACCCCTAAAAACACACCCTGAATATATGGAGGAACCCCTAAAACACACCCGCACACCCTGAATATATGGAGGAGCCCTAAAAACACACCCGCACACCCTGAATATATGGAGGAACCCCTAAAAATACACCCGCACACCCTGAATATATGGAGGAGCCCCTAAAAACACACCCGCACACCCTGAATATATGGAGGAGCCACTAAAAACACACCCGCACACCCTGAATATATGGAGGAGCCCTAAAAACACACCCGCACACCTGAATATATGGAGGAGCCCCTAAAAAACACACCCGCACACCCTGAATATATGGAGGAGCCCCTAAAAACACACCCGCACACCCTGAATATATGGAGGAGCCCCTAAAAACACACCCGCACACCCTGAATATATGGAGGAGCCCTAAAAAACACACCCGCACACCCTGAATATATGGAGGAGGAGCCACTAAAAACACACCCGCACACCCTGAATATATGGAGGAGCCCTAAAAACACACCCGCACACCCTGAATATATGGAGGAGCCCCTAAAAACACACCCGCACACCCTGAATATATGGAGGAGCCCCTAAAAACACACCCGCACACCCTGAATATATGGAGGAGCCCCTAAAAAGACACCCGCACACCCTGAATATATGGAGGAGCCCCTAAAAAGACACCCACATACCCTGAATATATAGAGGAGCCCCTAAAAACACACCCGCACACCCTGAATATATGGAGGAACCCCTAAAAACACACCCGCACACCCTGAATATATGGAGGAGCCCCTAAAAACACACCCTGAATATATGGAGGAGCCCTAAAAACACACCCTGAATATATGGAGGAGCCACTAAAAAACACCACCCTGAATATATGGAGGAACCCCTAAAAACACACCCGCACACCCTGAATATATGGAGGAGGCCCTAAAAACACACCCACACACCCTGAATATATGGAGGAACCCCTAAAAACACACCCTGAATATATGGAGGAACCCCTAAAAACACACCCGCACACCCTGAATATATGGAGGAGCCCCTAAAAACACACCCACACACCCTGAATATATGGAGGAGCCACTAAAAACACACCCGCACACCCTGAATATATGGAGGAGCCCTAAAAACACACCCGCACACCCTGAATATATGGAGGAGCCCCTAAAAACACACCCGCACACCCTGAATATATGGAGGAGCCCCTAAAAACACACCGCACACCCTTAATATATGGAGGAACCCCTATAAACACACCCTGAATATATGGAGGAGCCCCTAAAAAGACACCCGCACACCCTGAATATATGGAGGAGCCCCTAAAAAGACACCCACACACCCTGAATATATGGAGGAGCCCCTAAAAACACACCGCACACCCTGAATATATGGAGGAGCCCCTAAAAACACACCCGCACACCCTGAATATATGGAGGAGCCACTAAAAACACACCCTGAAATATTGGAGGAACCCCTAAAAACACACCCTGAATATATGGAGGAGCCACTAAAAACACACCCTGAATATATGGAGGAACCCCTAAAAACACCACCCGCACACCCTGAATATATGGAGGAGCCACTAAAAACACACCCTGAATATATGGAGGAGCCCCTAAAAACACACCCGCACACCCTGAATATATGGAGGAGCCCCTAAAAACACACCGCACACCCTGAATATATGGAGGAGCCCCTAAAAACACACCGCACACCCTTAATATATGGAGGAACCCCTATAAACACACCCTGAATATATGGAGGAGCCCCTAAAAAGACACCCGCACACCCTGAATATATGGAGGAGCCCCTAAAAAGACACCCACACACCCTGAATATATGGAGGAGCCCCTAAAAACACACCCGCACACCCTGAATATATGGAGGAGCCCCTAAAAACACACCCGCACACCCTGAATATATGGAGGAGCCACTAAAAACACACCCTGAATATATGGAGGAACCCCTAAAAACACACCCTGAATATATGGAGGAGCCACTAAAAACACACCCTGAATATATGGAGGAACCCCTAAAAACACACCCGCACACCCTGAATATATGGAGGAGCCACTAAAAACACACCCTGAATATATGGAGGAACCCCTAAAAACACACCCTGAATATATGGAGGAGCCCCTAAAAAGTAGACATGTGCATTAGTTTTAGTACTAAAACGATTTAGTCAGAATTTTGGGATAATTTAGTTTTAGTATGACTCAAGAGATACGAAACTGTTCAGTACAAAAAAGGAAAGAAAGTAAAATAAAATGCACTACATTTTAGTTTCAGTCCTTTTTGTGATATTACATTGAGTGAAGGAGACCAGCAATGAGGAGCGCAACATTGCAAAGCTACAGAAAAGGTTTGTATGCGTAATCCTTCCCGACCCCTACCCAAAAATCTGACAGTGATAAAGCTCCAGAATCCTCACTCGCAGCACAGACAACCAGCACAGGAGAGGAAACCTTTAATTAACCCTTGTATGTCTATGAGACAGACAAGATGATAAAAGCAACTGGAGAAGGAAAACCTTCAAATAAATCACACTGAAAGCTAATGACAGAGGAGGGCTGGATAGTAAAAACCCCTTTATAACAAGCAGCGCTGGGAGAAGAGAGGGACTTTATAAACCGTGTGTTATATCCCCTCCCGCTCTGCATAATAGGGGCTTAGGTCTGATACATTTTATATTATCCAGGAGCACTATCCCCCTTTCCTCATCTATAATACACTTTTATATAAAGTCTCTCTCCTCTCCCAGTGCTGCTTGTTATAAAGGTTTTTTTACGTCTGATACATTTAGTATCCAGCTCTCAGTTACTCTGTCATTATGAACCTTCAGTGTGATTTATTTGAATGTTTTCCCTAGATTTAAAGTGCTTTATTTTATTATAAAAATCTATTTGCACCAGTCATCTCTTTTCCAATCTTTCAGACTGATTTACGTTAATATTTTCCCTCTCCCCTGCTTTTATATTTCTGTGTCTCCCCCGCAGAGATACAAAGTTTAAGTAAACGTTTCCTCTCCTGTGCTGGATAAGCATTGCATTCCGAAGTTCTGCACCCTCCACATGCCAATGCAGTAAGATGTTCTATACAGAAAGGGGCATTAATTAATGCAGGAGGATGTTCTATACATTATACAGAGCAGAGCCTTTATTATTGAGCCCTTTAAATCCAGTGGCTGTGAGCACGGAGATCGGCTGCTTGTTACATTATCTCTCAGTACAATGTATCAGGCTCAGCTGTTACAGTAACTGACTGTAACAGTGCTCAGAGTTTCAGTAAAACAAGGAAATAATATTGTTATAACCTCTTATATATAAAAATATTATTTACTAGTTTTACTGAAACTCTGAGCGCTGTGATGAGCAGCAGTCAGTTACTGTAACAGCTTTGCCTGACACATTGTGCTGAGAGTGAGAGATACTGTAACAAGCAGCGATCTCAGCCCTCTGAGGAGCCACTACAATAGTAATTGTATCCACTGGTTTTCGAATGAATGAAATTAGTTTTCTTACTAAAGAACTGAAAACTAATTTCTTTAGCAACTAAATAAATTGCATTTTAGGACATTAGTTCAAAACGAAATTTTGAGCTGTGCACAGGTCTACTAAAAACACACCCGCACACCCTGAATATATGGAGGAACCCCTAAAAAGACACCCGCACACCCTGAATATATGGAGGAGCCCCTAAAAACACACCCACACACCCTGAATATATGGAGGAACCCCTAAAAACACACCCCCACACCATGAATATATGGAGGAGCCCCTAAAAACACACCCGCACACCCTGAATATATGGAGGAGCCCCTAAAAAGACACCCGCACACCCTGAATATATGGAGGAGCCCCTAAAAAGACACCCGCACACCCTGAATATATGGAGGAACCCCTAAAAAGACACCCCCACACCCTGAATATATGGAGGAACCCCTAAAAACACACCCACACACCCTGAATATATGGAGGAGCCCCTAAAAACACACCCGCACACCCTGAATATATGGAGGAGCCCCTAAAAACACACCGCACACCCTGAATATATGGAGGAACCCCTATAAACACACCCTGAATATATGGAGGAGCCCCTAAAAAGACACCCGCACACCCTGAATATATGGAGGAGCCCCTAAAAAGACACCCACACACCCTGAATATATAGAGGAGCCCCTAAAAAGACACCCGCACACCCTGAATATATGGAGGAACCCCTAAAAACACACCCGCACACCCTGAATATATGGAGGAGCCCCTAAAAACACACCCGCACACCCTGAATATATGGAGGAACCCCTAAAAACACACCCGCACACCCTGAATATATGGAGGAGCCCCTAAAAACACACCCGCACACCCTGAATATATGGAGGAGCCTCTAAAAACACACCTGCACACCCTGAATATATGGAGGAGCCCTTAAAAATACACCCACACACCCTGAATATATGGAGGAACCCCTAAAAAGACACCCGCACACCCTGAATATATGGAGGAGCCCCTAAAAAGACACCCGCACACCCTGAATATATGGAGGAACCCCTAAAAACACACCCACACACCCTGAATATATGGAGGAACCCCTAAAAATACACTCGCACACCCTGAATATATGGAGGAGCCCCTAAAAACACACCCGCACACCCTGAATATATGGAGGAGCCCCTAAAAACACACCCACACACCCTGAATATATGGAGGACCCCTAAAAACACACCCGCACACCCTGAATATATGGAGAACCCCTAAAAACACACCCACACACCCTGAATATATGGAGGAGCCCCTAAAAACACACCCGCACACCCTGAATATATGGAGGAACCCCTAAAAACACACCCACACACCCTGAATATATGGAGGAGCCCCTAAAAACACACCCGCACACCCTGAATATATGGAGGAACCCCTAAAAAGACACCCACACACCCTGAATATATGGAGGAGCCCCTAAAAAGACACCCGCACACCCTGAATATATGGAGGAACCCCTAAAAACACACCCACACACCCTGAATATATGGAGGAGCCCCTAAAAACACACCCGCACACCCTGAATATATGGAGGAACCCCTAAAAACACACCCACACACCCTGAATAATGGAGGAGCCCCTAAAAACACACCCACACACCCTGAATATATGGAGGAACCCCTAAAAATACACTCGCACACCCTGAATATATGGAGGAGCCCCTAAAAACACACCCGCACACCCTGAATATATGGAGGAGCCCCTAAAAACACACCCACACACCCTGAATATATGGAGGAACCCCTAAAAACACACCCACACACCCTGAATATATGGAGGAGCCCCTAAAAACACACCCGCACACCCTGAATATATGGAGGAACCCCTAAAAACACACCCACACACCCTGAATATATGGAGGAGCCCCTAAAAACACACCCGCACACCCTGAATATATGGAGGAACCCCTAAAAAGACACCCGCACACCCTGAATACATGGAGGAGCCCCTAAAAAGACACCCGCACACCCTGAATATATGGAGGAGACCCTAAAAAGACACCCGCACACCCTGAATATATGGAGGAGCCCCTAAAAAGACACCCGCACACCCTGAATATATGGAGGAGCCCCTAAAAAGACACCCGCACACCCTGAATATATGGAGGAGCCCCTAAAAAGACACCCGCACACCCTGAATATACGGAGGAACCCCTAAAAACACACCCACACACCCTGAATATATGGAGGAGCCCCTAAAAACACACCCGCACACCCTGAATATATGGAGGAGCCCCTAAAAAGACACCCGCACACCCTGAATATATGGAGGAGCCCCTAAAAAGACACCCGCACACCCTGAATATATGGAGGAGCCCCTAAAAAGACACCCGCACACCCTGAATATATGGAGGAGCCCCTAAAAAGACACCCGCACACCCTGAATAAATGGAGACTCTCTCCTGCCGGTGACCAATAGGTTCACAGCACTCTGTTTTGCTCACCTTCCGGAAGTTCTTTCACCACAACTGGCAACTCAACCCACAGCGAGTTCACCGACACCCAAGACCCCATGCCAAAAAAAGCCACCAGGGCGTGCGTTACCAGGGGACGAAGAGCCACGGCCATGTCAGACTGTCTGCGGGGGAGAAAGAAACCATGTCAAGGCAGATACAGAACAGGGTGAGCCAAAGCCGGCGTGCGCGGTTGCTGCCTGTGATCTCCAACATCGGCCATGTTTTCCCAGACACATCGGGCTCTATTACATCCTTCGCGCAAACGTCAGCGCGTGCGCAAAAACGCAAAAGCCTTTGCACAGAACGTCGTATTACAATCTCATCGCAAAACATGCGCGTTAACGTCTACTGCGTGAAAGCTGCGCGAGCGTAGTGTACTGCGCGCGTCCTATACTTAACATTGTGAGTGCAAATACGTCTGTGCGCTGCTACGCGGATGGTATTACAATCTATACGCAAAATTTAACGCACAGCGTTTGCGCACATAATTTTAACGTCTTTTAAAAGCTGGTGGTAACGGCAAATCTGAGCGTCCTGCCGGAACCCAAATACACCAGCACGAAAAAAACAATACAGCAAAGTATAGTTACACATTCTACACATACCCAAACAATAAAATGGTGAGGTTGTGCGTGTTTTTATTATTGATGCAGCATATATACTCAGATTGATTTTGACAGGTGCAAAAACTGAACGGGAGACGATAGTGGCTCTTAATTCTGATTGGCTGAATCGCGTGAAAAAAACAGTCCGCACACTGATTTCTGCGCACAACGTTAATGCGCGTGAGTTTTTGCGCATCTGTTTTTCGCGCGTTATTTTTTGCCGGATGAAATAATGCGCGAGGATTGTAATACCAGCGTTAATTTACACGCGTTAACATTTAACGCTTTGCGCAAAAATTCACGCGTTTACCGTGCGTTTTTTGCGAGAAGAATGTAATAGAGCCCATAATGTTTTCATGCTGATGGGGAGTGCATGGAATCTGCCACCCTGCAGCATGTATAATCCATACGCTGCAGGTAAGAAATCATAAAAGGGGTTATTCAGAGAGAGTCAAAAATGGAACCGGACACTGAATTTCCCCATACGGTGACATTTCGGGGCCATTCGGCTATTCAGAGAGCAGGCAGTGCGCCAAATTTTGATGAATTGCCTGCACATACGGTGCCTGTTCGACGGCAGTGAAATGCGGTGCCTTTTCGGCGGCAGTGAAATGCGGTGCCTGTTCGGCGGCAGTGAAATGCGGTGCCTGTTCGGCGGCAGTGAAATGCGGTGCCTGTTCGGCGGCAGTGAAATGCGATGCCTGTTCGGCGGCAGTGAAATGCGGTGCCTGTTCAGCGGCAGTGAAATGCGGTGCCTGTTCGGCGGCAGTGAAATGCGGTGCCTTTTCGGAGGCAGTGAAATGCGGTGCCTTTTCGGAGGCAGTGAAATGCGGTGCCTGTTCGGAGGCAGTGAAATGCGGTGCATGTTCGACGGCAGTGAAATGCGGTGCCTGTTCGGCGCAGTGAAATGCGGTGCCTTTTCGGAGGCAGTGAAATGCGGTGCCTTTTCGGAGGCAGTGAAATGCGGTGCCTGTTCGGCGGCAGTGAAATGCGGTGCCTTTTCGGAGGCAGTGAAATGCGGTGCCTTTTCGGAGGCAGTGAAATGCGGTGCCTTTTCGGAGGCAGTGAAATGCGGTGCCTTTTCGGAGGCAGTGAAATGCGGTGCCTGTTCGGAGGCAGTGAAATGTGGTGCCTGTTCGGCGGCAGTGAAATGCGGTGCATGTTCGACGGCAGTGAAATCCCCCATAGAGAAGCAATGGTTAATCTATTCACATTGAACAGCCGAGAAATGCCCTGATGTTCAGTGGATTAATTCGGCAGGTTTATTCAGGCGAATCCCATAGGCTTCAATGATAAAAATATTCCTGTTTTAATTCAATATCTAATAAAATGTTTATTATTTTAATCTGCAGCAAAAAGTCTCTTTATTTATAGATTTTTTTAGGATCTTTTAATCATTTTTTGGGATTAATTTTGGCAATTTTTTTTCTCGTTCTTTTTTAATTGTTTTCTTCATTTCCTGTAACAGCCTTTTTATTATCATTTATTGGATTTTAATGTAAATTTCAGACATTTTCGCTCAGTAGTTTCTTTGCAAACAGCGTTTCACTTTACAAACATTCAAGCGTACAGTTTTTTTTGTTTTTATTATCCCGTTCGTCTGCGTGTCGGCTGTTTCTGGCGGCTGCTCTGCGCTGTGATCGGCGGCTCGCCAGCTTTTTCCGGCGTGGTTTTTGCAGGGTTTTCAGTGAGTGTTCGACAGGTTTGCGGCGGGTTTCCCTGCACTCTGGGGACCCTGTGATTGTACTTGAATTCACTGCAGAGTCGGCGAACTAGAATCGCAGAATTGCCCCGAAGTGCGGGGAACGAAAGGGCGACATTTCAGTGCACTCTGAATAACTCTGAAAGTATTCCCAGCTGACCTGCCTTCATTTCCTTCCTGCAGCATATGAGTTATACATGTTGCAGGGCAGCACTTTTCCTGCGCTCCCCATCTGCATGAAATAGTAAGGTGTGCCCAGGTAAAAAACTTCAGACCTGGTGCCCGTCATGCCAACACACGGGTTCTCTGTGTGCGGAGACGTCAGGCCTGTTCCATGTTCTCTCCTGCTGCTCTGTGTGTGTAACGTGTGAGCATATTTGTTCTGTCTCCCCTTGTACAGCGCTACGGAACTTGTTGGCGCTTTATAAATGCTTGTAACTGTAATAACTCCCTACACATTGCCCTGAGGCTCTGGTGCGCACGGCTCACCGTTTTATC
This sequence comes from Leptobrachium leishanense, assembly GCA_009667805.1. Lineage (NCBI taxonomy): Eukaryota > Metazoa > Chordata > Amphibia > Anura > Megophryidae > Leptobrachium > Leptobrachium leishanense. Next base: position 6,890,732 of record CM019067.1, on the reverse strand, counting down.
ACCTGCGGGTAATTAGCAGCTACTGAAACTCTTACTGCACCTATTAACCCGCATCATAAAACCACGTACACAGGAGCCGCGCTCACCGACACGTGCAGAGCAATGTCAGCACAAACACACCTATAAAGCAATTCAATGCAGAGCAACGTCCTGCAGAGCCATAGAATGATCTGCAGAGCAACGTCCTGCAGAGCCATAGAATGATCTGCACAGCAATGTCAGGCACAGTCACAGAATGCTCTGCAGAGTAACATTTAAACCTGTTAAGCAGCGGCTCATGTTATGGAATAACAGGGACTTATTGCTAGTTCCTTCGCGCTGGGTGCTGGCGCCGGGTGAGGGTGCAGGCTCTGGGTGCTGGCGCCGAGTGAGGGTGCAGGCTCTGGGTGCTGGCGCCGAGTGAGGGTGCAGGCTCAGGGTGAGGGTGCAGGTGCAGGGTGAGGGTGCCGGGTGAGGGTGCCGGGTGAGGGCGCCGGGTGAGGGTGCAGGCTCTGGGTGAGGGCGCCGGGTGAGGGTGCAGGCTCAGGGTGAGGGTGCAGGTGCAGGGTGCCGGGTGAGGGCGCCGGGTGAGGGTGCAGGCTCTGGGTGAGGGCGCCGGGTGAGGGTGCAGGCTCTGGGTGAGGGTGCCGGGTGAGGGTGCAGGCTCTGGGTGAGGGCGCCGGGTGAGGGTGCAGGCTCAGGGTGAGGGTGCAGGGTGAGGGTGCAGGCTCTGGGTGAGGGTGCCGGGTGAGGGTGCAGGCTCTGGGTGAGGGCGCCGGGTGAGGGTGCAGGCTCAGGGTGAGGGTGCAGGGTGAGGGTGCAGGCTCTGGGTGAGGGCGCCGGGTGAGGGTGCAGGCTCAGGGTGAGGGCGCCGGGTGAGGGTGCAGGCTCTGGGTTTGTGGCCCCAAACACATTGATCTTGGGGTGAATTTTTGAGACTGACGAGCAATGGTTAATATGGCCGGTACCGGCAGGCTCACTCACCGCACGCTCTTAGGGATAAGGGGGGCACACTCGTTGTCTATTGGCTGCTTCAGTGTGACAGGGACACCGGGAAGGACACGAGGAAAACACCGACAGAACAATGGGCACCAACAACCTGGGAACACAGAAAGGGGTGAAACTGTGACACACACAGAAAGGGAACACCGCGGGACAGAGAGAGTACAGGATGACAGTCTGAGAGGGGAGCTCTGGGATATGGAGGGTACAGGGTGACAGTCTGAAAGGGGAGCTCTGGGATATGGAGGGTACAGGGTGACAGTCACAGAGGGGAGCTCTGGCAGACGGAGGGTACAGAGTGACAGTCAGAAAGGGGAGCTCTGGGATATGGAAGGTACAGGGTGACAGTCAGAGGGGAGCTCTGGGATATGGAGGGTACAGGGTGACAGTCTGAGAGGGGAGCTCTGGCACACAGAGGGTACAGGGTGACAGTCTGAAAGGGGAGCTCTGGGATATGGAAGGTACAGGGTGACAGTCTGAGAGGTGAGCTCTGGGATATGGAGGGTACAGGGTGACAGTCTGAGAGGGGAGCTCTGGGATATGGAGGGTACAGGGTGACAGTCTGAGAGGGGAGCTCTGGGATATGGAGGGTACAGGGTGACAGTCTGAGAGGGGAGCTCTGGCACACAGAGGGTACAGGGTGACAGTCTGAGAGGGGAGCTCTGGCACACAGAGGGTACAGGGTGACAGTCTGAGAAGGGAGCTCTGGGATATAGAGGGTACAGGCTGACAGTCTGAAAGGGGAGCTCTGGCAGATGGAGGGTACAGGGTGACAGTCACAGAGGGGAGCTCTGGCAAATGGAGGGTACAGAGTGACAGTCTGAAAGGGGAGCTCTGGGATATGGAGGGTACAGGGTGACAGCCTGAGAGGGGAGCTCTGGCACACAGAGGGTACAGGGTGACAGTCTGAAAGGGAGCTCTGGCACACAGAGGGTACAGAGTGACAGTCTGAGAGGGGAGCGCTGGCACACAGAGGGTACAGGGTGACAGTCTGAGAGGGGAGCTCTGGCACACAGAGGGTACAGGGTGACAGTCTGAGAGGGGAGCGCTGGCACACAGAGGGTACAGAGTGACAGTCTGAGAGGGGAGCTCTGGCACACAGAGGGTACAGGGTGACAGTCTGAGAGGGGAGCTCTGGCACACAGAGGGTACAGGGTGACAGTCTGAGAGGGGAGCTCTGGCACACAGAGGGTACAGGGTGACAGTCTGAGAGGGGAGCTCTGGCACACAGAGGGTACAGGGTGACAGTCTGAGAGGGGTAGGTACCTGTAGTGATCTAGAGGCGGCTCTCTCGCAGACAGATCATGTCGGTGCAGGCATCTCCGGCGGTGGCGTCTGTCCTTGAAGCGCCCTGCGTGGGGACACAGAGTTCATGGGGATGAAATCACAGGCTCATAAAGAGTCAGCGTTAGCCACGTGGCTGGAGACACCCGGCATTACACAATATACACTATGAGCAGAGCCAGCTGATATCACACAGGGTTAACCTCGGGGCAATCAGACATGGGAGATTATAGGGATGAGCAGTGATTGGCTGTGAGGGACAGGGGGGGGATAGCTCTTACACTATGAGGGTCTATTCACAATGCACCAACACAATTCCGGTGATTGGCAATTCCACTTTATATGGTGCATTTACTCTTCACCGAACCGTCACCTATTTTGCCAAAAATGAAGTCACCAAAGAAGTTACTGGACGTCAGCGAAAAGCAGCGAATCGGCCTCGTCGAATTCCTCCATGGGGAAAAAAAAAAGAGTCTGATCTCCTAATAGGAGCTAAAACCCAGAAAAATGTAATAAAATGTGTCAAAGTAATAAAAAGCGCCGGAATTACTGTATATCCTAATAAAAAGGTCTGATACAAAATGAATAAATCCTGCGGCTTCTCCCGGTTAAACCCGTCCAATAGAAATCAGGTCATTTCGCCAAACGTTGGCGCCATTCTACGTTCTGTGAATCCATGAATCAGTCTTGTCATCTATGGACATTTAGTTACAGATACGGTGACCTTCGCCGCCCGGTGCAATTCGGTGGCAGTTTTAGAGGTTAGTGAGTGACACTTTGTGCAATGCTCTGCGTCGCACTTTATGGGGACAGTTTGGGGAAGGCCGTTTTCTATCCAGCGTGATGCACGAAGCGAGGTCCTCACAGACGTGGCAGGATGAGTCTGGGGAGGAGGAACATGACCTCTGTGACGTAAGTCACAATGGAATTTGGGGTGCATGGACCTGGAGGTAGATTTGTGGGGTGCAGGCCTGATGTTCTATATTATTGCCTCGGCCTCCCTTGTGTGCAGAGTGTCATGTGATCTGAGTTATGCAAGAATAATGTGTGGGTCATCGCTTCCTTCCAATTCCCTCAACAACAAGAAAAAATCCAATTCTTAGAGCAGACAATGTGGATAGAGTTATGTGGGGTGAACCTGTATATAACATACCACTCACATGGCAGGGAGCCCCTTATTAGTCAACTCAAGGTATTGCACTTGTGGGCCCGTAGAGGCGGCCTTCCCTTCTTGTGTTTCTATGCGTCCATACGTCCCTCCAAAGAAAATACCGGGAACATGTGCGGAACATGTATATACCAATATCTCCAAAGTAAAAACCAAAAGAGGTGCTCACATTCCGAGGTGTCTTGAACCAGACACTAGGAGGTGTGAGCAGCCAGTGATACAAGGGAGCGCCGGATCTCCCTTTTGGATCAGGAAATGTTTCCGCATCAGCCAATGATACAAGGGAGCGCCGGATCTCCCTTTTGGATCAGGAAATGTTTCCGCATCAGCCAGTGATACAAGGGAGCGCCGGATCTCCCTTTTGGATCAGGAAATGTTTCCGCAGCAGGCAGTGATACAAGGGAGCGTCGGATCTCCCTTTTGGATCAGGAAATGTTTCCGCATCAGCCAATGATACAAGGGAGCGCCGGATCTCCCTTTTGGATCAGGAAATGTTTCCGCAGCAGCCAGTGATACAAGGGAGCGCCGGATCTCCCTTTTGGATCAGGAAATGTTTCCGCAGCAGGCAGTGATACAAGGGAGCGCCGGATCTCCCTTTTGGATCAGGAAATGTTTCCGCAGCAGGGAGTGATACAAGGGAGCGCCGGATCTCCCTTTTGGACCAGGAAATGTTTCCACAGCAGGCAGTGATACAAGGGAGCGCCGGATCTCCCTTTTGGATCAGGAAATGTTTCCGCAGCAGCCAGTGATAAAAGGGAGCGCCGGATCTCCCTTTTGGATCAGGAAATGTTTCCGCAGCAGCCAGTGATACAAGGGAGCGCCGGATCTCCCTTTTGGATCAGGAAAGGTTTCCGCAGCAGCCAGTGATACAAGGGAGCGTCGGATCTCCCTTTTGGATCAGGAAGTGTTTCCGCAGCAGCCAGTGATACAAGGGAGCGCCGGATCTCCCTTTTGGATCAGGAAATGTTTCCGCAGCAGCCAGTGATACAAGGGAGCGCCGGATCTCCCTTTTGGATCAGGAAATGTTTCCGCAGCAGCCAGTGATACAAGGGAGCGCCGGATCTCCCTTTTGGATCAGGAAATGTTTCCGCAGCAGCCAGTGATACAAGGGAGCGCCGGATCTCCTTTTGGATCAGGAAATGTTTCCGCAGCAGCCAGTGATACAAGGGAGCGCCGGATCTCCCTTTTGGATCAGGAAATGTTTCCGCAGCAGCCAGTGATATAAAATAATTTATTGAATAAAATTAGTAAAGTTAAAATAACTTGGTATAAAATAAATATCGTTAATCAAGACGCGTTTCGCTCCTGTAATGTAGCTTCCTCAGTTAACAGTAAATGCTGTTGATTTGTTCCTGCCATGTGCTGTCGTTATATAGATCAGTGGGTCCCAACCGTGGTCCTCAAGTACCCTCCAACAGTGCAGGTTTTGAGGATTCCCTTGGGGAAATGCAGACTGAATCCTGCAATCACTGAGCAGCAAATCGTATCACCTGTGCTTCACATATCCTGCAAACCTGACCTGTTTGGGGGACTTGCGGACCGCGGTTGGGAACTACAGACCTTCAGTTTAATTTCGAATTGCAGAATGGGTTGCAGCGGTAGGATCCAAGGTGCGGGGCGTTCCCTTGATCATAATGGCAGGGAGGGTACACATACGCATGGGGCAATCTGGATTTGTTAATATGATAATGCATTACACATCCAGTTTATAGTGAAAAGCAGAGTGAAGGAGGAGGAGCTTGTTACTATATGCATAACGTTGCCGTGTTTAAGGCTAGGGTCAGACTGAGGCAGTGCGAACGCGCGTTCTGGCGCACATAATCACGGCCGCACTAGCAGCAGATGACGGGCAATGACAGCCAATATACGAAGTACGGTTGCACAAAAGTCCGGCCGCGCAACGCAAGTGGAAAATGAACGCATTTTTTCGAGAACGTTAAACCGCTGGTACTGACGTACAGAGTGCGCTGCGGCCGCATAGCAGCGTGTGTGCGTGATTAGGAGATGTCAGACGCTGCTAGTGTGCGGCCAACATAACGTTCAAACAGCCGGATTTCCCTAGACTTCTTTTCACCCCATCGTCATGAAATACGTCCAGAATTGCGCATCGTCTGAAGACTTAAGCGTATTCCGTGAAAAAATGCGTGCGCACGCATCGACGTACATTTTGACGGTGGCCGCAGAAAATGCGCTCATCTGTCCCTAGCCTAAAACAGAGTATATCTCCTTTGTGCCCGGACCTTCGGTTCTTTATATATGAAGTGTGAGGGTATGTTCCCTAATTGCGCATGCGTGGTTCCCTCCTCATAATGACGGGTGGAGACACGCATGCGCATATGGCAATCTGGATTTGTCGATATGGTGGTACATTCCACAAAGGGTTAAATACGAAATGATAGGATGGGGCTTGTTACTATGTGTATAACATTACAGTGTTGGATGGAATCTGTCTCCTTTGGGGGTGAGCATGAGGTCTTGCGATTCTTTATTCTTACAGGGTTATTCAGAGAGAGGTGAAAACCAGGAGAATGGCTGGAGAAGTGAAAATTCTAGGTCAATATAGCGGATTTGAAAAGTTAGATAAATGGGATAATTTTTCTGGTTTGGCTATTTTGACCTAGAATTTTCACTTCTCCAGTCATTCTCCTGGTTTTCACCTCTCTCTGAATAACCCCCTTCCCATTTCCTTAAACTCAATCTTGCCAAAACTGAAATTCTCGCTGTTCCTCCCTCTGAGAAGAACCCAATCCCACCAATCTCTCTACGAGTAAGGCTAGAGTCAGACGGACACATTCTGAGCGCACTCTGCGCGCTGCACAACGGACGGACGTTCTGACGGAAGATACTGTAGACACCACATAGTCCATTTTTTATGACGGACGTAGAAAAAAAAAGGGAAATAAAATTCATATGTTTATACGTTTATCTACTTCCCTTTGGTTATTGTAAAGCGCAACGGAAACTGTTGGCGCCATATAAATGACGACAAGAATATATCCTGAGCAGGGAATAGATTTTCTTATTTCAGAGACATCTTTCTGAGAAACACAAGAAGGTGCAATACCTCGAGCCGACAAATAAGGGGCTCCCTGCCATGTGAGTGGTATGTTATATACAGGTTCACCCCACATAACTCTATCCGCATTGTCTGCTCTAAGAATTGGATTTTTTTCTTTTAAGGAAGCGATGACCCACACATTTCTTCAAATGACGCCTCAGTGTTTATGGGATAAACCTCTGTGAGGAGAGCTGCTGGTTCCATCACCTTAAGGACAAATACACACGATAAAAGTTCATGAAAGACTATAAAGGGCAGAATCCCCCTCAGAAACATGTATCAACCCTGCAAGAAAATGTGTCAGCAAAAGGGAAAGGATAGGAGGAAAGAGAGAGGAAAGAGAGAGGAAAGAGAGGAAAGAGAGAGGAAAGAGAGAGGAAAGAGAGGAAAGAGAGAGGAAAGAGAGAGGAAAGAGAGAGGAAAGAGAGAGGCAAGAGAGAGGAAAGAGAGAGGCAAGAGAGAGGAAAGAGAGAGGAAAGAGAGAGGAAAGAGAGAGGAAAGAGAGAGGCAAGAGAGAGGAAAGAGAGAGGAAAGAGAGAGAGAGGAAAGAGAGGAAAGAGAGAGGAAAGAGAGGAATAAAATATATATATAATTATTTTTTTGTGTGTGTTGTGATTGCATATAGTTATTTGTGATTGCACGTATTTTATAGTGACTACACATTTTATCTGAAAACCACTACTGGCTGGCATCACAACACACTCACCACACCATATATTTGGTCACATATACCCTGCATTGTCCACACAGAACCCCTAGACGGAGCCGCATACACCATTTCTTTCTCATGATCTCAGCTATGCAAGAATAATATCATTGTCTGTCTATTGTTATGGTCCAGGTGTATCTTGTTATCTGCTGATAGGTTTAGCCTTCCAGAATCCCCTCTCTCAGGAATGTATTAATCTTCTTTCTCAGGCAAACACTTCCCCATTATCTGCTGTCTTTAGACTGTAATCTGTTTGCCAATCGCGATTGTCATTGTCCTGCCTTGTTTAGGAATGTTACGCAATGTTTATTCCATTGTTTTGTCCTAGTCTAATTAGGTCTCCGAGGAGCATATTTACGCGAAACGCGCGTCGGACGTTCTTTACTACCCCGGGTCCCCTTGATTTATTTATCTTATGTAAATCCGAAATGGTTAATTGCTGACCCCTGGGTTGGATTTCTATGACCAAGACTTGGTGGGAAATGGTCTGACATTTACCCTTGAGGGTTTCTTTAACCACTTCAATGCTAAGGACGCGCTCAGCGCGTCCTCAGCATTACCGCTGGTGTGCTGAGGACGCGCTGAGCGCGTCCTCAGTTTGGGGTCAGCGTTCGGCCGGGTTCCGGCCGATCGCTGGCCCCTCCGGTGCGGGCTGACATCCTGGATGTCAGCCCGGCATCCGGACCACCAGCCGCCATTATTAGGTGTCATCGCGGGGGCGCGATGACACCTAATTCAGGCGCCCCCCCGCATGTGCGGAGGAGGCGCCTGAAAGGGAGGGGGGGGAGGTCCTTCGGACCTCTCTCCCTCCCGATCGGTGGCACACAGGGGCTTAACCCAGGCATCATTTGGAAGGGCACGCCTGCCCTTCCAAATGATGCCTGGCATTAACCCCTGGGGAGCTGGATCGCATATCGGCGCTGAAAAGCGCCGATTCGCGATCCTTCCGGGAGCTGGCCGACATCTTGGATGTCGGCCAAGCTTCCGGGAACTCCCCCAGAGGACTGGCGTCATCGTGCGCAGCACGATGACGCCAGTCCTAGCGTTAACCCCTAACTGCCACCACAGTGTGGAGATAGGGAGTTTCAATGAACTCCCTATCTCCCGATCCGTGGCAGCTAGGGGTTAAATTTTGATATCGTTGGATCGGCCAGAGCATGGCCGTTCCAACGATACCAAACATGAAAGTTAAAAAATTTGTAAAAAAAAAAAAAATTAAAAATAAAAATAAAAAAAAATTAAAAAAAAAAATTAAAAAAAAAAAATAAACACATTTTTTTTATTTTTTTTGGTTTGTTAGTGTAGCAATATTGTTCCCATTTCAATTATAATGTGAACAATGATGCTGCACTAACGATTTTTGTATGCGGTGCGTTTGTTAAAAATAGTGTAATTTTCCCCAAAAAAAAATGTAACGAGACCCCATCTCTAATTTTTTTAACAAGCGCACCCCATACAAAATATAACCGCAATTGCTCGCATGTTAAAATGTGGAAAAAAACACTTTACACATTGTAAATTATTAAAAATTCATATTTTATTGCATTTTTTGTTATAATATACAGACATGACATAACGTATACATATAATAATGACATATTATGAATCTACCGAGTCTGACGGAAAGAACGATATATAATATGTCTGGGTCATATACTAAAATAAGCCTTAAAAACACGTTTAAACATGATGCGCAAAACAGGTAAAAAATGACCTCAGCACAGGGGCGGGAAAAGCCTCAGCAGCGAAAGGGTTAAACATCCTTAGCTCATGACTATATGTGGGGGGGGGGTCTGTGTGTGTGTTTTTTGGTTTTAGCCGATCTCGCAGGCTCTTTGAGGAATTAGCCTTTGCCGTTTATCTGGGATTTTTGAGCCGAGTTACTGCGTTTGCCTCATTGTTTTCCTTAGACAATCGGCACATGCAAATTGTAACCATATCCACAGAATTGTGTTATATATGGGATGTGTGACTCGTTAAGTGTGATTCCTTGTGCTCAATTTTTGCAATGTGCACATAGGGTGTTATACGTCACTTGTTATCCTCTAGAACCCTCTCTAAGGCTGGGTTCACAGCCGGGCGTAGCGCTGCGTCGCGCAATGCGCGCGTTTTTTTACACGCGTTCGCGGCTATTATATGGCCGCGAACGCGCTGCTGTATGCCCGTAAAGAAGCTCCCGAACTTCTTTTTGCGTTGGCCGTTTTAACGCGCGTTCCTGCGCGCTGTAAAACGCTTAGGTCTGAATGGGTCCCATAGCAAAGCATGGGATTTCCCCGTTCCTGCGTTTTAAAGCGCGCACGAACGCGCGTTAAAACGCCCAGGTGTGAACCCAGCCTTAATGTCTAGATTGATGTGGTGTTTTACATTTCAGTGGGTTCAGACCCGGTGTATATATATTCTTTGTATTTCTTTGTGATATTTCCTTTTTTCACTGTGTTGTGAATCATTTTGGGGGATTTGCGTTTGTGGGGTTTATTCGTATATATTTTTTATATAATCCCTTTTTTTCGTGTACCAATAAAGTTATCCATTTTTACTCTTTAATTCTGGACATTGTTGTAATTGCCGTCACCTGTCTATTGGATCAGTGATCCAGAGCCCTGTTCAATACCTCAGCAGCTGCTGAATTGCTGCAGCAGTGTCATTGAACGCTTTGGATGCGAATTTCGAAGTAAAATGGCCGACGATTTCTTAATGAAAGATTCAGATTGTTTTCCGTATCACTCGGACAACAGTTGAGGTATATTATATGATAAAGGAAAGCAGTCGGCACAATCCGTTTTGTACGCACGCACCACAAATTATAGTTTTTATTGAATAAACGTTATGTTTACTTCTGGAAAAAATATATATAATTGAGCTGTAATATATGTCTATGTGCAGGGGGAAATAATAAATTAATATTTTGTGCTTTGGTGAACAGAAACCGCAAAATTAACATTGCCGTACGGAATTGTTACTTGCTTCGTGGCGGCGGCCATCTTGTAGGAGGGCAAAAACAGGTTCACTTTCAGAACGGCGCCGGACCAGACACAAGCAAGGATTGTCCAAACACGAGTCTCTTCAGGAAAGGCAAGAGTTTATTGTGTCGTCACACAAGTGCTCACACAGGATTGAATCGCTTAGAGTGAGCCCCGATTACACAGAGACATGAGGTTTTATGCCCCAAATACATAATTAGGTACATCCCCATTAGCCCACCTCCCTATGACACTCTATTCCACCCCACGTGGGTTAATACCTCCCATCATTAATTCGAACACAAAGAACATTCCACATATAACTATAAATTGATACACTTCTCGTTAGTTTGACAGTCTGTGATTTGTTTGTGCTGTCTTTCTCCGGGGAGTGCCTCCCTCCCTATCGGCTATGTTTATTCAGGTGGCCTGGGGCTGGTCTGTATACTCCTTCTATTTTCTGCGGGCCCAACGGCCTTGAGTCGCTTTTCTCCTCCGTGCCAGAAACAGCAGAGATCTCTCATAAAACTTTAATTGCTTTTCTGCTAATCTAAACGGATTCCTAAATTTCTACGTATACCTCATTCTAGTTTCAGTTACAAACCTGTCTAGTTATATACAAGTGAACCAATATTCTGAACAAGATGGCCGCCTGTGTACAATGGCGGCCGTCTTCCAGCCTATTTCCACTTCAATCTTGCTGTACGGAATTGTTACTTGCTTCGTGGCGGCGGCCATCTTGCTGTACGGAATTGTTACTTGCTTCGTGGCGGCGGCCATCTTGCTGTACGGAATCGTTACTTGCTTCGTGGCGGCGGCCATCTTGCTGTACGGAATTGTTACTTGCTTCGTGGCGGCGGCCATCTTGCTGTACGGAATCGTTACTTGCTTCATGGCGGCGGCCATCTTGCTGTACGGAATTGTTACTTGCTTCGTGGCGGCGGCCATCTTGCTGTACGGAATTGTTACTTGCTTCGTGGCGGCGGCCATCTTGCTGTACGGAATTGTTACTTGCTTCGTGGCGGCGGCCATCTTGCTGTACGGAATCGTTACTTGCTTCGTGGCGGCGGCCATCTTGCTGTACGGAATCGTTACTTGCTTCGTGGCGGCGGCCATCTTGCTGTACGGAATCGTTACTTGCTTCGTGGCGGCGGCCATCTTGCTGTACGGAATTGTTACTTGCTTCGTGGCGGCGGCCATCTTGCTGTACGGAATTGTTACTTGCTTCGTGGCGGCGGCCATCTTGCTGTACGGAATTGTTACTTGCTTCGAGGCGGCGGCCATCTTGCTGTACGGAATTGTTACTTGCTTCGTGGCGGCGGCCATCTTGCTGTACGGAATTGTTACTTGCTTCGAGGCGGCGGCCATCTTGCTGTACGGAATTGTTACTTGCTTCGTGGCGGCGGCCATCTTGCTGTACGGAATTGTTACTTGCTTCGAGGCGGCGGCCATCTTGCTGTACGGAATTGTTACTTGCTTCGTGGCGGCGGCCATCTTGCTGTACGGAATTGTTACTTGCTTCATGGCGGCAGCCATCTTTACTATGTCACACTCAGCTACTCGCAGCATCTCCTCAGGTCGCTGCAAGTGCTAAGTTAGCAGTGCTGAGCGCTGAGCGGCTGAACACCGTTCAATGGCAATTTGCTAACTTGTCACTTGCAGCGGCTGAGGTATTGAACGCGCCTCAGGTGTTTCGTATTGTTCCACGGGTTAAGCCATGCAAGCTTCAGGTGAGGCACGCTCAGCTCCTACGGCTTTATCCTCGGTTAATCTCTTTTCGCTTTTGTAGTGTAATTAGGTCTCACACTCGGAGAAGCCGCAGCCTCTGAATAACCCAGGTTTGACCGTATAAATATCTGTGCCTGTCCCCAATTAATAGAGCTCCATTGTGACCCTACATGCAGTCACGACTCATGGTTTGGGGAGCAGCTATGTACGGTTTGCGGTTTCCAATGAAAACCTCAACATCTGCAGCTTCGGCTTATTTCTGGCGGACGCTAGTAAGGCCCCGTTCACACCTCAGCGTTTTACAGCGCTTTCCTGCGCGCTGTAAACCGCTCTGGAAATCCCATGATATCCTATCCTATGGGGCTGGTTCACACCTGGACGTTTTAGAGCACGCAGGAATGCGCTGTAAAACGTCCGACGCCCAAAGAAGTACGCAGCTTCTTTGGGGAGTATAGCAGCACGTTCGCGGGCATAGACATAGCCGCAAACGCGCTGCAATGTGCGTTCACGCGTTTTTTCGTATGTGCGAACGCACGTATAAAAAACACGCGATCGCGCACGTTTGAAAAACGCTGAGGTGTAAACCCAGCCTAAGGCGCTCTGTGTGTGTACCCATCTTTAAGCTGCAGCTAAGGACTGGAGAAAGGCACGAGAGACATGAGGAAAACCCGGGAGACCAGCAAAGAAGCGGCATCAACAGATGTGACAGAGTTGGGGGACTGAGATCTGTCACAACCTCAACCCCAACCAACACCTCAAGCAGATTGTGAGCCAGGACTTCTCCTCCAACATCAGTGTCTGACATCATGAATGGGCTACTGGAGGAACAAGAAAAAATTCCCTTAGAAACACCCCCAAAATCCTGTGGAAAACCATCCCAGAAGAGGGGGAGCCGTTACAGCTGCAAAAGCGGGGGGGGGGGGGCTCCATATCAATGTGTGTTTCCTATGCCAGGTCATAAAAATGCTCTGCTGTGTAATAATCACGGGGCCAATAAATTTAACCATATAGTGTAATATTAACCCATAGAGCTTATTCACGGAGCAACAATCCTGTATCACTGTATATATGCGCCTGTAAACATGTAACATAGTGACTATATACAGAATGCGCCTGTAAACATGTAACACAGTGACTATATACAGAATGCACCTGTAAACATGTAACACAGTAACTATATACAGAATGCACCTGTAAACATGTAACATAGTGACTATATACAGAATGCGCCTGTAAACATGTAACACAGTGACTATATACAGAATGCACCTGTAAACATGTAAACAGTGACTATATACAGAATGCACCTGTAGACATGTAACACAGTGACTATATACAGAATGCACCTGTAAACATGTAAAAACAGTGACTATATACAGAATGCGCCTGTGACATGTAACACAGTGACTATATACAGAATGCACCTGTAAACATGTAACACAGTGACTATATACAGAATGCACCTGTAGACATGTAACACAGTGACTATATACAGAATGCACCTGTAAACATGTAACACAGTGACTATTACAGAATGCGCCTGTAAACATGTAACACAGTGACTATATACAGAATGCACCTGTAAACATGTAACACAGTGACTATATACAGAATCACCTGTAAACATGTAACACAGTGACTATATACAGAATGCACCTGTAAACATGTAACACAGTGACTATATACAGAATGCACCTGTAAACATGTAACACAGTGACTATATACAGAATGCACCTGTAAAACATGTAACACAGTGACTATATACAGAATGCACCTGTAAACATGTAACACAGTGACTATATACAGAATGCACCTGTAAACATGTAACACAGTGACTATATACAGAATGTACCTGTAAACATGTAACACAGTGACTTATATACAGAATGCGCCTGTAAACATGTAACACAGTGACTATATACAGAATGCACCTGTAACATGTAACATAGTGACTATATACAGAATGCACCTGTAAACATGTAACATAGTGACTATATACAGAATGCACCTGTAAACATGTAACACAGTGACTATATACAGAATGCACCTGTAAACATGTAACACAGTGACTATATACAGAATGCACCTGTAAACATGTAACACAGTGTGACTATATACAGAATGCAGCTGTAAACATGTAACACAGTGACTATATACAGAATGCACCTGTAAACATGTAACACAGTGGACTATATACAGAATGCGCCTGTAAACATGTAACACAGTGACTATATACAGAATGCGCCTGTAAACATGTAACACAGTGACTATATACAGAATGCGCCTGTAAACATGTAACACAGTGACTGTATACAGAATGCACCTGTAATCATGTAACACAGTGACTATATACAGAATGCACTGTAAACCATGTAACACAGTGACTATATACAGAATGCGCCTGTAAACATGTAACAGTGACTATATACAGAATGCACCTGTAAACATGTAACACAGTGACTATATTACTTACATAATTTTCCATTCTCCAGTTATTCTCCTGCTTTTCACCGCTCTCTGAATAACCCTGCTAGTGTTTTATCATTTCTCAATGAACACTGTCACCCAATCACAGCACGTTTCTCAACATGCAGGGGGGTAGTTGAGGATTGGTAGCTGCACTCTTATTGGTGGACCTCCGCTCTCCAAAGAGTCCGGTGTACCGGGTGGAATGGTCAGCGAAGGGTTAAACCGGAGAGGAAACACGTGCCCCCAGCATCAGCCTGGCATCTAATTGGCTACATCACAAGTGAATGGGAAGCAGTGTTTAGGAGTCACAATTTCCTGAGATCACTTCCTGGATGTGTCTTTTCACTTCCGGTGTTTGTTAACAGTAGAGCCAATCGGAGGAGAGATTAGCTTGACATACGTATTTCTGTACCAATGAGAAGAGGAGCTACTGCAACAGCGGAAGGTGAGATTCCCGGTGTTCTCTGATTAACCTCTTTATTCCTGTGTCATTGTGATGCATTGTATCACCCCGTTATTATGTCTGGAGGGGCTGAGTGATTACAGGAAGGATTCTGCATGATCCCCGGGATCACCTCACCCAATCTGCAGGGAACTCCCATCCTTCACTTTACCCTGTGACCCCATAAAACTATCACCCCTAAATCTACCCCCTCTGTCTAGAGAATCCCTCCTAATCTCCTCACTGAACCCCCAAATCTACCCCTCTGTCTAGAGAATCCCTCCTAATCCCCTCACTGAACCCCCAAATCTACCCCCTCTGTCTAGAGAATCCCTCCTAATCCCCTCACTGAACCCCTAAATCTACCCCTCTGTCTAGAGAATCCCTCCTAATCCCCTCACTGAACCCCTAAATCTACCCCTCTGTCTAGAGAATCCCTCCTAATCCCCTCACTGAACCCCTAAATCTACCCCTCTGTCTAGAGAATCCCTCCTAATCCCCTCACTGAACCCCTAAATCTACCCCTCTGTCTAGAGAATCCCTCCTAATCCCCTCACTGAACCCCTAAATCTACCCTCTCTGTCTAGAGAATCCCTCCTAATCCCCTCACTGAACCCCTAAATCTACCCTCTCTGTCTAGAGAATCCCTCCTAATCCCCTCACTGAACCCCTAAATCTACCCTCTCTGTCTAGAGAATCCCTCCTAATCTCCTCACTGAACCCCTAAATCTACCCCCTCTGTCTAGAGAATCCTCCTAATCCCTCACTGAACCCCTAAATCTACCCTCTCTGTCTAGAGAATCCCTCCTAATCTCCTCACTGAACCCTTAAATCTACCCCCTCTGTCTAGAGAATCCCTCCTAATCCCCTCACTGAACCCCTAAATCTACCCCCTATGTCTAGAGAATCCCTCCTAATCCCCTCACTGAACCCCTAAATCTACCCTCTCTGTCTAGAGAATCCCTCCTAATCCCCTCACTGAACCCTAAATCTCCCCCTATGTCTAGAGAATCCCTCCTAATCCCTCACTGAACCCCTAAATCTACCCTCTCTGTCTAGAGAATCCCTCCTAATCTCCTCACTGAACCCCAAAATCTACCCCCTATGTCTAGAGAATCCCTCCTAATCCCCTCACTGAACCCCTAAATCTACCCCCGTCTAGAGAATCCCTCCTAATCCCCTCACTGAACCCCTAAATCTACCCCCGTCTAGAGAATCCTTCCTAATCCCCTCACTGAACCCCTAAATCTACCCCCTCTGTTACGGTGGCGTCTGCGTACATGTGTACAGTTGAGACTTTGCTGGTATAGGTTGCGGTGACGTCTGCGTACATGTGTACAGTTGAGCCTTTGCTGGTATAGGTTACGGTGGCATCTGCGTACATGTGTACAGTTGAGCCTTTGCTGGTATAGGTTGCGGTGGTGTCTGCGTACATTTGTACAGTTGAGCCTTTGCTGGTATAGGTTACGGTGGCGTCTGCGTACATGTGTCAGTTGAGCTTTGCTGGTATAGGTTACGGTGGCGTCTGCGTACATGTGTACAGTTGAGCCTTTGCTGGTATAGGTTACGGTGGCGTCTGCGTACATGTGTACAGTTGAGCCTTTGCTGGTATAGGTTACGGTGGCGTCTGCGTACATGTGTACAGTTGAGCCTTTGCTGGTATAGGTTACGGTGGCATCTGCGTACATGTGTACAGTTGAGCCTTTGCTGGTATAGGTTGCGGTGGTGTCTGCGTACATGTGTACAGTTGAGCCTTTGCTGGTATAGGTTGCGGTGGCGTCTGCGTACATGTGTACAGTTGAGCCTTTGCTGGTATAGGTTGCGGTGACGTCTGCGTACATGTGTACAGTTGAGCCTTTGCTGGTATAGGTTGCGGTGGTGTCTGCGTACATGTGTACAGTTGAGCCTTTGCTGGTATAGGTTGCGGTGGCGTCTGCGTACATGTGTACAGTTGAGCCTTTGCTGGTATAGGTTGCGGTGGCGTCTGCGTACATGTGTACAGTTGAGCCTTTGCTGGTATAGGTTGCGGTGACGTCTGCGTACATGTGTACAGTTGAGCCTTTGCTGGTATAGGTTGCGGTGACGTCTGCGTACATGTGTACAGTTGAGGCTTTGCTGGTATAGGTTGCGGTGGCGTCTGCGTACATTTGTACAGTTGAGCCTTTGCAGCCAGCGATACAAAGGACACCCCAAGTTTCCCCAGTGAAATGTAACCAACACAAATAGTGGCGCAAAAGCTGTTGCATCACCAAAAGAGAATACCGTCGGCGCGATCTTCAGCGATAGAAAAGCAGAGATTAATAATAATATGGTGCAGTTAAAGCACATTAACATAAAAATCGCACAAACAGCTTGTCACGACTCATTGTGAGGGGTCACGACTCATTGTGAGGGGTCACGACTCATTGTGAGGGGTCACGACTCATTGTGAGGGGTCACGACTCATTGTGAGGGGTCACGACTCATTGTGAGGGGTCACGACTCATTGTGAGGGGTCACGACTCATTGTGAGGGGTCACAGGTTCGAGCTTTAATGTGTTTTTTAACAAAGTTGATTGAGGCAGATATACAGAGGTTCAAGAAACCGGCTGAGCGAGACAGGAATGGGACTGATTTAGATACAATACACAGGACAGAACACACCAAGCAGACTGGACAGGAAAGGGTTTGACAACAGATAGGTGGACAGGACAGGAACTGGGCTGAACAGAAGATACACAGAATACTGAACATCAGACATAGAGGGCAGGACAGGAATATTAAATAAAAATGGGGAATATTTTTACATTGAAGCCTATGGGATTCGCCTGATTAAACCTGACAAACGAACCACCGAAAATCAGAGCATTTCACTGACATTTCGGTGCTGAAAAGATTAACCATTGCCTCTCCATGGGGAATTTCACTGCCGCCGAACGGCACCATGGTGCTGTCACTGGCCTGTGGTGCTGAATACAACAGATTCACGGCCAATGGACAGGGATGCGGTGCCGAATCTAAGTGAAACGATATAACGAATTGATCAGTAAAAACAAAATCAATTTGTTTTTATACCGTTTCGTTTAGTTTCGGACGGAACCGATTCGTATTTTGGGAGCACTTCTGAAATACGAATCGGGAAAATTTCATCTGGATTTTGATTCGGAACGGAACAAAACGAACATCTGTAATGCCCACATGTTACAGTTTCTGATATTCTTACCCTTACGGTGCGTCACTGCAGCCCTGTCCAACCCCCCCCCCGCCTAGAATATATTTACATATTGACAGACCCTTGTATCAGAATATTGTTGCTTGTGCGATGTCTTGTCTGTTCTCCAGTGTATCCAGTCTGATGCGGAGGCTGTGATTACACAGCACCCTATTATTAGAAGTCTGGAAAGTAAAATGGGCTATGGCTAGGACCACCAGGGTGTCACGGTCCATAGACCTCCAGGCCCCTCATTGCACTGTATATATTTGGCTTGTTTGTTCCATTAAAGCTTTCAGTTCCTGTCTGTTCTAACCGCAAGATCTGCGTGCTGCTTCATTTCTGGGAATTGCGATTGTAACAGCTCTCCATACCCCGACAGGGTCACATATGTCAATGCCGCTTCCTTGCTGGAGCCCGTCGTGCTCTCCTCGTGTCTCTCGTGCCTTTCTCCCGGTCCTTAACCCCAGCTTAAAGAGTGGTACACGTAGAGAGCCATGCTAGCGTCCCCCAGAAATAAGCAGAGGCTGTAGATCTGGAGGTTTTCGTTGGAACAGCAAACCGTACATAGCTGCTACCCACACCATGAGTCGTGACTGCATGTAGGGTCACAATAGAGCTCTATTAATTGTGGACAGGCACAGATATTTATACGGTCAAATATATGGGTCGTTTACGTACACAAATCCTCCCCTATATATTATTGTGAGGGGTTCTCGTGTTTCTGTCCCTTCTGCTTCTTGGAATTTGAAACATAATTAGATTAGTCACAGACAGTGAAGTACACATCACAAAACATTTCTAAATGAGGCAGGACAATGGCCATTGTGATTGCAAACAGATAACGAGTGCCAGTGTTTGCCTGACAAAGCAGATTTCCAAACTATTCAAATATAAACATTCCTGACACCAGGTGTGCCAGAAGATTAATCCTCTCAGAAAGATAACAAGATACACATGGACCAGACAATCGACAGACAATTTATTAATTTATTTATAAAAAGATTTTACCAGGAAGGATACATTGAGATTTCTCTCGTTTTCAAGTATGTCCTGGATTCAAGAGCATTGCAATTTTACAGTTGTTACAGAAATACAAAGTAATAAATGCAAGTTAGTAAAATCAAAACACAAATACACAGATTTATACGGAAAATAAATATGTAAGTAATACAGTTACTATGTCACATGTTTACAGGTGCATTCTGTATTGAGGTATGCTAGTAAGGAGCTCTTGAGTGACTTAAGACTGGGGAAGATTTGATGGTGTCTGGGAGGTTATTCCATAATTGCGGTGCTCTGTAGGAAAATGAGGATCGAGCCACTGTCTTTTTGTATTGTGTTATTGCAAGTAAGTTGCAGGTCCTGGATCGGAGGTTATAGGATGAGGGAGCTGCTGGGGGAAGCAGCCTATTCAGGTAGGGTGGCAGCTTCCCAGAGAAGCTCTTAAACACCAGGTTGGAAAGGTGAAGGGTGCGTCTAGAGTCCAGCGATGGCCAGTTTAGTTCTTTTAACATGTCACAATGGTGGTTCATGTAGTTACATTGTAGCACAAAGCGGCAGAATGAGTTATACAATGTAGTAAGTTTCTGAAGGTGTGTTTGTGGGGCGGCTGCATACACTACATCTCCGTATTCAATAGCTGGCATAAGCATTTGCTGTACAATCTGCTTTCTTACCGCGGGGCTCAGGCAGGATTTGTTTCTGTACAGGGCACCTAGTTTGGGGTAAAGTTTAGATGAGAGTTTTTCGATGTGGGGCCAAAGGATAAATTTGGGTCTAACCACATACTTGGATATTTGAGAGAAGTGACTGGTCAGCGTGCCATTTGATTTTGTCCCAACACATAGATGGGGATTTTGCAGTTTATGTAGTTAGGTGCGGTTCCAAAGAGCATCGTTACAGTTTTGTCATTATTTAGAAAAAGTTTGTTATCCTTGATCCACTTTTCTACCTCTGTGAATTGTTCTTGCAGCGAGGCCTCCAGCTGTGGGAGATCTGGTTTGCTGGTATAGATTACAGTGTCGTCTGCGTACATGTGTACAGTTGAGGCTTTGCAGACATTGGGCAGATCATTTATGAATAATGTGAATAGCAGGAGGCCGAGTATTGATCCTTGGGGTACACCGCACGTGACTGGGAGGGAGGAGCTGCCAGAGATGGACACATGTTGTGATCGGTCGGATACATATGATTGAAACCAGGTTAGTGTGTGATCACCAATACCAGAGTTTTTAAGTTTTTGTAATAAGATGCCATGGTCTACTGTGTCAAAGGCCTTGGCAAAATCAAGAAAGAAGGCTCCAGTTAGGTCTCCTTGTTCCATGCCAGCCTGGGTATCATTGCAAACTTTTAAAAGGGCGGTTGTAGTTGAGTGATTTGGACGAAAGCCGGATTGATCTGGGGTTAAATATTTTGAAGATTGATAATAATCACGTAATTGTGTGTACACGCATCTTTCCAAAAATTTTGACATAACGGGGAGCAATGAGATTGGACGGTAGTTGGATACAAAAGTACTGTCACCACTTTTATGGATAGGTACCACTCTCGCAGTCTTCCATAGTTTGGGTATGTATCCAGTTGCCAGTGATTCATTGATGAGTGTTGCGACAGGTTTTCCAATTGCTGGGGCACTGATTTTCAGCAGCATTGCTGGGATTTGATCAGGTCCAGACTGGTATTTCATTTTTTGATTACGGAGCAGTTTAGTAACTACACTGACAGGCACTGGTCTAAAGTTGAATTTCTCTGCGATATGTGGTCCCTGCACGGTTGGAGGGGCCTGACCTGTGTGTGGTCTTTCTGTAGGTGTGTCATTTGCTAGCTTAGCAATTAGGGTGGTGGCGCACCCAACAAAATAATTATTAAAGGCATTTGCAACATCTAGGGGGTGTTGCAGGGTTTGGTTGTTTACTTTGATAGCAGCCGGCTGGGAGTGGACTGGGGGTGCTTGTATGTTACTTATGATTCTCCAAAAATTTCTAGGGTTTGATAGGTTATTGTTTAGGTTTTCATTGAAGTATTGGGCTTTAGCCATTTTTGTTTTTTTGTACATGCATTCCGGCATTGTCGGTATTCACAGTGATCATTCATGGAACCAGTACTCTTGAAATTTGACCACAGTGAATCTCTAATCTGGTACATTTGTGAAAGATCAGCTGTAACCCATGGGAGAAGAGTCCCTTTTACTCGCACTTTACGCAGCGGGGCAGGGGCATTCCAGACTTGCAGGAGCTCGGACTGAAAGAATTCAATTGCACAATCCAAGTCCGGGATAAGGTTTAGTCTGTACCATGGGAGCTGTTTGAGATCACTTAGGAAGGATTCAAGAATAAATTTCTTGAAAGACCTGGTGGTTATTACCTTTGGGGGAGATTTTTTCATGCATTACATTACATACATTATTCTTGCATAAAACAGATTACACAAACATTCTACACATGAGAGGCCAATTAAATAATATGGATTATGAGGCCTGCACCCTACAAATATGCCTCCAGGTCCATGCACCCCAAGTTCTAAGTGTCTTAACGTCACAGCGATCACCACTCTTTCAGTGTACCCGTCCTTAAGCTTCGGCTAAGGGCTGGAAAAGGCACAAAAGACTGCTGGTGGGAAACAGGGGTCCGGCTAGGGAGCGGTATTAACAGATGCAACCCAGTTGAGTACAGAGATCTGTTATAGGGAGAGCTGTGGGGTCAGTCGCTGCTGTACAGGGATAAGATTCAGGGGTTTATAATGAGTGAAAATCCCTGTACAGTACAGATACAAGGTGTTGCTGTAATTCTCATACACAGGCATTATGTGGCACATACAGATACAAGGTGTTGCTGTAATTGCCATACACAGGCATTATGCAGCACATACAGATACAAGGTGTTGCTGTAATTGCCATACAGATACAAGGTGTTGCTGTAATTGCCATACACAGGCATTATGCAGCACATACAGATACAAGTGTTGCTGTAATTGCCATACAGATACAAGGTGTTGCTGTAATTGCCATACACAGGCATTATGCAGCACATACAGATTCAAGGTGTTGCTGTAATTGCCATACACAGGCATTATGTGGCACATACAGATACAAGGTGTTGCTGTAATTGCCATACACAGGCATTATGCGGCACATACAGATACAAGGTGTTGCTGTAATTGCCATACACAGGCATTATGCAGCACATACAGATACAAGGTGTTGCTGTAATTGCCATACACAGGCATTATGCAGCACATACAGATACAAGGTGTCGCTGTAATTGCCATACACAGGCATTATGCAGCACATACAGATACAAGGTGTCGCTGTAATTGTCATACACAGGCATTATGCAGCACATACAGATACAAGGTGTTGCTGTAATTGCCATACACAGGCATTATGCAGCACATACAGATACAAGGTGTTGCTGTAATTGCCATACACAGGCATTATGCAGCACATACAGATACAAGGTGTTGCTGTAATTGCCATACACAGGCATTATGCGGCACATACAGATACAAGGTGTTGCTGTAATTGTCATACACAGGCATTATGCAGCACATACAGATACAAGGTGTTGCTGTAATTGCCATACACAGGCATTATGCAGCACATACAGTACAAGGTGTTGCTGTAATTGTCATACACAGGCATTATGCAGCACACACAGATACAAGGTGTTGCTGTAATTGCCATACACAGGCATTATGCAGCACATACAGATACAAGGTGTTGCTGTAATTGCCATACACAGGCATTATGCAGCACATACAGATACAAGGTGTTGCTGTAATTGCCATACACAGGTATTATGCAGCACATACAGATACAAGGTGTTGCTGTAATTGCCATACACAGGCATTATGCGGCACATACAGATACAAGGTGTTGCTGTAATTGCCATACACAGGCGTTATGCAGCACATACAGATACAAGGTGTTGCTGTAATTGCCATACACAGACATTATGCGGCACATACAGATATTGCATTGCTAATAATCTCATTCTGATCACTACAAATCCCATAAGCAGGAGATCTCACCATTTCGTTAACTGTCTGCAGCACATTTGCTGCATCTGCCTGTATGCTGATAATGCAGACCCCGTGTAACACTGCGAGATAAGGAACGCCATCTAGAATTTACAGTCTTTCGCCCAGTGATCTCATCTCAGTGAAATAACAGATTTTTTTTATGAATTAGTGACTGATTGTGAGTGTTTTTCCCTCAGATTATGGCGTCAAGAGAACAAAAAGCCAAGAAGGGGACAAAGAGACAGAGGAAGAAAGGTGGTGGTGCTCCTCGGAGGCGAGCGTCTCAGCCGCAGGAACACTTTTACATCCAGCACACCGATAACGACATGATGCTGATCATCTCTGACCAAGGAGACGGGGGCTTCTCTACCACCCGGAGGGTTCGAAGAATGACTGAACCCGCATCGTCCGGAAACGCGCCTACCACAGACTCTGGCTGGGGGGAGACGATGCCCCTCGAAATCCTGCACAGGGTTTTCCAGCTGCTGGCAGAGTCTGAGGGCGCCGTGCCCACACTTTGCAGGTAGGATGACGAAGTTACGTTGTTACTCAGTCGGCGCTGCCACTGTCTCCCATAGGCCGGCTCTTCTAATCTTACCTGACAGGTAAACATCGGCAGCTCTGATTGGACCTCAGATTGCTGTGCCAGTGCTGTGACCAAGATGGCGGCGCCCTGCAGGTAAGCGTGACCGGTGCGCGTTAATGTCCCTGCACAAACACGAGGTGTTCTACCGGACTGCGCACGGGTGACCGTTTACATTGGCACGGAACGTCATTATAAAATGAGCGTTTATTTATTCCTGCCCAGGGGAATTCTGGGAGCTGCTCTGCCAATCACAGAGCCCGGTTAGCCGGTGACATCGCACGCTTCCTGCAGCCTTTTTCCCCCCAGTAAAAGTCACAGAATTTCTGGTATTGTGATGTCATTCCAAGATGGCGTCCGCCGCGCTGAATCTTGACAGACGTAGCCGTGTTACGGGGGAGGGGGTGACTGGTCCCGCTTCTCCACATTTAGATTCCCATACGCTTGTTGCAGGTTTTTGATTTGGCTCCTGATAAATGGCGTGATGTGACCGCGTGATTATAACGTGTAATCATGCGCCGCTGCTCCCCCAGGCTGTCCCGCGTCTGCCGGCGTTGGTGTCAGGTTGCCTCCAGCCCGTCGTTATGGCGCCGGGTGTCTCTTGGATTCTGCTGGGTGGAACCAGGCAAGAAAATTCCTCCGAAAACCCAGACCAAGGTCCAGGACACGGTGCAGAAACTTATCAAGGATCGGTGAGTGTATAATGTGCGCCGGCCAAAGGAGAACCCTAATAACATGTTACAATGACGTGCGCTGTGTCTGTGTACAGCCTGTCTGTCTGTCTGCTCTCAGTATACGCTGTGTCTGTATACAGGCTGTCTGTCTGTCTGCTCTCAGTATACGCTGTGTCTGTATACAGGCTGTCTGTCTGCTCTCAGTATATGCTGTGTCTGTATACAGGCTGTCTGTCTGCTCTCAGTATACGCTGTGTCTGTATACAGGCTGCCTGTCTGTTCTCAGTATACGCTGTGTCTGTGTACAGCCTGTCTGTCTGCTCTCAGTATACGCTGTGTCTGTATACAGGCTGTCTGTCTGCTCTCAGTATACGCTGTGTCTGTATACAGGCTGTCTGTCTGTCTGCTCTCAGTATACGCTGTGTCTGTATACAGGCTGCCTGTCTGCTCTCAGTATACGCTGTGTCTGTATACAGGCTGTCTGTCTGCTCTCAGTATACGCTGTGTCTGTGTACAGGCTGCCTGTCTGTCTGCTCTCAGTATACTCTGTGTCTGTATACAGGCTGTCTGTCTGCTCTCAGTATACGCTGTGTCTGTATACAGGCTGTCTGTCTGCTCTCAGTATACGCTGTGTCTGTATACAGGCTGTCTGTCTGCTCTCAGTATATGCTGTGTCTGTATACAGGCTGTCTGTCTGCTCTCAGTATACGCTGTGTCTGTATACAGGCTGTCTGTCTGCTCTCGGTATACGCTGTGTCTGTATACAGGCTGTCTGCTCTCAGTATATGCTGTGTCTGTATACAGGCTGTCTGTCTGCTCTCAGTATACGCTGTGTCTGTATACAGGCTGTCTGTCTGCTCTCAGTATATGCTGTGTCTGTATACAGGCTGTCTGTCTGCTCTCAGTATACGCTGTGTCTGTATACAGGCTGTCTGTCTGCTCTCAGTATATGCTGTGCCTGTATACAGGCTGTCTGTCTGCTCTCAGTATATGCTGTGTCTGTATACAGGCTGTCTGTCTGCTCTCAGTATACGCTGTGTCTGTATACAGGCTGTCTGTCTGCTCTCAGTATACGTGTGTCTGTATACAGGCTGTCTGTCTGCTCTCAGTATATGCTGTGTCTGTATACAGGCTGTCTGTCTGCTCTCAGTATACGCTGTGTCTGTGTACAGGCTGCCTGTCTGCTCTCAGTATACGCTGTGTCTGTGTACAGCCTGTCTGTCTGCTCTCAGTATACTCTGTGTCTGTATACAGGCTGTCTGTCTGTTCTCAGTATACGCTGTGTCTGTATACAGGCTGTCTGTCTGTTCTCAGTATACGCTGTGTCTGTATACAGGCTGTCTGTCTGCTCTCAGTATACGCTGTGTCTGTGTACAGCCTGTCTGTCTGTCTGCTCTCAGTATACGCTGTGTCTGTGTACAGCCTGTCTGTCTGTCTGCTCTCAGTATACGCTGTGTCTGTATACAGGCTGTCTGTCTGCTCTCAGTATATGCTGTGTCTGTATACAGGCTGTCTGTCTGCTCTCAGTATATGCTGTGTCTGTATACAGGCTGTCTGTCTGCTCTCAGTATACGCTGTGTCTGTATACAGGCTGCCTGTCTGCTCTCAGTATACGCTGTGTCTGTATACAGGCTGTCTGTCTGCTCTCGGTATACGCTGTGTCTGTATACAGGCTGTCTGCTCTCAGTATACTCTGTGTCTGTATACAGGCTGTCTGTCTGTTCTCAGTATACGCTGTGTCTGTATACAGGCTGTCTGTCTGCTCTCAGTATACACTGTGTCTGTGTACAGCCTGTCTGTCTGTCTGCTCTCAGTATACGCTGTGTCTGTGTACAGCCTGTCTGTCTGTCTGCTCTCAGTATACGCTGTGTCTGTATACAGGCTGTCTGTCTGCTCTCAGTATATGCTGTGTCTGTATACAGGCTGTCTGTCTGCTCTCAGTATACGCTGTGTCTGTATACAGCCTGTCTGTCTGCTCTCGGTATACGCTGTGTCTGTATACAGGCTGTCTGTCTGCTCTCAGTATACGCTTGTGTCTGTATACAGGCTGTCTGTCTGCTCTCAGTATACGCTGTGTCTGTGTACAGCCTGTCTGTCTGTCTGCTCTCAGTATACGCTGTGTCTGTGTACAGCCTGTCTGTCTGTCTGCTCTCAGTATACGCTGTGTCTGTATACAGGCTGTCTGTCTGCTCTCAGTATATGCTGTGTCTGTATACAGGCTGTCTGTCTGCTCTCAGTATATGCTGTGTCTGTATACAGGCTGCCTGTCTGTTCTCAGTATACGCTGTGTCTGTGTACAGCCTGTCTGTCTGTCTGCTCTCGGTATACGCTGTGTCTGTATACAGGCTGTCTGCTCTCAGTATACTCTGTGTCTGTATACAGGCTGTCTGTCTGCTCTCAGTATACACTGTGTCTGTGTACAGCCTGTCTGTCTGTCTGCTCTCAGTATACGCTGTGTCTGTGTACAGCCTGTCTGTCTGTCTGCTCTCAGTATACGCTGTGTCTGTATACAGGCTGTCTGTCTGCTCTCAGTATATGCTGTGTCTGTATACAGGCTGTCTGTCTGCTCTCAGTATATGCTGTGTCTGTATACAGGCTGTCTGTCTGCTCTCAGTATACGCTGTGTCTGTATACAGCCTGTCTGTCTGCTCTCGGTATACGCTGTGTCTGTATACAGGCTGTCTGTCTGCTCTCAGTATACGCTGTGTCTGTATACAGGCTGTCTGTCTGCTCTCAGTATACGCTGTGTCTGTGTACAGCCTGTCTGTCTGTCTGCTCTCAGTATACGCTGTGTCTGTGTACAGCCTGTCTGTCTGTCTGCTCTCAGTATACGCTGTGTCTGTATACAGGCTGTCTGTCTGCTCTCAGTATATGCTGTGTCTGTATACAGGCTGTCTGTCTGCTCTCAGTATATGCTGTGTCTGTATACAGGCTGTCTGTCTGCTCTCAGTATATGCTGTGTCTTTCTGTTTCAGTCTCAGCCTGCTCTCAGACTTTTCTCTGCACCATTGGAAGCAGCAGGTCCCATTCGTGGTGAAGGTAAATGCTCCATTTTCGTTTCACAATCCTGTATTGTCTCCCCTCTGTCTACAGAGAATACACACTCAGCGGCCACTTTATTAGGTACACCTGTTGACTGCTTGTTAACACAAATTCTTAATCAGCCAATCACATGGCAGCAACTCAATGCATTTCGGCGTCTAGACGAGCAGAAGAAAGGGGGTTTAAGTGACTTTGAACGTGGCATGGGTTGTTGGTGTCAGACGGGCTGGTCTGAGTATTTCACAACCTGCTGATCTCCTGGGATTTTCACGCACAACATCTCTAGGGTTTACAGAGAATGACCCGAAAAAGAGAAAATATCCAGCGACCGGCAGCTGTGTGCACGAAAATGCCTTGTGAGGTCAGAGCAGACTGGATCCAGATGATAGAAAGGCAACAGTAGCTCAAATAACCACTCGATGCAACCAAGGTCTACAGATACACCATCTCTGAACACACAACACGTCTAACCGTGAAGCAGATGGGCTACAGCAGCAGCAGACCAAACCGGGTGCCACTCCTGTCAGCTAAGAACAGGAAACTGAGGCTACAATTCACACAGACACCAAAACTGGACAATAGAAGATTGAAAACCGTTACCTGGTCTGATGAGTCTCGATTTCAGATGGGTCAGAATTATAAAATTTAGCTAAGTATGACGGTAAGTTAGAATTTTAATAAAGGACTCAGAGGTGAGTATTGCATTCTCTTTTCTTGCTTTTAATATAGCAGCAAATATAAATGTCGAAAAAGTAACACAGACATTTAAACAAAATATATTGGTAACAATGGAGTATTCTAACCCCCCCCCTTTCCCAGTGAGACAGTCCAGTGCTCTGTCAGTCTATATATACATCCAGATTCCCGTCTTTTCTCCCTCCTTTTCTTTGCTTGTTAACAACGGATCCACAGGCATAGAGAAACATGAAGAAGACGATCCATCTGGATCATGAAGACAGGAACTGCCACCAGACGATGCGCAACATCTCACTGAGCTGAAATCAAAAGAAGTGAGAGACCAGCGCGTGATGTTGCAACGTGAGCAAAACCTTAGAGTCCGCCCTGGGAGGGCAGGGTGGGCAATACTCGCCTCTGAGTCCTTTATTAAAGTTCTAACTTACCGTCATACTTAGCTAAATTTTATAATTTTAATACATCGACTCTGAGGCTCCTATTGCAAGTTCAAAGCTGATCCATAAGAGCGGACGACCAATGAACTTAAGATAAAAAGTCTGAAAAGTGGTCTCACGAGACCAATCAGCTGACCTAAGCAGATCCTCCAAACGGCAACCCGCCACCATAGCCGACGACGCCGCGGCGCTGCGAACAGAATGTGTCCCAAACCGATTCACGTCCACCCCCGCCAGTGCCAATAACCACTTCAACCAACGCGCCAGCGTAGTGGAACCCACCGCGGCATGAGAACGATATGAGATAAATAGCGGCGACACACCTGGGGAACACAGCGCCACCGTACGGTTCTCAAAAACTTGTAAACAAGCTACCGGACATAAAGCAGGTTGAGTCGGAAACGCCGGGTAAAACACTGATTTCAAAGCAGTTTTAGTACGACGAGAGACATCGAAGCGAACCCCTACTGGAACAAAGTATCTGACCTGAAAGTCCAAAGCCCTGACGTCACCTACTCGTTTACATGAAATAAGACAAAGGAGGGCCAATAACTTGGCCGAGATCTGCCTCAAGGAGAGATTCTCATTTGACGGCCATGTCATTAAGAACGTGAGCAACAGCGCGACATCCCATGTCTCCGAATATCGAGGAAGCGGAGGTCGCGAACACCTAATGCCTCTCAGTAAACGACAGACCAAGGGATGTTTGCCCACCGGGACCCCTAAGAAACCCTTGTGATAAACAGAAAGGGCCGACCTGTAAACATTAAGAGTCCTATATGCTCTACCCTCGTCAAAACATTCTGACAGTTCAGGATGTAATGTAGAGGGGCTTGAAAGGGATCCTGATCCAGTGACACACACCAACCAGACCACTGGGCCCGGGCCGAGTCATAGCAGGACAAGGTGCCCGGGGCCCATGCTGCCCGTAAGAGAGCTCTAGCTCGGACCGAAACCCCTCCGGTCGCCTCGGTCGTCCCGAGACCAAAGAGGTTAGGACCGGGCACGTGCCCTGAGACCACAGCGGGTGAGGTTGCCCTAACCTGTCCACCAGAAGATCCGGGAGGTCCGGCGGTAATCGCGGGATGTCCACCAGGAGTTCCAGTAACAGAGGAAACCAAGGTTGGTTGGGCCAGAATGGAGCCACTAGAACCAACTCCGCCTCCTGAATCCGGATCTGGTGTAACGTCCGAGATATGAGCTGAAATGGGGGAATCGCATACTGTCGAGGACCCTCCCATTTCTGCAGAAAGGCGCCCGTGGCTAGAGCCATGGGGTCCGGGCGCCAACTGTAGAATTGGGGTAGATGGTTGTTGAGACGGGAGGTGAATAGATCTATTTGAAACGGACCCCATAACTCCGACACACTGGTAAAAATTGACGATTATAAACGCCAGTCCCCGGAGTCTTCCGTGTGTCTCGAACTCCAATCTGCTAAGAGATTCGACACACCCGGAATGAATTGGGCCTGTACCACTATTCCTCTCTGGAAGCATCAGTCCCAGAGTCGTGTTGCCATAGAAACATAGAAAATGTCGGCAGATAAGAACCTTTCGGCCCATCTAGTCGCCCAATTACATGGATACTTTACCTGGATTTATCTTTTGTTTAGGATAGCCTTATGCCTATCCCATGCCTGCTTAAATTCAATTACTGTTTTAGCCTCTACCACTTCTACTGGAAGACTGTTCCATGTATCCACCACCCGCTCAGTAAAATAATGCTTCCTGATGTTACTTTTAAACCTTTGCCCCTCTAATCTAGGGGCCATCCCGGTTAGGAGAGAGTAACAAGGGCCCCCCAGAGCGTTTATGTATCTGACCGCTGGAAAGTTGTCCATCCGCAGAAGGACAGACAGCTGACCCGGCGGTTTTAGAAAACTCTGTAAGGCAAATAGACCTGCCAACAATTCTAGTCCGTTGATATGGAATCTCGCTTCTTGGGGGACCACGGACCCCCAGTCAACAAGTTCCCGAACCGGGCTCCCCAACCTGAAAGGCAAGTGTCCGAATCTATCGTCACCGATGGTGGAGAAACCGTAATAGGTCTGCCGTTGCAGGATCGGAGGTTCTCGATCCACCAATGGAGATCCTCTCTCGCTCCCTCCGTGAGTTGAATCTGATCTGAGTAGTCGAGCCCCTTCCGAAGGAAAAGGGCCGTCAGGCGTTGGAGGGCCCGATAGTGGAGAGGTGCTGGATGCACCGCCAATTTCGTAGCCGCCAAGAGTCCTATTACCCGTGAGAGTTCCCGCAGTGTCGGGGAAACACTGGCGAGAAGCGCACGTACCTCTTTTAGAATGGCCTTGCCTTTGTGATCTGGTAGTCTGAGTGACATCTGAATGGGATGTACCATGAGCCCCAGAAACTCCAGAAACCTGAGTGGACGAAGAATAGATTTCTCTTTGTTCACCAGAAACCCCAATTCTTGCAACAGAGTGATTGTCTGATGAATCTGGGTTATTAGGAGTTGTGTGGACTCCGCCATCTGAAGTATGTCGTCCAGGTAGATGATGAGACGTACCCCTTGAGATCTGAGATGGCTCACCACTGGTTTCAACAGCTTGGTGAAACACCAGGGCGCTGAGGAAATCCCGAATGGGAGGGACCGAAAACGCCATGTAACGTTGTTCCATTGAAAGCAGAGGAACTTCCTGGATTCCTCTGCCATAGGAACCGTCAGATAGGCGCCCTTCAAATCTATCTTTGCTAACCAGTCTCCTTGATGAAGGACATCTTTCAATAAGTGTAGACCCTCCATCTGGAAATGGTTGTAAACCACCGATAGATTCAGTTCTCTCAAGTTGAGCACGGGTCGACTTCCCCCACCCTTCTTGGGTACCAGGAATAGATTGCCCATGAATTTTTCCTCTTGTGCGGATCGTTCTATAGCCCCTTTTCGCAAAAGGTCTGAGACCTCCTCCTCTATCAACGCCCCTTCCGCCTCCGAGAAGCTCAACGGAGGGGGAAGGGATCGCTGAACTGGAGCAGAGATGAAATTTATGTGAAAACCCTTCACCGTGTCTAACACCCAAGCATCTGATGTGATCTTTCGCCAGTGTGGTAGACATGAAAATAAACGACCTCCCACTTGAACCTCCAAATGATGAATTAACAAACGGTGTACCTTGATATCTGTATCTGGAATTGCATCCACCACGGTAACCTCGGAAGTTTCGCAAACCTCTGGCACGCCAGGGTCGTGAACGGGATGGGAAAAAGTTGGACACTCTGGTCTCTGATTGCGAGGCGTCATATGCCACTGAACCTCTTGAGGCGTCGTACGCCACGGAGCCTGTAAACTGGCGAGAGATGGCTGCCGATCCACGGCCGGCAGCGAGACCCCCCCTGACCCTGCCGGCCCAAGCAAAAACCCCAGCTGTGAACACTTTTTTAATAGATGTTGTGACTTTCTCCATCGTAGTAAACGCCCCTGTGTATTCGGACATGTCCCGTAAAAATCCAGGGCCAAATAACCATCCTTGTGTTTTATCACCCAATTCGTTGTCCGGCACTGCCGCCAGTTGCGGATCCATCTTTAACAAAATACATTTACGACGTTCTGTCACCAGGGCTGAGTTAGTATTGCCCACAAAACTCAGAGCCCTTTCTACCCAATTCGTCACGTCATAAGGGTCTAGTGTAGCGTCTGCCAACTTTGCCTGTTCTGCAACATCTAGGAGTTTGGCTAGTGGGCCAACCACATCTAACAGTTTGTCTTGACAGTTTTTAAATGCTAAGTCTATGCCTCTATTTTGGGACCAACCTTTATTCTCCACAAATTTTATAATTTTTTTATCAACGTCAGGGGTCAAGCACGTTTTCCCTACAGTAGTAGGTCGGGGACACTCTGCTCTCATTCGGTTTCTGGTGGTTTTGTCTAAAGGTTTACGCACTCTCGCATCAATCCAAGCTTCCACATGTGGGGTGAGGGTCCATTCTGTGGAGCAAGGATAGGACAGGTCTTCTGGGGTAAACATGGGATTACCCATAGGATCATAAATAGGTCCAGAGTTATCAGACCTTTGATGGGGGGTAATTGTGGCTTATTCCAGCCTTGGTGTTAGAATAATCTTAATTTTAATAAAGACAGGAGGCGAATATTTTGCATTCTCTTTTCTTTACTAAAACATCAGCAGCAAAGAGTTTTACATAGCAACAGCAGTAACCAATAAACAACAAGAGTGTAGTAAGTCCTAGCCACGCCCTCTTTTCTTGTATGCTGAACGAGCAGGAGAGTCGTGACATAGAAATTCCAGAAATCCAAGAAGTAGGAAGAACCCGGAAACTGAAGAGGAGAAAGCCAAGACTAGGTAGGAGTCAACGAGATGGTCAGTTGCAGAACTGGAAGCCAACGGGCGTCCGAAACGATGGGAGACCAACGGGGCCGCAGAAGCAAATCAAGCTACGGAGAAAGCAGAGGATACGTGAAAGTACCATGTGATGGAGGCTTGCCAATCAACAGTTAACGAACTGACCAGTCAAAGCGAAGAATTATCAATAGTTAATCAATTATAAAACAGTAGCCGTAGGCTAGGCCAACGAGACATGCAAACCCTACTAAGGGGAATGAAAAATAGTTAGACAATAATGGACAAA
The DNA here is from genome assembly GCA_009667805.1 of Leptobrachium leishanense. NCBI lineage: Eukaryota > Metazoa > Chordata > Amphibia > Anura > Megophryidae > Leptobrachium > Leptobrachium leishanense. Next base: position 6,857,697 of record CM019067.1, on the reverse strand, counting down.
AGTCGAAGAAGTGTAGATACGTAAATTACATTCTTTATTCAAATTTTATTTTATCGAATATAGCAGTAAATCCGGTACAATGTGAGCAATCCCGGGCATGGGCGGGCCGGCGGGAAAAATATTCGCCTCCTATCTTTATTAAAATTAAGCTTATTCTAACACCAAGGCTGGAATAATCCACAATTTTATATCAAGTCAGGAGGCTTCATATTTTGCAGTTTTAAAGCTGCACCAGAGCCCCAGATGCATGAGAACGAGGGCGAAAATAAAAGGTACGAAAGGTGACCGCCCTAGAACAATCAGCAGCCGCTAGTATGTCGGACAGGGAGCCCCCGGCAACCGCAACAGAGGAAGCCACTGCACCCCGCACGGAGTGAGCGCCGAAGTGAGGAGCAACACCCGCTAGGGAGAGCAGCCAGGGGACCCCTCTAGAAAGTGTTGGAGAGGAAACAGGATTGTAAGTGGAAACATAGGAGACCAAGAGCTGGCCGACCGGAGGGGAGCGCAAAGAGCTTAAGTGGGAGAGGTAGTTCGTAACGCACCGAGCGACACATAGGGTAGAAAACCTCAGAAAAAAAGGGTTTTAGTACATCTAGTAAGCGTGGAAAAACGACTCTCTCAGGAGAGAAAACCATAGCGTGCGCATCGAAGGCTCTAACATCCGAAACACGTCTAAAGGACCCCAAACACAAAATGATGGTTAGATTACACCAAGAGCTGACGCAGGAACAGCGAGTAGTATCTGGCCAGTTATGCAGGAACTCTAAAACAAGCGCCACATCCCAAAAGTGAGTATATTTGGGGCCGGCGGGCGAGCGAGCCTAATGCCCTTGAGGAGACGACACACAGAAACGCCACCCAGGGGAGCGTGAGCCACCGAGATGGTCGAGCGGAACAAGGTGATGATAGGACTTGCCAGCCGTGGAAAGGCTCGCCAACAAATTAGAGGGGCTGTATCGGGATCAGGCACACACCAACCACAACAATTTCCCCAGGCGTAACATTTTTGCGTGCCAGAAGTCCAGGATTCCCATAATAGGGAGCGAGCCACATCTGATAAGCCTGGCAGCATGCAGGGTCCCCGGAAATTGTCAAAGCCACCAGTGGAAGATTGCCCTCCAATACCAATGGATTAGGGTTGCCTTGAGGGTCCAGAAGAATGGATGGAAAGGACGGCAGCAGCGAGCAGGAGTAGACAAGGGAGCTGTAGCGTCAGTGGCAACCAGGTCTGAGCGTGCCATAGAGGCGTGAGTAGAAGTCGAAAGCATCCATCTGCGGACTTCTTGAAGCGTGCACGTGAGCATCGTGAACGGGGAAAAAGTGTAGGCTCCTCGATGGGACCATGGTGGGAGGAAAGCATCCACCGCTGCCGCCTGCAGGTCCGTAAGCCAACTGAAGCCGGTCTGCGTCTGGTGGTTCAAGCGGGAAGTAAACAGGTTGACCCAAAGGAGTAGAGAGCAGTTGATGTGAAGCGGCTGTTCCTCTGGCGTCCATGCCCCACCCGTGGATATGGGTCCGCAAGTCGCTCCCCAGCCCGATTGGCTGGCGTCCAATCCCAGTACGAATTCCAGTAGAGAGCTAAAGATGGCCCACCCATTCCAGGCTTCCATGAGGCGCAGCCACCTCAGGAGTGATAGGGACCAGCTGGTCATAGGAGGGATTGAGACTGAGGCACGTGGTTTTCTGACGTTGCATCGCCCGATAATGCAGTGGGCCAGGGAGAAGGGTGATGACTTGGGCTGGGCGACAAGCTGACTTGTCCATGTTGATAATGAACCAGAGGTCTTACAGGAGAGTAAGCACTAGGGCCGTGTGAGGGGAAGACCGGACCGGATCTTGAGCCAGTACGAAGACATTGTCCAGGTATTTGATAGACTTGATGCCTTGTGAGTGTATGGAGGCCATGCCCGGTTAGAGGAGCTTCGATGAAGCACCATGGTGCGGAGCTGAGGCCGAAAGGTAGGCAGGTGAACTGTCGGTGGTCGTGGTGCCAGCGGAATTGCAGGTACGAACGATGAGCAGGATGGATAGGAGGTCCCTGAGTAGATGTGTCCTCTCCATTGTGAAGTGTCGATAGGACAAGAAGGGATTGAAGGCTTTCAGGTTTAAGACAGGGCGAAGGTCCCCAGACTTCTTGTGTACCAGAAACACATTGTGCGGGGAAACAGACTGGAAGGGAACCTGGGAAAAGTCTATCAAGAAACCAGATACGATTCGTAGGGCCCAAGAGTCGGACGTGAGCTTGCACCATTTTGTGGCAAAACGTAATCGACCCGCGACCGGTATGTGTGGGTAGTGGAAACGCGTGGTACTCACCAGCGGAATAGCGGCGTCTGGACCTGTTGAAACCCCGACTGATGGAAATTCCCCGAACCAGGATCGGGCCCGGTCAGTATTGCGCCGCCGTGCTTTGATTTATGGTGAGGCGAGGTCTATAGGAGCTGTTGTATCGGAGGAAAAACGAGTCTGGGGTTGAAAGACTCTTTTCATGTTGGATTGGACCGCTTATCGGGGCTCACCCGATGTCTTCGTGGGACAGATATCCCACCAGAAAAATAATATTTATTTGTATATATACAGTATAAGCGTATTGGGGCTTACCCGATGCTTACGTTGGGCAGACAGATATCCCACCAAAAAATAATAATTTATTTATATAAATAGAAGCGCCTCGGGGCTCGCCGAGGTCTCAGTAGTGCCCCAAGGTTCCGGCAGAAAAGCGGAGGCCGTTTAACATGTAAGAGCTGACATGCTAGTTTGCATCGGGACGCGAAGACGCGATGTCCCGAATGGCGGCAATTGCTGGTAGAACTAAGATGGCCGCCGGAGTGCGCGCGGACGAACGCCATACTATCCTGAGGAGAAAGTTGAGCCGCGCACTCGCGGGAAAAAACCTTAAGGAGAAAAACAGAGCTGTTAAAACACAGTAAATTACGAAGGGGCGCCGCAAGTCGCGCAACGCGAGCAAAGCGCACCTGCAGGCGGGAGAGTGCCCACACAGCAGGGAGGAAACATAGTACACAGTACATATAATAAATCTGATTTAAAATTACATAATAAACCTAACAGTGACAAATTACACCTAAACTAAAGCCTGGCAACCAGGAGCTGTTTTGAAAACGTCTCACCTGGTCGCCAGCAGCAAAGAAAAGAGGGCGTGGCTAGGATTTACTACACTCTTGTTGTTTATTGGTTACTGCTGTTGCTATGTAAACTTTCCTTTGCTGCTGATGTTTTAGTAAAGAAAAGAGAATGCAAAATATGAAGCCTCCTGACTTGATATAAAATTGGCATATCAGAAAAATCCTCATCTGAGGCGTACACTTCTAAGGAGTCTTCTCTGTTTTCCTCCCCTGAGAAGGGGGGATTATCTTGTCCACTGGATGTGGAAGGGCGTTCGTGTGACTGGGAAGACTCATAGCGTTTAACCCGCTTTGCAGAATCAGACTCCACGTGGTGCGTTTTTTGGTTGCGCTTTTTTGGTAATGGTGTCCCCGGCATTGACTCCCTGGGCAGTGTTATGGGGATGCCAGCCCCTCCAGCCCTGCGCATATCTTTCTTAATGGGCTGTTTCCCCGTGGTTAGGGGAGAATCAGGGGACCTCACCTCGGTGATTACAGTGCCCAAATCGTCACCTGGTTGAACCAGAGCAGCATCAGATTTTACTTCACAAATTGCATCCCTGAGGGATTGGGAAAATGAACTAGAAAGATCTGACACAGCTTTAAATACAGCGTTTTCAATTGAGGTCTGAATATGAGGCTCTAAATTTTTGGGAGGAGTGGGGTCAGCGGCTCTAGAGCCCGACGGGGTACCAGCCTTATCATGTGGATCATCCATATGAGAGGAGCCGTCCTCCGAGTCAGATTCCCTTTCAGGGGAAGAGTCTTTAGCCACCAGACGCGGAGCTGTCTTAGAACGCGGCATTTTCACAGACAGCTTGAGGAGACACTAAAATGCCGGCGGAACTAAGCGCGCGAAATACAGCGCATGCGCCCCGCCCCTAGCAATGGCCGCCGCCGTGAGGAAAGAAACACAGAATCAAAATGTGGAAATAAACCTTAAATAACCCGTTTAAACGGCTCCCTCTGAAAAGGGAAAGTCCCCAAAGCGTATCTAAACCACTCCAGTCACCTCCGTTAAAGCTGGACGACCGGAATAAACCATTATAATATTGGAGAAATAAACTTATACTTATCTTCTCCAGCAGCAAGAAAAGAGGGAGAAAAGGCGGGAATCTGGATGTATATATAGACTAGCAGAGCACTGGACTGTCTCACAGGGAAAGGGGGGTTAGAATACTCCATTGTTACCAATATATTTTGAGGTCACTGTGTCAATGAGGTCACTGTGCTCCAATGGCCTCCACAGTCCCCAGATCGGAAACCAATCGAGCACCTTTGCAGCCGACAAATCTGCAGAAACTGCGTGACGCCATCATGTCAATGTGACAGACTGTCTCTGGGGCAGTTGGAGGAGCCTGGGGGCAGCCTCATTCCTACGGACTATGGGCCAAGGTGCTACCTGGAGTTTGTCAACTGGATTACCCAGGGAATCCAGGATTTATGTTGAACTGTGTCTGTGTATTATTTATTCCTTATGTATTTATTGTAGGGTTTCCTGTTGTGTATACTGTGTACATTCCCTCTATCATGTATCATCTCTCTGTATTACTACCTGCTCTATAGTGCACATTTCTGTATTCGCTGTCCTCTGTCTGTATATTGTGCACTTGCAGTTGCTGTAAGAAGATTACTTTGTTTCCCCTGATTCCCTCTAACCTCCCCCTTCCCTCTAGGATCTAGCAGGCAGGTTAAGTTAAGGTTGCATGTGTTGAATGTCTCTTCATATTGTTCTGTACTGGAGTTATCTGATCTAATCTGTAATGTATTCTGGAATGGAGGGGGTTGTCCCTCAACTGTGTTTAGCTGTGTGTCTTTCAAATAGTCAGTCTTGGTTTTGCACTCTGAAACACTGGTCATGCCTGGTGACTTTAGAGGTTTGGGGCTGCTGATGCTGGATTTCGGGGTCCAGCTTGGAGAAAGCTAGAGCTTGACAGAGGCACATAGTCGGTGTGCCAGGCGGTCTGTCACAGTCAATATGGACCAAAATCTCTGAGGAATGTTTCCAACACCTTGTGTATCCATGCCATGAAGAGCTAAGGCAAAAGGGGGTCCAACCCTGTACTAGCAAGGTGTACCTAATAAAGTGGCCAGTAGGTGTGTGTATATATATATATATATTCTGTGTCTGGGCTTACAGTGCATTTTCGGTCCTGGCAGGAGCTGTCTCTTCACTGTCCCCAGCTCAGCACGCTCACTCTCTCTCATTGCCATGGAGTCTCGCTGGACGCGCTGCTTTCTGTGGCCCAAAACTGCCCCCAGCTCGTCTCTCTGAACCTGCAGAATTCCCAGGTGAGACCCTCGCAGCAGAGACCCCCCCCCCCCCCGGCTGTGTGTGTCATGACGAAAGCGATCGAGAAACCGAATGTGATTATTTTACTGGGGGGGCACCTTGTATCATAACGTTATCTCGGGTTTTAGACTTGCCTACCCGCAGGGCGCCGCCATCTTGGTCATAGCGCTGGCACAGCAGTCTGAGATCCAATCAGAGCTGCTGAACATTTACCTGTCGGGTGAGAGCAGGAGGCCTAGGAGACGGGTGATGGCGGAGTCGGGCGGCTAGACGTGGTGCGGGCACTTTAATACAATCTCTCAGAGATACACTAAGACTGGCTTTATCCCGAGTTACTGTAAAGACCCGGCGTACAAAATGTTAAAAAAACACCGCTATAATTAACACGGCCGCGTAGGAGTCGTCTGAGTCCGGGCAGGGCCCGTTGCTGCTGTGATCCTTATATAAAATGCGTGTGTCCCTCTGTCCGTCCTGCGTGTGTAGCTCCCTCTGTCCTGCGTGTGTAGCTCCCTCTGTCCTGCGTGTGTCCCTCTGTCCTGCGTGTGTAGCTCCCTCTGTCCTGCGTGTGTCCCTCTGTCCTGCGTGTGTCCCTCTGTCCTGCGTGTGTCCCTGTCTGTCCTGCGTGTGTCCCTCTGTCCTGCGTGTGTCCCTCTGTCTGTCCTGCGTGTGTCCCTCTGTCTGTCCTGCGTGTGTCCCTCTGTCTATCCTGCGTGTGTCCCTCTGTCTGTCCTGCGTGTGTCCCTGTCTGTCCTGCGTGTGTCCCTCTGTCGGTCCTGTGTGTGTTTGCTCTGTCCTGCATGTGTCCCTCTGTCTGTCCTGCGTGTGTCCCTGTCTGTCCTGTGTGTGTCCCTCTGTCCGTCCTGCATGTGTCCCTCTGTCCGTCCTGTGTGTGTCCCTCTGTCCGTCCTGCGTGTGTCCGTCCTGCGTGTGTCCGTTCTGCGTGTGTCCCTCTGTCCGTTCTGCGTGTGTCCGTCCTGCGTGTGTCCGTCCTGCGTGTGTCCGTTCTGCGTGTGTCCCTCTGTCCGTCCTGCGTGTGTCCCTCTGTCTGTCCTGCGTGTGTCCCTGTCTGTCCTGCGTGTGTCCCTGTCTGTCCTGCGTGTGTCCCTGTCTGTCCTGCGTGTGTCCCTGTCTGTCCTGCGTGTGTCCCTGTCTGTCCTGCGTGTGTCCCTCTGTCGGTCCTGTGTGTGTTTGCTCTGTCCTGCATGTGTCCCTCTGTCTGTCCTGCGTGTGTCCCTGTCTGTCCTGTGTGTGTCCCTCTGTCCGTCCTGCATGTGTCCCTCTGTCCGTCCTGTGTGTGTCCCTCTGTCCGTCCTGCGTGTGTCCGTCCTGCGTGTGTCCGTTCTGCGTGTGTCCCTCTGTCCGTTCTGCGTGTGTCCGTCCTGCGTGTGTCCGTTCTGCGTGTGTCCCTCTGTCCGTCCTGCGTGTGTCCCTCTGTCTGTCCTGCGTGTGTCCCTGTCTGTCCTGCGTGTGTCCCTGTCTGTCCTGCGTGTGTCCCTGTCTGTCCTGCGTGTGTCCCTGTCTGTCCTGCGTGTGTCCCTGTCTGTCCTGCGTGTGTCCCTGTCTGTCCTGCGTGTGTCCCTGTCTGTCCTGCGTGTGTCCCTCTGTCCGTCCTGCGTGTGTCCGTCCTGCGTGTGTCCGTCCTGCGTGTGTCCGTCCTGCGTGTGTCGTTCTGTCCATTCTGCGTGTGTCGTTCTGTCCGTTCTGCGTGTGTCGTTCTGTCCGTCCTGCTTGTGTCGTTCTGTCCGTCCTGCTTGTGTCGTTCTGTCCGTCCTGCTTGTGTCGTTCTGTCCGTCCTGCTTGTGTCCCTCTGTCCGTCCTGCGTGTGTCCCTCTGTCCGTCCTGCGTGTGTCCATTCTGCGTGTGTCGTTCTGTCCGTTCTGCGTGTGTCGTTCTGTCCGTTCTGCGTGTGTCGTTCTGTCCGTTCTGCGTGTGTCGTTCTGTCCGTTCTGCGTGTGTCGTTCTGTCCGTTCTGCGTGTGTCGTTCTGTCCGTTCTGCGTGTGTCGTTCTGTCCGTTCTGCGTGTGTCGTTCTGTCCGTTCTGCGTGTGTCGTTCTGTCCGTTCTGCGTGTGTCGTTCTGTCCGTTCTGCGTGTGTCGTTCTGTCCGTCCTGCGTGTGTCGTTCTGTCCGTCCTGCGTGTGTCGTTCTGTCCGTCCTGCGTGTGTCGTTCTGTCCGTCCTGCGTGTGTCGTTCTGTCCGTTCCTGCGTGTGTCGTTCTGTCCGTCCTGCGTGTGTCGTTCTGTCCGTCCTGCGTGTGTCGTTCTGTCCGTCCTGCGTGTGTCCCTCTGTCCGTCCTGCGTGTGTCCCTCTGTCCGTCCTGCGTGTGTCCCTCTGTCCGTCCTGCGTGTGTCCCTCTGTCCGTCCTGCGTGTGTCCCTCTGTCCGTCCTGCTTGTGTCCCTCTGTCCGTTCTGCGTGTGACGCTTTGTGCTTGTGTTTCAGGTGGAGTCCTCGGCATTGCTCAGATTTTTAGATGAATGTGGGTTCCGGCTCCAGCACTTGTTCCTGACGCTCAGTAACCAGACGAAGGCCGTCATGAGCCGCCTGGCGGTGAGACCCCTGAAATCACGGGACCCCGACATTACGGGACCCCCACATCACGAGACCCCAGGCTGCTTCTGTTTCTGCGTTTCATTGCTCTCGTGTCTCTCTCCTCCCTCGTTCATCATGTTTTGAGCTTTTGCTCGGTGTTTCTTGGCGGCCGCTCGTCTCGTCTGCCTTTTAATCATAGTTTCGTTTTATTCTTAGGTCGGGTCGTGTCCGGAGCTGCGGCTCCTGGAGGTCAACACCGAGATTAAGCAGGGAGGCAGCGATCTGCCGGTGTGCATCGAATCTCTGCAGGTCGGGTGCCCCAAGCTGGAGGTAAACAGGAGCCACCGTGACCCCCAAAGACAGGGCCACCCTCACAACAGAAGTCACTGTGACCCCCCCAAAAGACAGGGCCCCCCTCACAACAGAAGTCACTGTGACCCCCCCAAAAGACAGGGCACCCCTCCCAACAGAAGCCACTGTGACCCCCTCCCCCCAAAAGACAGGGCCCCCCTCACAACAGGAGCCACTGTGACCCCCCCCAAAAGACTGGGCAACCCTCACAACAGGAGCCACTGTGACCCCCAAAAGACAGGGCACCCCTCACAACAGGAGCCACTCTGACCCCCAAAAGACGGCACCCCTCACAACAGGAGCCACTGGGACCCCCAAGAGACGGCCCCCTCACAACAGGAGCCACTGGGACCCCCAAAAGACAGGGCACCCCTCACAACAGGAGCCACTGGGACCTCCAAAAGACAGGGCCCCGTCACAACAGGAGCCACTGGGACCCCCAAAAGACAGGGCCCCCTCACAACAGGAGCCTCTGGGACCCCCAAAAGACAGGAGCCTCTGGGACCCCCAAAAGACAGGGCACCCCTCACAACAGGAGCCACTGGGACCTCCAAAAGACGGCCCCCTCACAACAGGAGCCACTGGGACCCCAAAAGACAGGGCCCCCTCACAACAGGAGCCACTGGGACCCCCAAAAGACAGGGCCCCCTCACAACAGGAGCCACTGGGACCCCCAAAAGACAGGGCCCCCTCACAACAGGAGCCACTGGGACCCCCAAGAGACGACCCCCTCACAACAGGAGCCACTGGGACCCCCAAAAGACAGGGCACCCCTCACAACAGGGGCCACTGGGACCTCCAAAAGACAGGGCCCCGTCACAACAGGAGCCACTGGGACCTCCAAAAGACGGCCCCCTCACAACAGGAGCCACTGGGACCCCAAAAGACAGGGCCCCCTCACAACAGGAGCCACTGGGACCCCCAAAAGACAGGGCCCCCTCACAACAGGAGCCACTGGGACCCCAAAAGACGGCCCCCTCACAACAGGAACCACTGGGACCCCAAAAGACGGCCCCCTCACAACAGGAGCCACTGGGACGTGCTCCAAGCCGCCCTCGTGTCTCTGACGTCGTCTTCTCCTCCATTTTCTCCCAGGTGCTTCGGCTGCTCAATCTGGTTTGCTCGCCCAAGTCTTTAAATCGACGCTTGGCGGATCTGCCAGGGTTTGTGGACCTCCAGGAGCTGTGCCTGGCCACGTCCACCTACTCACTCGTCAACGACTCCACCTGCAAGAGGCTGCTGAGGGACTCCTCAAAACTGAAAGTGCTGGACCTCAGGGGATGCCTCAAGGTCACCCCGCAGGGGATCTGCGACTTGCCATGTACAGGTAAAGGACCCCCAACCGCCACAGACAAACCAAGGAGTAATCACTGCTTTAACACCGGCCTATCCTGAACCCTAACTCACCACTAGTAAAGCACTGCACTCCCTGGCAGAGCCGTCACCTCTGGGGGTCCTGGTTATGGGGGGATTTTCATATAATGGAAATACTTACTTCAAAGCAGCTTCACTATTGAGTCAGAGGAACTACTAGTATGAGCGAGCCGGGTCATCAGGCTGGAGGAGAGCTACTCACTGGCGAGCCGGAGGAGAGCTACTCACTGGCGAGCCGGAGGAGAGCTACTCACTGGTGAGCCGGAGGAGAGCTACTCACTGGCGAGCCGGAGGAGAGCTACTCACTGGCGAGCCGGAGGAGAGCTACTCACTGGCGAGCCGGAGGAGAGCTACTCACTGGCGAGCCGGAGGAGAGCTACTCACTGGCGAGCCGGAGGAGAGCTACTCACTGGCGAGCCGGAGGAGGAGCTACTCACTGGCGAGCCGGAGGAGAGCTACTCACTGGCGAGCCGGAGGAGAGCTACTCACTGGCGAGCCGGAGGAGAGCTACTCACTGGCGAGCCGGAGGAGAGCTACTCACTGGCGAGCCGGAGGAGAGCTACTCACTGGCAAGCTGGAGGAGATCTACTCACTGGCAAGCTGGAGGAGAGCTACTCACTGGCGAGCCGGAGGAGAGCTACTCACTGGCTAGCCGGAGGAGAGCTACTCACTGGCAAGCTGGAGGAGAGCTACTCACTGGCAAGCTGGAGGAGAGCTACTCACTGGCAAGCTGGAGGAGAGCTACTCACTGGCGAGCCGGAGGAGAGCTACTCACTGGCGAGCCGGAGGAGAGCTACTCACTGGCAAGCTGGAGGAGAGCCACTCACTGGCAAGCCGGAGGAGAGCTACTCACTGGCGAGCCGGAGGAGAGCTACTCCCTGGTGAGCCGGAGGAGAGCTACTCCCTGGTGAGCCGGAGGAGAGCTACTCCCTGGCGAGCCGGAGGAGAGCTACTCCCTGGCGAGCCGGAGGAGAGCTACTCACTGGCGAGCCGGAGGAGAGCTACTCACTGGCGAGCCGGAGGAGAGCTACTCACTGGCGAGCCGGAGGAGAGCTACTCACTGGCGAGCCGGAGGAGAGCTGCTCACTGGCGAGCCGGAGGAGAGCTACTCACTGGCGAGCCGGAGGAGAGCTACTCACTGGCGAGCTTGTTTAACAGCTGAAGTGGTCATGTCTTTAAACATGTCTTTCCCCGTTTCACGTCTGACTTTGATGCGCTCCGCATGTACATGCTGCTTACAGGAAGAGCTCTAAGCCCTAGAGACCTAAGCAAGCAGCCTCCATTTATCACATCATGTGCTCAGGGCGCACTGGCTGCCTCTGGCCTGGTGTGTGTGTGCGCGTGTGTGTGTCCCGCTCGTTACTTTGTAATGGGGGTTTTTCTGGGGTTTGGCTGATCTCATTATTAGACCCTCTGACCTTTCTACTTCTGTCCTCCTCCCTCAGACCTGGAGCGCCTGTACCTGGGCATGTACTGGAGCACCAACAACCTGGCTTTGCCAAGCGCGGGGAGTGTCCTGCTGGTCAGGCGTTGGCAGCATAGTCTGCGCGATCTGGACCTGACTTCACAGCGTTTCAGCGAAGACGACCTGACGCAGACGCTACACGTCCTGTCGCGGGGTGGAAGCAATGACACCCTGCAGTCCCTCAACCTTGCGGGCACCAAGGCCACTTCCTCGGCCATCAGGTGAATGTCCGCCATGGGGCGCCGGGCTGCAGTCTGGTTTGGGGAGGTTTTCTCAATAAGATGCAAAGACGGGGGGGGGGGGGTGATTAAGAAAATGCATTTCATTAAAAGCCCAAAAACGAAAAATATTGGGATTGATTTACCAAAACTGCGAATCTCCTCCCCCTCCCCCGCACTAAACCTATATACATACTGGGATGTGAAGGACCCGGGTGAGGGGAGTGAAGAGTAAAACATACATACGATAAAACAAACAGGGGTCCTCCTGCCCGCTCCATGTAATTCCTTTATTTTCCCTCCGCAGGAACCTGCTCCGCAGCTGCCAGTCTCTCACCCACCTGGACTTATCAATGTGCCGCCACCTCCCGCGGGGGATGAAACGCGTTTACCGCGGAGGCCCAGACATCCAGCAGTGTCTGAACGGGCTGTCCGAGGAGACGGGGGAGGAGGACGGAGGTGAAGAGGTGCCGCAGGGTCCGGCGGAAATAAATGACTGAGAGATGATGGGACTTTGGGTGATGGGACCTTGGGTCATGTCTGGACCCTCACCAAGGGGGTGTAGAGGGACACTGTGCCAAAATCCCCCCTTTTAATAATCTGAGTGGTCGCGGTACGCATGAATGTAATGACCCTGGAGGCGCCGGGTTACTAGGAATGGGGTTTGGGCAGTTTAGACGTCACTGAGAGACCAAGAAATGCTGGAGCGGGAGGACGGGCGCAGAGGTGCAGCGTGGGTAATGAGAGTGAATCACAGATCCTCTCAGCGCCTTTATTTTATGTTTTTTTCTCACTTTTTTTGTTTTTTTACGGTCAATGTTTTGGATTAAATAACTTGATGTTGTTAAATTAAATGGGATTAAATTTCTTTAAAAAAAAAAACATTTCAATTAAGTAGATCTTTCCCACCTTGCTGGATGTGCATCAGGAGAGGGCGCCCCCCCCCCCACTAATAAGAACATGTTGTTATTGGTTCCAAGGTGAATGTCCACAGATGGCACAACGGGGGGGGGATTATTACTGCTTATATAGCGCCAGCATAGTCCTTGGAGCTGTACATAGGCTACAATGAATTATGGCTCATGTACAGGCTACACGTGCGCTGTGATTGGCGGATAGCTCCCCCTGTTGGGCAGTCCTGAGAAGGATCTCTGCAGCTCAGTGAGTCACAAGAACAATTAAAGAAATTTGTTTTAAGTCTCCAGAATATGTTCAGAGCAGGTTAACTCCATCACGGTGTTATGGGGGGGGGGGGTTAACCCCTTTACTGCCAAGCGCTTTTTGTTGAAAAACATTTTATTGAAACATGGGATGCGAAGTTAACCGTTAAATACGGAGGAAAATAAGTTTTGCTCAGAAACTGCTCTGCCCGCTGGGATGAAAGGTTGTAAACTCTAGATGTTGTCCCTTTTATGTGGCACAATGTCACACGGGGTCTGCATTGTCGGTGTGACGGAGCAACTGTACCCTAACTTGGTCCGCGGGCTCTCTTCCATGTAACAGTCCCCGGAGCAATCTTTCCTAACAGCTCCCCAGAACTTTAACCGCAGCTTAAAGAATGAGGCTCAACGTTGGAAATCAAACAGCAGAATGAAGGTTTAGTCACCCAAACATACAGGTACACAGTCAAGAACCAACCCCCTTCATGAATACAACCAAACGGATAACATCACAGATAAAATAACTGCACAGGGGGGGAGAAGGCAGGTAAAACAAAAGGAATTTCTTACAGAACGTGCACAATAGAGAGAGCAGGTACTAATACAGAGATCACACTATACAGAGAGGGGTTAGATAATTGAGGGAATGTACACAATAGAGAGAGCAGGTACTAATACAGAGATAGGATACATAATAGAGGGAATGTACAGTCTGTGGTCACAAGGGCTTGTCAGTGGTCTACTTCCTAAGTGGGCTATTTTCAAGTGGAGTTTAAAAACAGGAGTTCAAATAACAGGTATCAATTGGTATTTATATATATATTATCTTGTTGTGGGGATGAGTGTCAGAAAGCTTGGAGGTTTGACCCAGTGCACATCCTGCTGCATGTCTGGAGGAATCCTTCCAGGGTCCATATCTCTAGCAAGTGTGAACGTGTAGCTCTTCTGGAAGCTCATATTGGAGATCTGGAAGGGCAAATCGTAACGCTGAGGCAGATTGACAATCTTGAAAGGAGCCTGCTTCTCACGGGGGAAAATAATGTTGAGGAGTCTAGGGGTGTGGGAGGAGTGGAGTTAACCGGGGAACAGGTTGGTAGCTGGGTGTCAGTGACACGTGGTAGCAGGGGGGAGGGAAGAGGAAAAGGTTGGCTAGTCCTGATCTTGCGCACACCAACAGATTTGCCCCCTTGAGCGAAGATGTTGGGTGCAGCAGCTCAGGTGTAGCAGTACTGGAGGCTGCTCCCTCTAACAGCCGGGGGATCAGCCCACCAAGTAAGGGAGGGATAAAGAGGGCAAGTAAGCCTAGACAGGTTGTGGTGGTAGGGGACTCTATTATTAAGAGAGTAGACAGGGTAATCTGTCGCGCTGATCGCCTTAACCGGACAGTTTGCTGTCTGCCGGGTGCCCGTGTTAGGCATGTGGTTGACAGAGTTGATAGATTATTGGAAGGGGCTGGAGATGACCCAGCTGTCATGGTCCATATTGGTACCAATGACAAAGTAAGCGGAAGATGGAAGGACCTGAAGAATGATTTCAGGGAATTAGGAAGTAAACTGAAGAAGAGGTCCTCCAAGGTAGTATTTTCTGAGATACTACCTGTGCCACGTGTTACAGTGGAAAGGCAGCGGGAGATTAGGGAGGTCAATGCGTGGCTTAAAGCTTGGTGCAGGAAGCAGGGCTTTGGGTTTTTAGAGCACTGGGCTCATTTTGCACTGGGGTACAATCTGTATAGTCGTGATAGATTGCACCTGAATGGAAGAGGGTCTGCTGTGCTAGGGGAGAGGATGGTTAAAAGGTTGGAGGAGACTTTAAACTAGTGGAAGGGGGGGAGGGATACAGTATCTTACAAAATGGAGACAGAGCAGATAGCGGAAGGGTTTCAGCTCAGACTAAGGGGGGTGGAGCCGGGGGATGGGTATAACAAGATGGGGGAACTAGAGGTAATAGCATATGTGGCGGAATGTGTGTTGTCCGCCTGCGGGTATGCTCCAATCTGCTCCCCCCACTGCGCTTACCGCCGGCCCGACTACCGAGTGACACGGCACTCGGCGTCTCGTGCGACCTGGAGTGACCCTGGGCAGGGGTTGGCGGGCTGTGGAAGGGGACCCCTGAGTGAGACCAGCCCGACCACCAAGTGACACGGCACTCGGCGTCTCGAGCAGCTGGTCTGCTGACCTTGTTGGAGAATGGATCGTCTGCGGAACGGCCGTTCGGATGAAGGAATCGGATTTCCTTGGGGTGAGGATCGGAACTCCTTCGATTATTAATCGGATTTCCTTTGATCGTATATAGCGCTCGATGTACCGAAGCGCGGGAGACGCGCCGCGGTTTCGGATCGGGAAACGGGATCGAAGAGTAGCCAATCGTTCGATCTGGTCGAAGCACGTCCGATGCACCCCTGTTCTGATCCCAGATGCAGACACAGGGTAGTCGGATCGTACCTCGATCGTGGATAACGTACCCTGAAGACCACGCGGGATCTCAGCGGTATAGACGTCAATAAAGGACACCAGGCGGAGCTGTATGTACTAGATGAACTGGCTTTATTTTTACACTTCACATATATTTATAAACATTTGTACAGCAAGAAACAATAGGAATCCCTGCCCGCCCCCACAAGCCTCATTGGCCCTCGCTGGAAGGAGGCATCCGGGTCCCGATTCGTATTGGCGGTTACGAATCGGGGTGTTGCCGATTCGCAACCGGATGGTCCGAATCGGCCATTTTACGATTCGACCGGATGGTCCGAATCGGCCATTTTCCGATCGATTCGACCGGATCCACGAGCCCCTGGGAAATGGCGGCGAGCAGAGCACACAATGGTATTTACCCACATTTCGCAATACACATACGGGGGACACTTTTATTACACCACACCACGAAACCACATCTAATAAAACAACACAAGGAATTCCGCTGGTGCAACGGCACCTAAGAGTCTGGAGGGATCGAAACGTCACAAAGGACCGTCCCTGGCTGAGGGTGCTGGGCCATTCCGTGACAGCATACACTAAGCAATACGACATTATAGGAATAACAGAAACGTGGTGGGACGAAACGCATGACTGGGCTGTAAACTTAAACGGTTATACATTGTTTAGAAAGGATAGGAAACATAAGAAAGGGGGTGGAGTGTGTTTATATGTAAATCAGGATTTAAAGCCTAATATTACACAACTGGAAAGCGATGAGGGAAATGTGGAATCCTTATGGGTAATTATTTTGTTGGGGAATAAACAGGGAAGTCAACTATTGGTTGGCATATGCTATAAACCACCTAATATAGATAATGATGAGGAAGAACAACTGTTAGAGCAAATTAGGAAGGCTGCACATCAGGGTAGCATTTTAATTATTGGAGATTTTAATTGCCCGGACATTAATTGGGATAGTGGGACTAGTAATTCAGCAAAGGGAATCCGGTTTCTGAACATTTTAAATGACACCTTCATGTCACAACTGGTAGAAACACCAACTATAGAGGATAACTGTCTGGACCTGGTTATAACAAATAATGTGGATCGTTTCTCAAATATTAATGTAAGGGAACAGTTGGGAAATAGTGACCATAATATGGTGACTTTTGAAATAAACTCAAAAAAACACATTCATAGGGGCATGCTAAAACATATAATTTTAAAAAGGCCAACTTTATTAAACTAAAGCTTTCAATGTCATTGACTGGCAGAAACTCTTTCACGGGAAAAACACTGAGGATAAATGGAATATCTTTAAACTAACACTAGAAAAGTACACGTCACAATATATTCCACTGGTTAATAAATATAAAAGAAACAGACTGAAACCAATGTGGCTTAGTAGGAAGGTAACTAAGGAAATGAAAAATAAAAAGAAGGCATTTAACCCCTTCGCTGCTAAGGACGCGCTCAGCGCGTCCAACCGCATGTCACGTTCCATGCGGTGGACGCGCTGAGCGCGTCCTCTCTTTGGGGTCAGCGTTCGGCCGGGTTCCGCCAATCGCTGGCCCCCCCGGTGCGGGCTGACCTCCTCGATGTCAGCCCAGCATCCGGAACCGCCACCGGAGTAATTAGGTGTCATCGCGGGACGCGATGACACCTAATTCAGGCGCCCCCCCCCCCCGCATGTGCGGAGGAGGCGCCTGAAAGGGAGGGGGGGAGGTCCTTCGGACCTCTCTCACTCCCGATCGGCGGCGTTGCGGGGGTTAACCCAGGCACCGTTTGGAAGGGCACAGCCTGCCCTTCCAAATGGTACCTGGCATTAACCCCATGGGGGCCGGATCACGAATCGGCGCTGAAAAGCGCCGGTTCGTGATCCTTTCCCGGAGCTGGCCGACATCTTGGATGTCGGCCAAGCTTCCGGGAATGCCCCCTGAGGACTGGCATCATCGTGCTATGCACGATGACGCCAGTCCTGGAGTTAACCCCTAACTGCCACCAATGGTGGAGATAGAGGGTTCATTGAAACCCCCTATCTCCCGATCCTTGGCAGTTAGGGGTTAATGTTTGGTATTGTTGGATCGGCCAGAGCATGGCCGTTCCAACGATACCAAACATGAGTATAAAAAAAGTTTGTAAAAAAAAAAAAAATTATAAAAAAAAACATTTTTTTTTTCTTTTTTTTGGTTTGTTAATGCAGCAATATTGTTCCCATTTCAATTATAATGTGAACAATAATGCTGCACTAACGATTTTTGTATGCGGTGCGTTTGTTAAAAATCATGTAATTTTCCCCAAAAAAAAATGTAACGAGACCCCATCTCTAATGTTTTTAACAAGCGCACCCCATACAAAATATAACCGCAATTGCTCGCATGTTAAAATGTGAAAAAAAAACACTTTACACGTTGTAAATGATTGAATATTCATATTTTATTGCATTTTTTGTTATAATATACAGACAGGTCATGACGTATACATATAATAATGACATATTATGAATCTGCTGAGTCTGACGGAAAGAACGATATATAATATGTCTGGGTCATATACTAAAATAAGCCTTAAAAACATGTTTAAACATGATGAGCAAAACCGGTAAAAATGACCTCAGCACAGAGGTGTGAAAAGCCTCAGCAGCGAAAGGGTTAAAGCTTTTAAATTTGATAAATCTGAGGCATCCTATAAAGCATATAGGGCAGCCAATAAAGCATGTAAAAATGCGATTAGATGGGCTAAACTAGAAAATGAAAAAGAAATAGCCAAAGAGAGCAAGACCAACCCTAAAAGATTCTTTAGGTACATAAATTCTAAAAAACCCAAGAGTGAAAATGTAGGTTCACTAAAATCTGAGTCAGGGTTATTGTTAACTGAAGATCGAGATAAGGCAGAAATTTTAAATGATTATTTTTCTTCAGTATTTATCAAAGAGAAACCTATAACAGGAGACATGAAATTCATTAATAAAAACTTACTAATACAAAGTGACTGGTTGACTCAGGACAAGGTTTTGCAGCAATTAAACAATGTGAATGTGAATAAAGCCCCAGGGCCGGATGGAATTCACCCGCGAGTACTGAGGGAGCTATGTGTTGAAATATGTAAACCTTTGTTCTTAATCTCTCAAGATTCTTTTCTTTCAGGAATCGTACCAGAGGATTGGAGAAAAGCTGACGTGGTCCCTATATTTAAGAAAGGTTTAAAATTTGTGCCTGGGAATTATAGACCTGTGAGCTTAACATCTGTGGCTGGGAAAGTATTTGAGGGGTTACTAAGGGATAATATTCAGGAATTTATTGGGAGGTATAATGTAATTGGCAAAAATCAGCATGGTTTCATGAAACACAGATCATGTCAGACTAACCTAATTAGGTTCTATGAGGAAGTAAGTAGAAGTATAGATCAGGGGGTCGCAGTGGATGTGATTTACATGGATTTTGCCAAAGCTTTCGACACAGTTCCACACAAAAGGTTACTATTTAAATTAAGAAAAAATGGTCTAGATGAAAATACTTGTTCTTGGATAGAAAACTGGCTAAAAGATAGGGTACAGAGAGTGGTCATAAATGGTACATTTTCAAGCTGGACACCAGTGGTAAGCGGTGTCCCTCAGGGGTCTGTTATAGGACCAATATTATTAAATTTATTTATAAATGACCTTGAGATAGGCATTGAAAGTCATGTATCAGTGTTTGCAGATGACACAAAACTAGAAAAGTAATACAATGTGAGCAGGATGTTACTTCGCTGCAGAGGGATTTAGATAGATTGGGGGACTGGGCACTTAGGCTGGGGTCAGACGAGCGCAGTGTTAATGTCCGTGTTGCCGCACATAAGTACGTCCGTGATCGCATACAATTGTGTTAAATGGAGCCCCACACACGAAGTACGTTCGCACAGAAGTGCGGACGCATGACGGATGCTGCAAACGGACGCAGGTTAGGCAAGAACGTAATACTGCTAGAACGGACGTGCGGAGTGCGCCACGTCTGCAACGTCCGCATAGCTTTGTGTGTGAGTGATGGAGCGTGGTTAGATGGACTGCATTTATACGTCCAGCATTTTTGACGGACAGAATGTTTTTTCATTGTAATTTATTTTACCTGCTACATCAGTCAAAAAATACGTCAGTGAAAAAAACGGACTGTGTGGCCACTACCTTGTCGTCAGTCAGAAAGTACGTCCGTACTGCACGGACGCACAGTCCGTACAAAACGCGCTCGTCTGACCCCAGCCTTAAATGGCAGATGAAATTTAATGTAGATAAATGTAAAGTTATGCACTTTGGAGTGAAGACACACAAGTAATTTATACCCTAAATGGTACGGAGTTAGGGAAATCCAAGCAGGAGAAGGATTTGGGAATAATCATAGACTTCAAACTAAGTAACAATGTGCAATGTCAAACAGCAGCCGCCAAGGCCAGCAAGATATCGGCATGCATTAAAAGGGGAGTTCACTCTCGGGATGAAAACCTAATTTTGCCTCTGTATAAATCAATGGTAAGACGCACCTTGAATATGCCGTGCAATTTTGGGCACCTGTCTTAAAAAAAGATATTATAGCGTTAGAAAAAGTGCAGAGAAGGGCAACTAAATTAATAAGGGGAATGGAAGGGTTAAGTTATGAGGAAAGACTAACAAGCTTAAACCTGTTTAGTTTAGAGAAACGGCGCCTTAGAGGGGATCTGATAACCTTATATAAATAAATATATACGGGGCCTTAGAGGGGATCTGATAACTTTATAAAAATATATACGGGGTCATTCTAAACCATTGTCTGATAACCTATTCATTAACAGGTCTATACACAGGACAAGGGGTCATCCGTTTAGACTGGAAGAAAGAAAATTCAGCCTACAGCATAGGAAGGGTTATTTTACGGTGAGAACAATAAAGCTATGGAATTCTCTGCCTGTTGAGGTGGTTGGGTCAGAGACTGTACAGACTTTTAAGCAGCGACTGGATGACTTCCTGCAGACACAGAATATTAAGGGTTATAATATTTAATATGTGGGTAAAAGCTTCTTGATCCAAGGAGAAATCTGACGCCGTCTGGGGGCAAGAAGGAATTTTTTCCCAGTATGTTGCATATTGACAAGCATTTCAGACTGGGTTTTTTGCCTTCTATTGGATCAACAGCAGTAGGTGAAGTGGGAGTGGCTTTTTTCAGCCTATGTACACCATATACTCAACAGGAGACAATACAATAAATACACAAAGGAATAACACACAGGCATCAGTAATCTTTAGTTAGCTGGGGAATGTTTAAAACAGTGCAAAACCAAATATATTTAATAGGTCCACCAGTTCCCCCAATAGTCTCTTTCACGGGCCATAGTTTCTGGGAGGAGGCTAGCCCACGGCCCCTTCCAGATGCCCCAGTGACGGTAGGTTCCGTCACATTTCTCCCCCCCCCCCCACCACCAAAAGGAGACTAAACCGGTCCCAGACCTCCCACTGGTCTGGACCTGTGTTAGTCGGGCATTTAAACTCTGAGATATAATCCTGCTGGCATGTTAAATTCTGCATCTGGGAAGTTGCCCAGATGTTCCAATCTCCCAGAATGACACCCGACCAGTGGGGAGCTAAGCTGACTGTCCAGTCTCTAGGAGCCATCTCCAGTTGCTGAGGAACCCCAGTCCCGGTATCCTCTCCTCAATATACCATCTCAAGTTGGGGAGGGTGACCACCTTCTCTCCCTGGGTGCAGGGCAGAGGCCAACAGCGCTCTGTCCAGTTGCCAGCGCTTCAGCGGGAGATGTAGTAAAGGTTGTAGCAGCTTCCCGTTGGGGAGGGAGAATGACTTTTCCCACTCCCTGGACTCCACTCTGCTGCTGGGGATAGGAGACAACTTTCTCCAATCCCTGACTTTGGATCTGCCGTTGGAGAGGGATGATGACCACCTCCTCTCCCTGGATAACTGTGGCTGTTACAGGTGCTGGGCAGAGGCCTGCGGTGCTCTGCCCGGTTGCCAGCGCTCCAGCTTGGGATGTAGTAACTGCTACACTCTGGGCTTGTTGCTGATCACTATCCAACTGTTTTACATCATCCAATTCCCTCTACTCTTAACACTTCATCCGCCGCTGGGGAGGGAGAATGACTTTCTCTGCTCCCAGTTCTGATAACAACCACTGGGGAGACGACTCAATGGGTCTCTCTCCCGGATTCCCAAACTCCTGCTGCTTAGCTGTATTGCTTGCAGGAATTATGGGGCAGAGACCAGCGGCGCTCTGCCCGGCTGCCAGCTCTTCTGCTGGCTCACAATCAGTTATTCTCTGGGTTTGCTGCTGATTGCAATCAAGCTGCTTTCTTTAGCCCTTCTCACCTCCTCCTTTCGAAACACTCACCTTTAAACTGTCCGCCCGTTTCTCTGCCTGGGGAACCATCGCGCCAGGACTGCTTCCTGGAATCATGTACTCTCGCTCAGATGTGGCTAGTACCTCTTCCACCGCTTCAGGCTCCTGTATCAGCCACGGGGAACTCACAATGCCAGGACTGCCTCCTGGTACTCCAACTGGGGTAATGAATTGTATACTTCATTTCCTGGTACCGTAGCTATAGGATGCGCCGGCTCCTCTCCACGTTCCACCACACAGTCCTTGCCGAATGGAGTCATGGCTGGCTGCTGAGCAGAATCGAGCAGACTTATAGGCGATTTCCAACTCACATCCTCCTGGAACAAGATTTTGCCAGAGAACTACATCCCTCTCTTGGCACTCCAAGATATCCTCCAGACGCCAGATTCACTCCCGAAATCCGGATCCTCTACTAGCTTCTCATGTAACAGCCCCAGGCCGCCATAGCCTTCTGTTGGGCTGTCATCTGCTGGCCAGGTGTACACTTTTGCTGCATACCACCAGAGGGCTCTGTATCTTTCCTCTAGTGCCATTTCCTTCAGGACCAGTCTGCGGAGCTCCTGCACATCCTCTTCTGGTGGCTTTGCTCCCAGGCCCACCATCCGACTCGCAAATATTAGCTCATACCTCATGTAGCAGAAGGGGATAATTTTTCCGTTGCACATTCACTCAGCTTGAAGAGCTTCCCACCACACCATCGTCACACTCTCTTCCAGCAGGACCTGTTCTGTCATCGGTCCACTATGCTGGTTCTGCTGTTCTCGCAACCTTCGTCGGAATTCTGTCTGTCTGATTGTGGCCATCTCCTGCTTGCTTCTGCTGTCTGGATATTGAACCCCGGTGGTGGTTTTGGACTGTTCACTGGAGAAAGCAAATCC
Source organism: Leptobrachium leishanense (assembly GCA_009667805.1). Classification (NCBI taxonomy): domain Eukaryota; kingdom Metazoa; phylum Chordata; class Amphibia; order Anura; family Megophryidae; genus Leptobrachium; species Leptobrachium leishanense. The sequence goes on along the minus strand of CM019067.1, from coordinate 6,835,535 downwards.
CACCAAGCTGCCAGCCAGATGTGACGGAGCGACTGTACCCTAACTTGGTACCTCCGTCCACGGGCTCTCTTCCATGTAACAGTACCCGGAGCAATCTTTCCTAACAGCTCCCCAAAGATTTAACCGCAACTTAAAGAATGAGGCTCACCGTTGGAGTTATCCACCCAGACACAGAAACACAGTCAAGAACCAACCTCCTTCATGAATACAACCAAACATATAACATCACAGATAAAGTAACTGCACAGGACCTTCAGACAATGGACAATGGGACCTCCTGGGAGGAGAAGGGGGTAGGGAGAAATCCGGTAAAACAAAAGGAATTTCTTATAGAGAGAATGTACACAATAGAGACAGCAGGTACTAATACAGAGATAGGATACATTATAGAGGGAATGTACACCATATACACAACAGGAGACTATACAATAAATACACAAAGGAATAAATAACACACAGACAACCAGTACTCTTTGTAACAGTGCAAAACCAAATATTTTTAAAAGGTCCACCAGTTCCCCCATTAGTCTCTTTCACGGGCCATAGTCTGGGCAGGAGGCTGCCCCACAGTCCCCTCCAGATGCCCCAGTGATGGTAGGTGCCGTCACAATCGGCATACAGGCAGATGCAGAAAATGTGCTGCAGACAGATAATAAAATGGTGAGATCTCCTGCTAAGGCAAGTGTCAGCCGAGCGTCCGTGAGAGTGGACGTTCCTTCTACTCGACGCCCGTCTGGCCACCTCACTGAGCGCACTCAGCGCTGCAAAGTGCGATCCTTCTATGGAGAATCGCACTGCCCAGCTCCATCAATGCGCGTGCACAAGCATGTGACCGACCCCGTTGCAGCATCACAACGCTGCGACGGACACCAGTAAGCAGGGGCGTTTTTACCAGGAAGGATACATTGAGAATTCTCTCATTTTCAGTATGTCCTGGGTAGGCAAGGCCTAGGCTGTCACTTTCCAGGGGGTGGCAAAAAAAACACCACAAAGAGGATATTCACAGAGCACCGAAATGACGCAGACAAGTCATTGTTCTGTTGTTCCCCGCACTTTGGGGAATCAAATTTCCCCGGTGAATTAACCACAGGGTCCCTGAAGTGCAGGGAATCAGCCACCGAATGCTGCCGCAAACCTGTCGCCTGCTGTTTTAAAAAGAACTACTCAACGAAAATGTCTGGAATTAACATATAAGATCCTATGAATGATAATAAAAAGGTCTGTTAGAGAGAAAAAAAAAACGCTATTAGAAAAAAAATTGATTTTTTTTTTTAAAAGATACTAAAAAAATAAGATCAATAGATTTTTTTTACTATCAGGGTTATCCAAAGAGATTCGAAAAGTCACCGCACGTTCGGTGACTTTTCGTTCTCTTCAATTCGGTTCCTTTTGCCGATTGCATTTCGGTGACCCTGCGGTGTATTCAGCAAGCACCACAGGGTCCCCGAATTGCAGGGAAAAGCTGCCGAAAACCTGACGAAAACTAACCGAATGCACTATGAAAACAAGCAAAAACATCTGGATTAACCTTCGAAGAGGAGCCGAACAGGAGCCGAATCACACAGAGCCGAAGCAGCTGTGACGTAGAGGAGGCAGTGAATAAATTAGAAAAACCATTTGTATGAATCTGGGAAAAAGAAACGCTGTTTACAAAGAAACTACTGAGCGAAAATGTCTGAAATTTTCACAGGAGGTCCAGGGAATGATAATAAAGAGGGCTGTTACAAAAAAAATAAGTAAACTGAAAAAAAAAAAAAAAAAAAAATCGAACTTTTAATTTTTTTTTAAAAAATTCAGAAAAATGCTTAAAGTATCCTAAAAAATCTATAGATAAAGAGACTTTTTGCTGCAGAATTTTATAATGAACGGTTTATTAGATATTGAATTAAAACGGAAATATTTTTAACATTGAAGCCTATGGGATTCTCCTGAATAAATTTGCCGAATTAAACCACCGAATGGCAGGGCATTAGGGGAACCTTTCACTGCTGGTTTGTGTTCTCTGAATAGCCGAAGCAGTGCTTTTTGATGGGGATTTCACTGCCCTCGAACAGGCACCGAACAGGCACCGTATGTGCAGGCAATTCGACAGGATTTGGCGAATTGCCTGCTCTCTGGATAGCCGAATGGCCAGGAAAGGTAACCGAACCCTGATTTTCAGCGTTCGGTTACCTTTCTCAAGCAATTCGGATCTCTTTGGATAACCCTGTATGGATTAAAGGAATAAACGGTTTATTAGATATTGGATAAAAACAGGAATATTTTTAACATTGAAACTTATGGTGTTCGTTCGCCCTGAATAAACCTGCCAGATGAAAACACCGGACATCAGGACATTTCTTTGCTGTTCGGTGTCTCTGAACAGATTAACCATTACTTCTCTATGGGGACTTTCACTGCCTTTGAACAGGCATCATATTTGCTGTCAGTTTGGCAAAATTTGTGTATGAGCATATCACAGAGCTCCACAGCAATAAACCTCACAGTAATGTGCGCCGTGTATTATGAGCATTCAGTGTTATGTGGGAGCACTGACTTACAGGTAAAAGTAGTTTTAAAAAAACCCGTAAAACTCAGGGGGGGGTGACACCATAAGTTATCGCACCGGGTGACACCAACCCTAGTGACGCCACTGCCTGTAAGCATGCCAGTACGGGCGCACACAGCGCGCTCCTCTGACGCCAGCGTTACACAGGGTCTGTATTATCCGCATACAGGCAGATGCAGTAAATGTGCTGCAGCCAGGTAATAAAATGGTGAGATCTCCTGCTTACACGGAGTCTGCATTATCAGCATACAGGCAGATGCAGTAAATTTGCTGCAGACAGATAATAAAATGGTGAATTAAAAAAGCGCTAAAGGCCATTGGGCCGAAACGTCATGTTTAGTGGGGTTGCTTTCCCCCTGAATAAATTTCCTGCTGCACCAACTCCTGCTTGAAGCTCTGCTCTTTTTTATTTCTGGATGGATACGGGACATCGGCGTCCCTTTTAAGTGGAGCTCGCGGTGGTATTGTGGCACTACGCTCCCACCCTGGTAGATTGCAGCGTTTTTTGTTTAGATAATAAAATGGTGAGATCTCCTGCTTATAGTTTGTAGTGATCAGAATGAGATTATTAGCAATGCAATATCTGTATGTGCTGCATAATGCCTGTGTATGGCAATTACAGCAACACCTTGTATCTGTATGTGCCGCATAATGCCTGTGTATGGCAATTACAGTAACACCTTGTATCTGTATGTGCTGCATAATGCCTGTGTATGGCAATTACAGCAACACCTTGTATCTGTGTGTGCTGCATAATGCCTGTGTATGGCAATTACAGCAACACCTTGTATCTGTATGTGCTGCATAATGCCTGTGTATGGCAATTACAGCAACACCTTGTATCTGTATGTGCTGTATAATGCCTGTGTATGGCAATTACAGCAACACCTTGTATCTGTATGTGCTGCATAATGCCTGTGTATGGCAATTACAGCAACACCTTGTATCTGTATGTGCTGCATAATGCCTGTGTATGGCAATTACAGCAACACCTTGTATCTGTATGTGCCGCTTAATGCCGGTGTTTGGCAATTACAGTAACACCTTGTATCTGTATGTGCCGCTTAATGCCGGTGTTTGGCAATTACAGTAACACCTTGTATCTGTACTGTACAGGGATTTACACTCATTATAACCCCCTGAATCCTATCCCTGTACAGCATGAGTGACCCCACAACTCTGGGGTCTGTATATATGTATGTGGTCTGGGGTCTGTATACATGTATCTGTGGTGTCAGTCTGTGTGTAGTGAGTGTGTGTGGTGTATGTGTGTGCAGGGGTTGAATGGAATGTCTGGTCATACATTTTAATATTAACATAAACTGGACGGACTTTCAGCAAAATTCTAAATGATTTATTGTAAAGCGTCACATGACATTAAATAAACATATCGTTACTCGGAATCGTGATCCTAGCAAGAGCACCTCTCCAGTAAGTGTCCTCGGGCAAGACACCTAACGGTACATACTCACCACCCAGGACATACTGAAAACCAGAGAATCTCAATGTATCCGTCCTGGTAAAATCCTTTTTCAAAAAAAAAAATTACCTGAATATAAGTATCGTTATTTATACTCGTATGTACGTATACTGTACGTACCCATGGGAAGGGGGCCCTCAATTCCTCCTGTGATGGTTTGTCACATGTCCTGTCTCAAAGTATCCTAGTCATTGTTCAGCGCTGCAGAGTATGTTGGCGCTATATAAATACAGTATATGGTAACGTGACACTCCTTGATTCCAGTGACTGAGAAATCTGCGAAATGAGTCATGGGGGGGGGGGATTGAAAGCGTTCTGGAGTTTGCTGACGTTGCAAAAAAATAACTGTTGTTGGTTATCCTTCAAAAGCGTAAAATCAACACAGCAGCAGGAGGAGATTCACTGTGAAGCCTCTGCTGCAGTTTGGAAATGCCAAAGATTGTCACATTACAACAACGGCAATTTCTACCAGGGTTTGCACCGTTTGAAAGTGCTGGGGCTTCCCGGACATCCCCTGGGTCTTATTTCTTCGTGCCGTCACGGTAAGAGACGCCAGGTATGAAATAACAGGCTGCAACGGGAATTCACCGGCCGGGAGGCGTCGCACGTCGGGAATCGGGTGTCACGTCAGGCAGGGAGCAACACATGAACGTTCTAGATCAACAGCCCAGGACATGGCATATATTCAAAACATTTCACGTGTGTACATAGCATGGCGGATCCCAAACTCCAGCTCCCCAGATGTCACTGCCTACAACTCCCAGAATTCTCTGAATGCAGCAGATGGCCACAGACTCATGGGAGGTGTAGTTCAGAAACGTCTGGGGGTGGGTCCATAGTTTTAGATGCCTCTTCTACATAGATGTACACAGGGATACACAGCTGTATGATGAAATCCAGAATCTGCAGTGTGCCCACTGGGGAGCAGGGGTGCAGATTCACTGTAGAGTTTTGGGTCTGGTTGTCACCATATCCTGAGCCCCGTTCATTACCTCAGCAGCTGCTGAATAGGGATGAGCTGTTCGGGTTCGGACGGTTCGGAGTTCGGCCCGAACTTTGGCAGTTCGAAAGTTCGCGAACTTCAAATTTTTTGGGTGTGTTCGGTTGGAGTTCGAAAAAAAATAAAGAAATTTTGAAAAAGGTATAGAAAATACTAAAAAATCTAGAAATAAAGAGACTCTTTACTGCAGAATATTATAAGCAATGGTTTATTAGATATTGAATTAAAAACTAATGTGTACGTGGAAAGATTCTCAACTCTAAATGACCTCTGTTCACAAACGGGCATAACACCAGGTGTTTTTAGTCTGGTAATCAATTTGATACATTGTACACTATACTGAGGTACTGAGGGGGTGGGGTGGTGTCTGCTTCTGATTGAGATTTGAGAATTTCCCTCCTAAAACTTCCTAATATGCTGCATTTAACTGGTGTTTGAAAAAAATTCAAAATAACATCTAAAGCAATGTTATTTTCCACCTCGGGATTAAACATTCACAGGGTTATTCAGAGAGCGGTGAAAAGCAGGAGAATAACTGGAGAAGTGAAAATTCTAGGTCAAAATAGCCAAACCAGAAAAATTCTCCCATTTAACTCACTTTCCAAAGTGGCTATTTGGTCTAGATTGTTCTCTTCTCCTGCCAGTTCTCCTGGCTTTCACCTCTCTTTCAGGGTTGTTCAGAGAAAGGTGAAAACCAGGAGAATGGCAGGTAAAGAGAACAATCTGGACCAAATAGCCGATTTGGAAAGTGAGATAAGGCTAGGGTCAGACTAACGCATTTTTCGCAGCGACCGTCAAAAAGTGCTTTGTATTTTTTCACGGAATGCGCGAAAACGGTCATACGATGCGCATTTTTGTGCGTGATTTTTTACGGATCCAAACCAGGAAACTTTGGGTGTCTGGACGTTATGTTGGCCGGACACGAGCAGGGTCTGACGTCTCCAAATCACGCACACACGCCGCTAGTGGATTCAGCGCACTCTGTACGTCCGTACTAGCGGTTCTGCATTCTCGAAAAAATGCGTTCAATTTCCACTTGCATTGCGCGGCCGGACTTTCGTGCGACCGTACTTCGTATATTGGCCGTCATTGCCCGTCATTTGCTGCTAGTGCGGCCGTGATTAAGTGCGCCTAAACGCACGTTAAAAATTCGCTAGTCTGACCCCAGCCTAAATGGTTTAACTATTTTGACCTAGAATTTTCCATTCTCCAGTCATTCTCCTGCTCTTCACCGCTCCCTGAATAACCCTGACAGGGTTATTCAGAGAAAGGTGAAACTCAGGAGAATGACTGAAAAGAAAATTCTAGGTCAAAATAGCCAAACCAGAAAAATTCTCCCATTTATCTCACTTTCCAAATCGGCTATTTGGTCTAGAATTTTCCATTCTCCAGTCATTCTCCTGCTTTTCACCGCCAAAAAATCAGTAAACTTTTTCTGCGTGTCCGAAAATGTCTCCTCTTTTCATACAGGCTGCCGCCCCAAGCAGTTGTTTATGGATAGATTAAAGGAAAAGCATTTAATTACCGTCATTTGAAATGTCATTTTTTTGTTTTTTCATATTTCTATACATCCTAGAAATCCGCCACTTCACGGGCAGGTTATGGGGACCTCCTAGGCACGATATTTGAAGGAATTTTTTTTTTTTAACCCTTATTTCAGGGGAAACTCACTGTCCCTTTAAAAACATTTTTTTTTTTTTACTTTTTGTCCTTGTTTCCTGTCCCCCAGGGCACTACCCGGACCCCCATACACCTTTTTATGGAAAATATCTAGCATATATACCCTCTTGGAGGGCACTCTAAAAACTGAATTTTCAGCCCCATTGACTTGTATTGAGTTCGGGTTCGGATCCGAACATTTGGAAAGTTCGGGTTCGGCTCCGAACCGAACTCGGGGAGTGTTCGGCTCATCCCTACTGCTGAATTGCTGCAGCGCAGCAATTCAGTTTGCTGCAGCAGTGTCATTGAACGCTTTGGATACGAATTTCGAAGCAAAATGGCAGACGATTTCTTAATGAAAGATTCAGATTGTTTTTCGTATCACTCGGACAAAATATGATAAAGAAAAGCAGTCAGCACAATCCGTTTTGTACGCACGCACCACAAATGATAGTTTTTATTGAATAAACGTTATGTTTACTTCTGGGAAAAAACTATAATTGAGCTGTAATATATGACTATGTGCAGGGGAAAATAATAAATTAATATTTTGTGCTTTGGTGAACAAAAACCGCAAAATTAACATTGCCGTACGGAATTGCAGTCCTTTATTAAAAAGATATGAATCTGGTAAAGGCGTCAGTGCACCCAGATATTGTGCTTTTGGTGCCAGGCCAGCAAGTATCATCATACAGTAACCCCTCTGTAGTATTGTGGAAGAGTGCAGGGTTGGACCCTGCGGTTCAAAAAATTAAAATGATATAAATGTGGCACAGGCGTCAGTGCAGCCAAATATTGTGCCTTTCATGGCAGCAAGTGCCTTCACACCATAACCCCTTTGTGGTATTGTGGAAGAGTGCAGTGGTGGAGGTTTTGTGAATGCAGAAGAGGACATCCCCTATCTATTCCATTACTTCAGCATCAGGGGAGTGATAGCTGCTGATCCAGGACTGATTCATTTTTATAAATGTCAGCCGGTCTACAGAGTCAGTGGACAGACGCACTCTTTTGTCTGTGACAAAACCTCCAGCGGCTTTGAACGTCCTTTCAGAAAGCACGCTAGATGAAGGGCAACCTAGTAGCTGCATAGCATATTGGCTAAGTTCTGGCCAGTGATCCAATCTCAACACCCAGTAAGCCAGTGGATCATCTGCTGGAAAGGTATCCAGGTCTGCCCTTGCCCCTAGGTAGTCCTGCACCATATGATGAAGACGCTGGCAATGGGTGCCTACATTTGACGACCCTGGGCGTCGTGGACTAAAAAAATTTAAAAAGGCATCAGTCAAGCGGCCCCGGCCTTCACCACTATTCCTCTGATAATCCGCATCAGAAGCACCTGTGTCATCACTTGGTAACCTACCAGTGCCTGGAAAGGTGTTACACAAGTGTCGCTTTAGAGCGTCCTCAAGTTTTTTCATCCTGTGCTCCCTCTGTGCAGGCAAGATGAGCCCTTGTATCGTGGATCAAAAAGGGTTGCCAACCAGTAATGATCCCTCTCCTTGATAGCACGAATCCTGGGGTCCTTTAGCAGGCTTTGCATAATAAGGGAGCCCATGCAGCATAGGTTGGAGGTGGCATTAGCTTCCAAGTCTTCCTGGTCAATGAGGAGGATGACCCCATCGTGCACTTCCTCCTCCCAGCCACGTACTAGTCCTTGTGTTTCTGGGCACACAAAACCCTCCCTTGAGGAATCCCCACCTTCAATGCCCCCACTACTTGAATATTCCTCCTCCTCCTGTCTGATCTGAGAAGGACCCGCTGGAATGCTGTCTATGGAAAGACTGGGGCCTTCAGAGCTAGGGAAGGCCTCCTCTTCCTCCCGCTGCTCTGCCTCTAGAGCCACATCTATTATTCCCCACAGAGTGTGCTCCAGCAGGAACACTAAAGGAATTGTGTCACTGATGCATGCACTGTCCCTGCTCACCATCCTCGTTGCCTCCTCAAATGGTGACAGTACAGTGCATGCATCCTTGATCATCAGCCACTGCGGGGGGGAACAAGTTGACCTGAACCTGTCCTTGTGCCATACTCACACAGTACTCGTTGATGGTCCTCTGCTGTTTGTACAGATGCTGCAGCATTGCTAATGTCGAGTTCCACCTGGTGGGCATGTCACAGATCAGACGGTTTGTGGGAAGGTGGAATTCTCTTTGAATTTCTGCCAGGCGAACGCTTGCTGGGAATGACCGTCTGAAGTGGCTGCAGACTTGTCTGGCCTGGCTGAGAAGCTCTGCCAGACCTGGGTACTTGGTTAGGAAACGCTGTACCACTAGATTTAGGACGTGTGCTAGGCATGGTACAGGCGTCAATTTACCCTTGCGTAGGGCGGAGAGAATGTTGCTGCCATTATCACAGACGATCATTCCCAGCTGAAGCTGGCATGGTGTCAACCATCTCTGCACCTGCTCCTGCGGAGCTGACAGAATTTCTGGGCCAGTGTGGCTCCTGTCCCCTAAACAAACCAGCAGCTCAAGCACAGTATGGCATCTTTTTGCTTGAGCCATTGCGTAGCCCCTGTCAGGCGTCGGTTTAACTGCCACTTCGCCAGAGACACAGGAGGAGGAGGAAGAGGGAGAGGTGGTGGTGGTGGAGCAGACAGACCTCATACAAGCAGCTTTCTGGAGGCGTGGTGGATGAACAAGCTCCAGCACAGAGTCCCGTCTTGGATCCCTCCCAGCTGCAATCAGAGTTACCCAGTGTGCCGTGAAGGAAATGTAACGACCCTGTCCATGCTTGCTGGACCACGTTTCTAAAGTCACATGCACCTTGCTGCTAACTGACTTTCCCAAATGACTCGATAACATTGTCTTCCACGTGCTGGTATAGTGCTGGAATGGTCTTGCGTGAAAAGTAATGGCGTTTTGGAACATGCCACTGTGGTACAGCACATTCAGCAAATTCACGGAAGGGAGCAGAGTCCACCAGCTGGAAAGGCAGCAGCTGCAATGCGAGTGATTTTGCTAAGCTGGCATTTAGACGCTGTGCTTGGGGATGGTTGGGACTATATTTTTTCTTATGCTGCAGCAGCTGGGGCAACGTAATCTGACTGCGTAAATCTTCAGCTGATGAGATGCTGTCACATTGTGAGGAAGGAGCTGGTACATCCATTACTGTAGCATCATCCCTGTCACTGGAGGTTGTAGGCAATGACATAGCAGGACATACAGTGGGGGTAGAGGCAGATGAGGAGGAGGAGGACCTATGCAAAGTTTTGCGCCAACGGGATGTGTGGCAGGTGGTCATATGTCGCCTCAAGCACGTGGTACCCAAGCGTCCAGTGTCTTTCCCACGCTTGAGCCTCATCTGACATAATTACAAATAGCAATGATGGGGTCTGCTGCACATTTCTTAAAGAACTCCCAGACAGCAGAGTTCCTGGATGTGTGCTTTGAGACAACAGCGCTCTGCACCTGAACAGCTCTGACATCTGATGCCTTGGACTGGCTAGTGCTACGGTTGGTCATAGAGGATGTTGTGCCTCGTGTTTGTTGTGCCTCCTCCTCACTTGACTCCTCTGTTCGATCAGGCACCCAGGTGGAGTCAGTGACCTCATCCTCATTGTCATCATCACCCCCTATCTCCTCATCACTGGAGCCAACTTGGCAGTATGCTGCAGCTGCTGGGGCAACATGAGTGCCAGTTATTTGTGTGTCATCACTGGCACCCCCTCCTCTAGGTTGATTATGTTCCCTTCCTCAACCTCGGACATTGAATCAGAGCACTGTACTTGCTGCGCATCCTCAAGCAGCATGTCACTGTCATTGCAGTCAAACATTTCAGCGGACTCCTCCGTGTGTGATAGTGAGGCTACGGCAGGAGTAGCTGTGGACATGGAGGCTGCATTAGATGTTTTGGCAGCTGAGGTGGACTGTAAAGCACTACAAGCCTGGCTGGCAGAGGACTCGGAGGATGAGGATGGCCTGGTTAGCCAATCCACCAAATCCTCTGTATGTTGCTGCTGCTTAAGACGGCCAGCACCGGTTAGAAAGGACAAGCGTGCCCCTGCAGAGGATGCACCACGTCCACCACGACCAGAGGCACAGCCTCCCGACACAGAGGCTGCTTGCCCTCTTATCTGTGTCTGGGAGCGTCTGCCTGTCCTTTTTGGTCTTTCTGACATGGTGAGTGATATATAGATTAAATATATACAGAACTCTGATTCAACTCTGGTATAAAGATTAAAGATTTCCAGAACTCTGGTATAACTCAGTGAGACACCCTGATAGCTGGCAGTGACAAGACACAGATTACAATTCCCAGATACCTCCTATAAATCAGTAAAACCCCTGATGGGTGGCAGTGACAAGACACAAATTACAATTCACAGAAATCTGCTACAAGTCAGTGAGACCCCCTGATAGGACCCCCTGATAGCTGGCAACAGTGACAAGACACAGATTACAATTCGCAGAAATCTGCTAGAAGTATGTGGGACCCCCTGATAGCTGGCAGTGAGAAGACACAGATTACAAATCTCAGAAACCTCCTATAAATCAGTGAGACCCCCTGATGGGTGGCAGCCAGTGAGAACACACGGATTATAACAATTCTCAAATATTTTGTAGAAATTACTGACCCCCCAAAATACTGCATGGCAGATTACCTCAGATTACCTCAATTCACAAATATTTTGTAGAAATTACTGAGCCCCCAAAATTCTGCGTGGCAGTGACAAGACACAGATTACCTCAATTCACAAACACTTTGTAGAAATTACTTAGCCCCAAAATTCTGCGTGGCAGATTAGCTCAATTCACAAATATTTTGTAGAAATTACTGAGCCCCCAAAATTCTGGCTGGCAGTGACAAGACACAGATTACCTCAATTACCTCAATTCACAAATATTTTGTAGAAATTACTGAGCCCCCAAAATTCTGCGTGGCAGATTACCTCAGATTACCTCAATTCACAAATATTTTGTAGAAATTACTGAGCCACCGAAATAGTTGCTGGGAGTGAGAACACAAAGATTACAACAATTCCCAGATATTTTGTAGAAATGAGACCCCCCCCAGTAGCTGGTGGCAGACTGGCAGTGAGAACACACACTAACACAACAACAATCTCCTCTCAAACACGTGCTGAAGCGCTGTGTGAAGCCTTATATAGTGTGCTGCGGGATTTAGCTCTGTGAGCCCATGATTGGGCAAAATTTGCCCAATCAGGACTCTGAGTCGTGATTGGCATACTGTTGAACCTGTCTTGCACCAGACCTGTGGTCAGGTGCAAGGCTGTAGCCAATTACAAGCTTCAGGCCAGTGGAAAAGTGCATTGTGGTCCATTGTGGGCGAACAGGCGGAAATGTTCGTAGTTCGCGAACATGCGAACAGGCTGTGTTCGATGCGAACTCCGAACCGATTGAACCGATCACCCCTAGTAGCAATGCCGGCGAATGGCGTCAGCCACCAGTACGCCATGCTGGAGCTGAATTTGACCCTAATTTGGTCGATACCAAAGGATGAAGCAGAAAGTACCGGCCAGGCCTGGCTTAATCTCAGAAAGGGCCTCAGTCGTCTGACCAAGGCCAGGTCCATGACATGAGTTGGAGCCGTCGCCCCTGGTGTTGGCCTTGTGTTTGGGTGATCGAATCGCAATGACCTCACCTCTTCACGGTTCTATCAAGGAGGGGAAGCTGGACACAACTCGCGTCCTTTGGGTCAGGCTCCGGGACCCGGCTTCCTTTATCTCCTTGTTAATTAAAGGAAATGTAGGGCACGTGACGACTCCATCATCTGGAAAACCGACTGGCGACCGGTGCCTCCAGGACACCCAAAAGCAAGTGGGTAATTAGGGATCCATATATCCCCGTGCTCAGAGTGTGCTGACGGGAGAGACAGATGCTCATTAGCACCAGCGCTCGGGGAAGGTTTACTTCCCTCCCTGACATTGGACTTGGTGCACCGTCTGTGAATACGCCATTTATCGTCTCCCCCACCCATCCTGGGACTTAAAGGACACATTACGCTGATTCATACACTTCTAGCAGGAAAGAACCCAAATCTTCTGTGTGGAAATAAACCTGTGCAGGTCCACCAATCCCTGACTGGAGACCACCTGGGGATCCATAGAGATCATGCATATGGTGGTGGACAGTGGGGGCTTCAATGACTAAAGTGATGAGTGTTTGTCCTTTCGTTCTGCTGTAAAAGATTCAAGGAGATGTGGAGGGCATTAACTGGACCTCATGCTGATCCCTCAGGGGAGCTGGGCTTCCTGTGCTACGTGTAGGAATGCTTCGCTCGCGTGAGGCCAAATAAAACATGGACGGAGGTGGATAAACCTGAGGGACGCGACGTGACTTTCCTCAATGACATTATTAGCCAGTTTGGTAGAAAATGAGAGGAATTTTTGGTGACATAGAGGGTGAGACCGGGCGGAGGATGAGCTCAGAGATATGACATGGGCAAAAGCCTCACACTATGGGTTTGTGGATCTTGCCAGTCTCTCCCCGGTCTCCTGCCGGAGAAAATCCATGTGCAGAGGTAAAGGATGGAGACCTGTGCTGTCAGGAAGGTCCCTGGGATGATACAGAGGGACCCGTCCAGCCATCTCCGTGCACTACCCGATCGCAACCCAGTAACTCCCAGCTCAGCGTCTGAGTACAGAGAAATGAAGGAGGAAAAGAAAAGGCGAGAGGCTCCAGCAGAGAGGAGAGAGGGAGGAACAGAATGCGGAGCGAGGGGGAGAGCAGGGGAGGAGGAGCAGAGCGAGACCACAGAAAGCAAAGGGTGGGAGAAACAGAGGGACAAGGAGACAATCCCAGCCGAGCAGGATCCGCCGTAGAGGAAAGCCAAGGGACATTTCTCAAAGCCAAGGGGGGGCGAGACACAAGAAGGCGTGGGATGGACAGGGGACATGGGCAGAGGACGGGGACGCAGAGCAGGACGCAGTGTCTGGGAGCTGTCCGGTGCTGAAGCTGTGCTGCATCCCTTGAGTTGTCCAATTTGAAGGTCTACCTCATCCCTGGGAGCTGTCCAATGCTGAAGGTCTGTCATATCTGCAGAGCCATCCTGTGTGAAGGTCTACTGCATCCCTGGAGTTGTCCAACGTGAAGGTCTACTGCATTCCGGAGGCCGACTGACGTGAAGGTCTACTGCATCCCCAGAGTTGTCCAATGTGAATGTCTGCCGTATCCTGGCTGCTGTCCTGCGTGAAGGTCTGTCACGTGCCTGGAGCTGTCCGGTGCTGAAGGTCTGCTGGATCTCAGGAGCTGAAGGTCCACTGGATCCCAGGAGCTGTCCGGTGTTGAAGGTCCGCTGGATCCCAGGAGCTGTCCGGTGCTGAAGGTCCGCTGGATCCCAGGAGCTGTCTGGTGCTGAAGATCCGCTGGATCCCAGGAGCTGTCCGGTGCTGAAGGTCCGCTGGATCAAAGGAGCTGTCCGGCGCTGAAGGTCCGCTGGATCCCAGGAGCTGTCTGGTGCTGAACCAATCTGAACCCATGCTACCCAGCAGAGGCGTCTCAAATTCTGAGGGACGGGGCCTTACCTCTGTCCATCCGCAGGCCCAGTCACTCTGACCCCAAGCGTCCATGTATAAAGGACACCCCCTGCTAATCATCTCACGCCATCTCGCCCCCCCTGACCCCACACTGGCCCCTCACCTCTGCAGGGAAGAGGAACAATGCCAAGGTCCTTTCTGGTGAAAAAGGTGAAGGAGGGATTCTGCTCGGCCGACACAGAGAGCTCGTACGTGCGACACCGGGCTGCGATCAGCTCACGCCTCTCTGACAAAGGTGAGCGGCAAACCCCATCACTGACCCCCATCACTGACCCCATCACTGACCCCATCACGGATCCCATCACTGAACCCATCTCTAAATCCATCACTGACCCCATCACAGACCCCATCACTGACCCCATCACTGACCCCTATCACAGACCCCCATCACAGACCCCCATCACTGACCCCCATCACTGACCCCCATCACTGACCCCCATCACGGACCCCCATCACGGATCCCATCACGGAACCCATCTCTAAATCCATCACTGAACCCATCTCTAAATCCATCACTGACCCCATCACTGACCCCATCACTGACCCCATCACTGACCCCATCTCTGATCCCATCACTGAACCCATCTCTAAATCCATCACTGACCCCATTTCTCACCCCATCACTGACCCCCATCACGGACCCCATCTCTGATCCCATCATGGACCCCATCACTGACCCCATCTCTAAATCCATCACTGACCCCATTTCTGACCCCCTCACTGGCCACATCACTGACCCCATTGCTGCCCTCCATGCAGATATACACCTACCAGTACCCTGCACTAATATATAGAGCAACGATGCACATACAGATACCCTGCACTAATATATACTGCAACGATGCACATACAGATACCCTGCATTAATATATACTGCAACGATGCACATACAGATACCCTGCACTAATATATACTGCAACGATGCACATACAGACACCCTGCACTAATATATACTGCAGCGATGCACATACAGATACCCTGCACTAATATATACTGCAGCGATGCACATACAGATACCCTGCACTGATATATAGAGCAACGACGCACATACAGATACCCTGCACTGATATATAGAGCAACGATGCACATACAGATACCCTGCACTAATATATACTGCAACGATGCACATACAGATACCCTGCACTGATATATAGAGCAACGATGCACATACAGATACCCAGCACTAATATATACTGCAACGATGCACATACAGATACCCTGCACTAATATATACTGCAACGATGCACATACAGATACCCTGCACTTATATATAGAGCAACGATGCACATACAGATACCCTGCACTAATATATACTGCAACGATGCACATACAGATACCCAGCACTAATATATACTGCAACGATGCACATACAGATACCCAGCACTAATATATACTGCAACGATGCACATACAGATACCCAGCACTAATATATACAGCAACGATGCACATACAGATACCCTGCACTAATATATACAGCAACGATGCACATACAGATACCCTGCACTAATATATACAGCAACGATGCACATACAGATACCCTGCACTAATATATACTGCAACGATGCTCATACAGATACCCTGCACTAATATATACAGCAACGATGCACATACAGATACCCAGCACTAATATATACAGCAACGATGCACATACAGATACCCTGCACTAATATATACTGCAACGATGCACATACAGATACCCAGCACTAATATATACAGCAACGATGCACATACAGATACCCTGCACTAATATATACAGCAACGATGCACATACAGATACCCTGCACTAATATATACTGCAACGATGCACATACAGATACCCTGCACTAATATATACAGCAACGATGCACATACAGATACCCTGCACTAATATATACTGCAACGATGCACATACAGATACCCTGCACTAATATATACAGCAACGATGCACATACAGATACCCTGCACTAATATATACTGCAACGATGCACATACATAAACCCTGCACTAATATATACTGCAACGATGCACATACAGATACCCTGCACTAATATATGCAGCAACGATGCACATACAGATACCCAGCACTAATATATACTGCAACGATGCACATACAGATACCCTGCACTAATATATACTGCAACGATGCACATACAGATACCCTGCACTAATATATACAGCAACGATGCACATACATAAACCCTGTACTAATATATACTGCAACAATGCACATACAGATACCCTGCACTAATATATACAGCAACGATGCACATACAGATACCCAGCACTAATTTATACAGCAACGATGCACATACAGATACCCAGCACTAATTTATACAGCAACGATGCACATACAGATACCCTGCACTAATATATACAGCAACGATGCACATACAGATACCCTGCACTAATATATACTGCAACAATGCACATACAGATACCCTGCACTAATATATACAGCAACGATGCACATACAGATACCCAGCACTAATATATACAGCAACGATGCACATACAGATACCCAGCACTAATATATACAGCAACGATGCACATACAGATACCCTGCACTAATATATACTGCAACAATGCACATACAGATACCCTGCACTAATATATACTGCAACGATGCACATACAGATACCCTGCACTAATATATACTGCAACGATGCACATACAGATACCCTGCACTAATATATACTGCAACGATGCACATACAGATACCCTGCACTAATATATACAGCAACGATGCACATACAGATACCCAGCACTAATATATACTGCAACAATGCACATACAGATACCCTGCACTAATATATACTGCAACGATGCACATACAGATACCCTGCACTAATATATGCAGCAACGATGCACATACAGATACCCAGCACTAATTTATACTGCAACAATGCACATACAGATACCCTGCACTAATATATACTGCAACGATGCACATACAGATACCCTGCACTAATATATACAGCAACGATGCACATACAGATACCCTGCACTAATACAGTTGTGTTCAAAATGATTCAACCCCCACTGAATTTGAGTGTTTTGGCCAGTTTGACATTGATTTTGATCATTCAGTCATCTTGCTTACAATTAAATCAAAGAGGCACGTGTAGGTCAGACAAATATAACATAACATTTATAATGAAATAACCACAAATGTCTTTTCTGTGCTCACATCATTATCAGTTTTATTCAACCCCCAAGTGACATTCAATCTTAGTACTTAGTACAACATCCTTTTACAGTTATAACAGCTTTTAAACGTGAAGCATAGCTTGACACAAGTGTCTTGCAGCGATCTACGGGTATCTTCGCCCATTCGTCATGGGCAAAAGCCTCCAGTTCAGTCACATTCTTAGGCTTGCGCACTGCAACTGCTTTCTTTAAGTCCCACCAGAGGTTCTCAATCGGATTTAAGTCAGGTGACTGCGATGGCCACTCCAAAATGTTCCAGCCTTTAATCTGCAACCATGCTCTAGTGGACGTGGAGGTATGCTTGGGATCATTGTCCTGTTGAAAGGTCCAACATCTCCCAAGCCTCAGGTTTGTGACGGACTGCATCACATTGTCATCCAATATCTCCTGGTACTGAAGAGAATTCATGGTACCTTGCACACGCTGAAGCTTCCCTGTACCTGCAGAAGCAAAACAGCCCCAAAGCATGATTGACCCCCCGCCATGCTTCACAGTAGGCAAGGTGTTCTTTTCTTCATAGGCCTTGTTCTTCCTCCTCCAAACATAGTGTTGATCCATGGGCCCAAACAGTTCTAATTTTGTTTCATCAGTCCACAGAACACTATCCCAAAACTTCTGTGGTTTGTCCACATGACTTTTGGCATACTGCAGTCGACTCTTCTTATTCTTTGGAGACAGCAAGGGGGTGCGCCTGGGAGTTCTGGCATGGAGGCCTTCATTACGCAGTGTGCGCCGTATTGTCTGAGCTGAAACTTCAGTACCCACATCTGACAAATCTTTTCTCAGTTCCTCAGCAGTCACACGGGGACTTTTCTCCACTCTACGCTTCAGGTAGCGCACAGCAGTCGAAGTCAGCATCTTCTTTCTGCCACGACCAGGTAGCGTTTCAACAGTGCCCTTTGCCTTGAATTTGCGAATGATGCTTCATATGGTCTCTCTTGGTATGTTTAACATCTTTGCAATCTTCTTATAGCCATTGCCCTTCCTGTGAAGAGTAATCACCTCTTCTCTTGTCTTTCTGGACCATTCTCTTGACTTCACCATGTTTGTAACCACACCAGTAAATGTCTAGAAGGAGCTGAGTATCACAGTCATTTTAAAGCTGCCTAATTGGTGCTTATTATGCTTTATTGCTGCTCCGTGACATCCACAGGTGTTTTCAATACCTGATTGAAAACACTTGAATGAACCTCTGTTCTTCAGAGTGGTAGTCTTTAAGGGGTTGAATAATTGTGTCAATGAAGAATTCACAAAAGAAACATTTACTACTGTATTACAAAACCAATTGATGTCATTTTAGTTGCATATGGTTCTTTAAAAAGTCCTTGTAGGATTTCATTCTGAATACAATTACAAATGTCACTAAATTCCCTAAAATCCTTTACAGCATTGGGGGTTGAATCATTTTGAACACAACTGTATATACAGCAACGATGCACATACAGATACCCAGCACTAATATATACTGCAGCGATGCACATACAGATACCCTGCACTAATATATACTGCAGCGATGCACATACAGATACCCTGCACTAATATATACTGCAACAATGCACATACAGATACCCTGCACTAATATATACTGCAACGATGCACATACAGATACCCTGCACTAATATATACTGCAACAATGCACATACAGATACCCTGCACTAATATATACTGCAACGATGCACATACAGATACCCTGCACTAATATATACTGCAACAATGCACATACAGATACCCTGCACTAATATATACTGCAACGATGCACATACAGATACCCAGCACTAATATATACTGCAACGATGCACATACAGATACCCTGCACTAATATATACAGCAACGATGCACATACAGATACCCTGCACTAATATATACAGCAACGATGCACATACAGATACCCAGCACTAATATATACAGCAACGATGCACATACAGATACCCTGCACTAATATATACAGCAACGATGCACATACAGATACCCTGCACTGATATATAGAGCAACGATGCACATACAGATACCCTGCACTAATATATACAGCAACGATGCACATACAGATACCCTGCACTAATATATACTGCAGTGATGCACATACAGATACCCAGCACTAATATATATAGCAACGATGCACATACAGATACCCTGCACTAATATATACAGCAACGATGCACATACAGATACCCTGCACTAATATATACAGCAACGATGCACATACAGATACCCTGCACTAATATATACTGCAGTGATGCACATACAGATACCCTGCACTAATATATACTGCAACGATGCACATACAGATACCCTGCACTAATATATACTGCAGTGATGCACATACAGATACCCAGCACTAATATATACTGCAACGATGCACATACAGATACCCAGCACTAATATATACAGCAACGATGCTCATACAGATACCCTGCACTAATATATACTGCAACGATGCACATACAGATACCCTGCACTGATATATAGAGCAACGATGCACATACAGATACCCTGCACTGATATATAGAGCAACGATGCACATACAGATACCCTGCACTAATATATACTGCAACGATGCACATACAGATACCCTGCACTGATATATAGAGCAACGATGCACATACAGATACCCTGCACTAATATATACTGCAACAATGCACATACAGATACCCTGCACTAATATATACTGCAACGATGCACATACAGATACCCTGCACTTACGGTATATACTTTATCAGTGTTTGCAGATGACACAAAACTAGGGAAAGTGATACAATGTGAGCAGGGTGTTACAGTATGTGCAGGTGATACAATGTGAGCAGGATGTTACAGTATGTGCAGGGTGATACAATGTGAGCAGGATGTTACAGTATGTGCAGGTGATACAATGTGAGCAGGATGTTACAGTATGTGCAGGATGTTACAGTATGTGCAGGTGATACAATGTGAGCAGGATGTTACAGTATGTGCAGGTGATACAATGTGAGCAGGATGTTACAGTATGTGCCGGTGATACAATGTGAGCAGGATGTTACAGTATGTGCAGGTGATACAATGTGAGCAGGATGTTACAGTATGTGCAGGTGATACAATGTGAGCAGGATGTTACAGTATGTGCAGGTGATACAATGTGAGCAGGATGTTACAGTATGTGCAGGTGATACAATGTGAGCAGGATGTCACAGTATGTGCAGGTGATACAATGTGAGCAGGATGTTACAGTATGTGCAGGTGATACAATGTGAGCAGGATGTTACAGTATGTGCAGGTGATACAATGTGAGCAGGATGTTACAGTATGTGCAGGTGATACAATGTGAGCAGGATGTTACAGTATGTGCAGGTGATACAATGTGAGCAGGATGTCACAGTATGTTCAGGTGATACAATGTGAGCAGGATGTTACAGTATGTGCAGGTGATACAATGTGAGCAGGATGTTACAGTATGTGCAGGTGATACAATGTGAGCAGTATGTCACAGTATGTGCAGGTGATACAATGTGTGCAGGTGATACAATGTGAGCAGGGTGTTACAGTATGTGCAGGTGATACAATGTGAGCAGG
This sequence comes from Leptobrachium leishanense, assembly GCA_009667805.1. Taxonomy (NCBI): domain Eukaryota; kingdom Metazoa; phylum Chordata; class Amphibia; order Anura; family Megophryidae; genus Leptobrachium; species Leptobrachium leishanense. The sequence continues at coordinate 6,814,621 of CM019067.1, read as the reverse complement.
ATGTTACAGTATGTGCAGGTGATACAATGTGAGCAGGATGTTACTTCACTGCAGAGGGATTTAGATAGATTGGGGGACTGGGCACTTAAATGGCAGATGAAATTTAATCTAGATAAATGTAAAGTTATGCACTTTGGAGTGAAGAACACACAAGCAATTTATACCCTAAATGGTACGGAGTTAGGGAAATCCAAGCAGGAGAAGGATTTGGGAATAATCATAGACTTCAAACTAAGTAACAATGTGCAATGTCAAACAGCAGCCGCCAAGGCCAGCAAAGTACTGGCATGCATTAAAAGGGGAATTCACTCTCGCCATGAAAACATCATTATACCTCTGTATAAATCAATGGTCAGGCCGCACCTTGAATATGCCGTGTGATTCCTACACCTGTCTTAAGAAAGGATATTATAACGCTAGAAAAAGTGCAGAGACGGGCAACTAAATTAATAAGGGGAATGGAAGGGTTAAGTTATGAGGAAAGACTAACAAGCTTAAACCTGTTTAGTTTAGAGAAACGGCGCCTTAGAGGGGATCTGATAACCTTATATAAATATATACGGGGCCTCAGAGGGGTCTGATAACTTTATATAAATATATACGGAACCTTAGAGGGGTCTGATAACTTTATATAAATATATACGGGGCCTCAGAGGGGTCTGATAACTTTATATAAATATATACGGAGCCTTAGAGGGGTCTGATAACTTTATATAAATATATACGGGGCCTCAGAGGGCTCTCATAACTTTATATAAATATATACGGGGCCTCAGAGGGATCTGATAACTTTATATAAATATATACAGGGCCTCAGAGGGATCTGATAACTTTATATAAATATATACGGGCCTCAGAGGGGTCTGATAACCTTATATAAATATATACGGGGCCTCAGAGGGATCTGATAACTTTATATAAATATATATGGGGCCTCAGAGGGGTCTGATAACTTTATATAAATATATACGGGGCCTCAGAGGGGTCTGATAACCTTATATAAATATATACGGGGCCTCAGAGGGGTCTGATAACTTTATATAAATATATATGGGGCCTCAGAGGGGTCTGATAACTTTATATAAATATATACGGGGCCTCAGAGGGGTCTGATAACTTTATATAAATATATACGGGGCCTCAGAGGGGTCTGATAACTTTATATAAATATATACGTGCCTCAGAGGGGTCTGATAACTTTATATAAATATATACGGGGCCTCAGAGGGGTCTGATAACTTTATATAAATATATACGGGGCCTCAGAGGGGTCTGATAACCTTATATAAATATATACGGGGCCTCAGAGGGCTCTGATAACTTTATATAAATATATACGGGCCTCAGAGGGCTCTGATAACTTTATATAGATATATACGGTGTCTCAGAGGGGTCTGATATCTTTATATAAATATATACGGGGTCTCAGAGGGGTCTGATAACTTTATATAAATATATACGGCGCCTAAAAGGTTTCTGATAACTTGATATAAATATATACGGGGCCTCAGAGGGGTCTGATAACGTCATATAAATATATATGGGGCCTCAGAGGGGTCTGATAGCTTTATATAAATATATACGGGGCCTCAGAGGGGTCTGATAACTTTATATAAATATATACGGGGCCTCAGAGGGGTCTGATAACTTTATATAAATATATACGGCGCCTAAAAGGTTTCTGCTAACTTGATATAAATATATACGGGGCCTCAGAGGGGTCTGATAACTTTATATAAATTTATACGGGGCCTCAGAGGGGTCTGATAACTTTATATAAATATATACAGGGCCTCAGAGGGGTCTGTTAACTTTATATAAATATATACAGGGCCTCAGAGGGGTCTGATAACTTTATATAAATGTATACGGGGCTCAGAGGTCTGATAATAACTTTATATAAATATATACGGGCCTCAGAGGGATCTGATAACTTTATATAAATATATACGGGGCCTCAGAGGGGTCTGATAACTTTATATAATATATACGGGGCCTTAGAGGGGTCTGATAAATTTATATAAATATATACGGGGCTCAGAGGGGTCTGATAACTTTATATAAATATATACGGCGCCTCAGAGGGGTCTGATATCTTATACGTATAAATATATACGGGGCCTCAGAGGGATCTGATAACTTTATATAAATATGTACGGCGCCTCAGAGGGATCTGATAACTTTATATAAATTTATACGGGGCCTCAGAGGGATCTGATAACTTCATATAAATATATACGGGGCCTCAGAGGGGTCTGATAACTTTATATAAATATATACAGGGCCTCAGAGGGGTCTGATAACTTTATATAAATATATACGGGGCCTCAGAGGGGTCTGATAACTTTATATAAATATATACGGGGCCTCAGAGGGATCTGATAACTTTATATAAATATATACGGGGCCTGATAGCTTTATATAAATATATACGGGGCCTCAGAGGGGTCTGATGGCTTCATATAAATATATACGGGGCTCAGAGGGATCTGATAACTTTATATAAATATATACGGGGCCTCAGAGGAGTCTGATAACTTTATATAAATATATACTGGGCCTCAGAGGGGTCTGATAACTTTATATAAATATATATGGGGCCTCAGAGGGGTCTGATAACTTTATATAAATATATACGGGGCCTCAGAGGGGTCTGATAACTTTATATAAATATATACGGGGCCTCAGAGGGATCTGATAATGTTATATAAATATATACGGGGCCTCAGAGGGCTCTGATAACTTTATATAAATATATACGGGGCCTCAGAGGGGTCTGATAACTTTATATAAATATATACGGGGCCTCAGAGGGATCTGATAACTTTATATAAATATATACGGGGCCTCAGAGGGCTCTGATAACTTTATATAAATATATACGGGGCCTCAGAGGGGTCTGATAACTTTTTATAAATATATACGGGGCCATTATAACCATTGTCTGATAACCTATTCATTAACAGGACTATACATAGGACACGGGGTCACCCATTTACACTGGACGAAAGAAAATTTAGCTTAAAGCATAGGAAGGGTTATTTTACGGTGAGAACAATAAAGCTGTGGAATTCTCTGCCTGTTGAGGTGGTTGGGTCAGAGTCTGTACAGACTTTTAAGCAGCGACTGGATGACTTCCTGCAGACACAGAATATTAAGGGTTATAATATTTAATATGTGAGTAAAAGCTTCTTGATCCAAGGAGAATCTGACGCCATCTGGGGGCAAGAAGGGATTTACTCCCAGTATGTTGCATATTGGTGAGCGCTTCAGACTGGGTTTTTTTGCTTCTTTTGGATCAACAGCAGCAGGTGATGTGTGAGAGGCGGAACCCGATGGACCCGCGGCTTTTTTCAGCCTATGTTATTATGCATCCTGCTACAGTCACACGATATTACTGCGTGTTAAACTGTTACATACTTTAGTCACATGATAATACTGCATGTTACACATTACATGCTATAGTCACATTATATCACTGTGTTACACATTACATGCTATAGTCACATGTTATTACTGCATGTTACACATTACATGCTATAGTCACAAATTACTGTGTGTAACACATTACATGCTATAGTCACATGTTATTACTGTATGTTACACATTACATGCTATAGTCACATGTTATTACTGTATGTTACACATTACATGCTATAGTCACATGTTATTACTGTATGTTACACATTACATGCTATAGTCACATTATATCACTGTGTTACACATTACATGCTATAGTCACATGTTATTACTGTATGTTACACATTACATGCTATAGTCACAAATTACTGTGTGTAACACATTACATGCTATAGTCACATGTTATTACTGTATGTTACACATTACATGCTATAGTCACATGTTATTACTGTATGTTACACATTACATGCTATAGTCACATGTTATTACTGTATGTTACACATTACATGCTATAGTCACATTATCACTGTGTTACACATTACATGCTATAGTCACATGTTATTACTGTATGTTACACATTACATGCTATAGTCACATGTTTACTGTATTGTTACACATTACATGCTATAGTCACGTTATTACTGTATGTTACACATTACTGCTATAGTCACATGTTATTACTGCTGCGTGTAACACATTACATGCTATAGTCACATTATATCACTGTGTTACACATTAAATGCTATAGTCACATGTTATTACTGTGTGTAACACATTACATGCTATAGTCACATGTTATTACTGTATGTTACACATTACATGCTATAGTCACATGTTATTACTGTATGTTACACATTACATGCTATAGTCACATGTTATTACTGTATGTTACACATTACATGCTATAGTCACATGTTATTACTGCGTGTTACACATTACATGCTATAGTCACATGTTATTACTGCGTGTTACACATTACATGCTATAGTCACATGTTATTACTGTATGTTACACATTACATGCTATAGTCACAAATTACTGTGTGTAACACATTACATGCTATAGTCACATGTTATTACTGTATGTTACACATTACATGCTATAGTCACATTATATCACTGTGTTACACATTACATGCTATAGTCACATGTTATTACTGTATGTTACACATTACATGCTATAGTCACATATTACTGTGTGTTACACATTACATGCTATAGTCACATGTTATTACTGTGTGTTACACATTACATGCTATAGTCACATTATATCACTGTGTTACACATTACATGCTATAGTCACATGTTATTACTGTATGTTACACATTACATGCTATAGTCACATGTTATTACTGTATGTTACACATTACATGCTATAGTCACGTTATTACTGTATGTTACACATTACATGCTATAGTCACATGTTATTACTGCGTGTAACACATTACATGCTATAGTCACATTATATCACTGTGTTACACATTAAATGCTATAGTCACATGTTATTACTGTGTGTAACACATTACATGCTATAGTCACATGTTATTACTGTATGTTACACATTACATGCTATAGTCACATGTTATTACTGTATGTTACACATTACATGCTATAGTCACATGTTATTACTGTATGTTACACATTACATGCTATAGTCACATGTTATTACTGCGTGTTACACATTACATGCTATAGTCACATGTTATTACTGCGTGTTACACATTACATGCTATAGTCACATGTTATTACTGTATGTTACAACATTACATGCTATAGTCACAAAATTACTGTGTGTAACACATTACATGCTATAGTCACATGTTATTACTGTATGTTTACACATTACATGCTATAGTCACATTATATCACTGTGTTACACATTACATGCTATATTCACATGTTATTACTGTATGTTACACATTACATGCTATAGTCACATGTTATTACTGCGTGTTACACATTACATGCTATAGTCACATGTTATTACTGCTTGTTACACATTACATGCTATAGTCACATGTTATTACTGTATGTTACACATTACATGCTATAGTCACATGTTATTACTGTGTGTTACACATTACATGCTATAGTCACATGTTATTACTGTATGTTACACATTACATGCTATAGTCACATGTTATTACTGTATGTTACACATTACATGCTATAGACACATTATATCACTGTGTTACACATTACATGCTATAGTCACATGTTATTAGAGCGTGTTACACATTACATGCTATAGTCACATTATGTCACTGTGTTACACATTACATGCTATAGTCACGTTATTACTGCGTGTTACACATTACATGCTATAGTCACATGTTGTTACTGCGTGTTACACATTACATGCTATAGTCACGTTATTACTGCGTGTTACACATTACATGCTATAGTCACATTATATCACTGTATGTTGCACATTACATGCTATAGTCACATGTTATTACCGTGTTACACATTACATGCTATAGTCACATGTTATTACTGCGTGTTACATATTACATGCTATAGTCACATGTTATTACTGCGTGTTACACATTACATGCTATAGTCACATGTTATTACTGCGTGTTACATATTACATGCTATAGTCACATTATATCACTGTGTGTTACTGTAACGGATCACACTACCCTGCACGGGTAGATCCGCCGTCAGCGCCGAGTTTGTCTGGAGGTGTAGAGTCAGGGGTAGCGGGCTGTATGAATTCGGCGGTGATTAAGCGCTTTTGCACGATCTTGAAGCGTCGCGGTTCCCCAAGCCCTGTTATCCCCAATTACTAGCCGAGGCAGGAGTAAAGGTTCAAACAGGTACCCAGTTTATTTAACATGGGGGATACGGGGTATTTATGGGGAATGAAACCATTGTTCTCCCCCGGCCCGTCCTCAGTCCTCCTGCGGTGATCTTTACCTTTGCCTCGAGCCCTTGCCCAATCTGCCTGGGTCAACCTGGGGCACCCTGCTGTGCGCAGCCCTTATCTCGGATCTCGGCGCCAGCTCGTCTGTCCCCCCCTCCCAGAACCTCTCCCTGTCCGGGCAGCACCCGGCCGCACCCTGTGTGTGAGCGCTCCTTTGTCCTGGCGGCTCCCTGTGGCTTTCAGCCCGAGTTTGGGGTTTTACCAGGGATTTCGGGGTGAGCCCCTGGGAGCGGCGGCACGCTGGGGGTACAGCCTGGTAGCTCAGGTCCGGGGGCTGGTTCAGTCCAAAAAGCGCCCTGATCGGATCAACGGAGCCCCAGCTGTGGAGGGGGAAAGTCCGGCGGCTGTACCCGAGCCAGAGTCACTGTTTGCCGGCCGCACTCCCGGCGAGGGATCCCTGGTCGACGTTCGGGTTTCCCGGGGCGCTTCGTTCTGAAATTCGCACCAACCTAACGAATTCTTTAATACACCAAACCAAATCAACATTTTAAGAATTTGTACCCCGCTACGGTATAGTCACACATCTCCCCCAAGTTTCCAGATGGCAGACCCGGTGAGACCCTCTTCGGGTCCGCTTGGGGATGTCCATGGCCCCCACCCACCTAAGTTTCAAAGCTCAGTTTGGCAGGATAGTCCGTCTGCTTTGCATTTTGCTTTCCCAGGCTGGTACTGGATGGTAAAATTGAAGGGCTGGAGGGCCAGGCTCCACCGCAAGAGCCTGCCGTTGTCCCCGGCACACCGGTTCAGCCATACCAGGGGGTTGTGGTCCGTGAGGACCGTGAAGGAGCGCCCATACAAATACGGTTGTAATTTCTTCAGGGCCCATACCAGGGCCAGGCACTCCTTCTCGATGGCCGCATAAGCCACCTCCCTGGGTAAAGTTTCCGGCTGATTGTAGGCAACCGGGTTGGTCGTGTGCCGTCTTCACCGACCTGGCTCAGCACTGCTCCCAATCCGAACATAGATGCGTCTGTGGGGACAAAAAACGTTTTAGTGGAATCAGGAGCAGTCAACATGGGGGGCTTCCACTAAGACTCGCTTGAGCTGCTGGAAGGCTTCTTCACACTCAGGGACGACATAGCACTGTCGGGGAAGGTTCTTGCGGTTCAGGTCAGTCAGGGGTTTGGCAATGGGCGCTGTAGTTGGGGACGAAGCGGCAGTAGTATCCTGCCGTACCTAGAAAGGCTAACACTGGGTCTTGGTGCGGGGAGTGGGCCACTGGGCCACAGCTTCAACCTTGGTGGGTTCTGGCGCTGTCTTCCGCAGCCCACCGGTGGCCAGGTACTGGACCTTGGACATGCCGATGCGGCACTTGTCTGGTTGTATGGTCAGACCGGCGGTGCCAAGGCGGTCCAGTACGGCCTGTAAATGCTGTAAGTGTTCCTCCCAGGTGTTGCTGAAGATGGCTATGTCATCTAGGTAGGTGCTGGTAAAGTCTTGCATCCCCTCTAGCAGCCGATCCACCATGCGTTGGAAAGTGGCCGGGGCATTCTTCATCCCGAATGGCATAACCCGAATTGGTATAAGCCAAACGGAGTGATGAATGTCGATTTCGGCACACCTTCCTCGGCAAGGGGAATCTGCCGTACCCCCTTACATAGGTCAGTGGTGGTGAGAAGTTTCCCTGGGCAATCCGGTCTAGGAGCTCGTCGACTCGGGGCATGGGGTATGCGTCAGTGACAGTGTGGTCATTTAACTTTCTATAGTCCACAACAGAACCTGGTAGTGCCATCCTTCTTGGGTACTAGAAACACCGGGGAGGCCCAGGGGCTCTCGGAGGTTCTATTACCCCTAGATCCAACATCTCACGGATCTCTTTCTGCATCCCGTCTCTCACTGCATCAGGAATTCGGTACGCCGTCTGCCGCAAAGGGGCTTGACTCTGGGTATCGACCCGATGCAGGGCTACGTAGGTGTAGCTGGGACGGGATGAGAACAGGTCTCGGTGCTCCTGTAGCACCTGCTGAGCCTGTTCCTTGTGGCGGGGGGGGGGGGGTGAGCCCCTTGCCCAGCTGGACATCGGCTAACCCCTGGGCGCTTGGATCCCCGGGCAGTACAGGCAGGGGGAGATCCTCCAGATCCCCCACGTCCGGCGCGCAGATGGCGGCTACTGCCTCTTCCCTTTCGAAAAACGGTTTCAGCATGTTCACATGAAAGGTTCTGTGTATCCTTTCATCTGAACATCTGGCTGCGGTGAAGGTGGTATCGCAGATTTTTTCTATGATTTTGTAGGGTCCTTCCCAGGCTGCCTGCAACTTATTTTGTTTGACCGGTCGGAGTGCTAACACTTTCTGCCCTATCTGGAAGGTGCGGTCCCTAGCCGACCGGTCATACCACCTCTTCTGCATGGTTTGGGCGCTTGGAGATTGTCCCGTACCAGGGCGGTCAATTCCTGCAGCCGGTCCCTAAACTCAAGCACATAATCTATGGCCGAGGTCCCCTCCTCGGCCAGAGCACCTTCCCAGTGCTCCGGAGCAAGTCCAAGGGGCCTCGGATTTTCCGGCGTACAGTAGCTCAAAGGGAGAGAAGCCTGAGGCTTCCTGGGGTACCTCCGGTACGCGATCAGAAGGTGGGGCAGATGGCGTTCCCAGTCCTTATGGGACATAGTAAAGGTGCGGAGAAGCTGTTTGAGGGTCCTGTTGAACCGCTCGCAGAGCCCGTTTGTCTGCGGGTGGTAAGGGAGCTGTACAGGGGTTTAATCCGCACAGTCTCCAGAGCTGCTGGGTCACCTCGGCCGTAAATTGTGTGCCCTGGTCAGACAGGATTTCCTGGGGAATCCGACCGGAGAATATCTGCAGCAGAGCTCCGGCAACGGTCTCTGCGTGGATATCCCAGAGGGCCACGGCTTCGGGGTACCTGATGGCACTACGGTCAAGATATACTTCTTGCTCGTAGGACTAGGCACTACCAAGGGTCCTACCAGATCCACCGCCACCCGTCTAAAAGGTTCTCCCACTATGGGCAAGGGTCTCAGGGGAGCTTTCTTGGCGTCCCCCGCTTCCCTACTCACTGGCATACCCCGCACGTCCGACAGTAGTCCTAACCTCCCTGATAATCCGGGCCAAAAGAAGCTCTGGGTCAGGCGGTGCAATGTCCGCCGGTGCCCGAGATGGCTCGCAAGGGGAATATCATGCGCGATCCTTAACAGATCGCGCCGATATTTTCGCCGGCACTACCAGCTGCCTGTGGGGTACTCGGTCTATTCCCTGGCTCGTCCCCCCGATGTCCTGTACAGCTTCCCTTGGTCCCAGGCAAATCTCACCTCCCCTAACCCTCCCGGGTCCCTCCCTGCTTGTTGTCGGTATGGGGCAAGAGTAATATCGTCCCGGGTGGCTTGGGCAAAGTCCGTCGGGGAATCCCAGGTCAGAGCAGGGGTGTTGTCAGGGCCAAGGGGGGTGTTGGTCTGGTCTGGCTTACCGTGGTCCCTCGGAGTCGGTGTGTGGAGCCTTCCGTGCTTGGTTGCGGGTGGTAACGAGGCATACCCCGCCAGGATGAGGGTCCTC
>CM019067.1:6412502-6804670 GCA_009667805.1 Leptobrachium leishanense | reverse complement strand
GGTGATACAATGTGAGCAGGATGATCACAGTATGTACAGGTGATACAATGTGAGCAGGATGTCACAGTATGTACAGGTGATACAATGTGAGCAGGGTGTTACAGTATGTGCAGGTGATACAATGTGAGCAGGATGTGTACAGTATGGCAGTGATACAATGTGAGCAGGATGTTACAGTATGTACAGGTGATACAATGTGAGCAGGATGTTACAGTATGTGAAGTGATACAATGTGAGCAGGATGTCAAGTATGTACAGGTGATACAATGTGAGCAGGATGTCACAGTATGTGCAGGTGATACAATGTGAGCAGGATGTTACAGTATGTGCAGGTGATACAATGTGAGCAGGATGTACAGTATGTGCAGGTGATACAATGTGAGCAGGATGTCACAGTATGTGCAGGTGATACATGTGAGCAGGATGTTACAGTATGTGCAGGTGATACAATGTGAGCAGGATGTTACAGTATGTGCAGGTGATACAATGTGAGCAGGATGTTACAGTATGTGCAGGTGATACAATGTGAGGCAGGATGTCACAGAGTATGTGCAGGTGATACAATGTGAGCAGGATGTTACAGTATGTGCAGGTGATACAATGTGAGCAGGATGTTACAGTATGTGCAGGTGATACAATGTGAAGCAGGATGTTACAGTATGTGCAAGGTGATACAATGTGAGCAGGAGGTCACAGTATGTACAGGTGATACAATGTGAGCAGGATGTTACAGTATGTGCAGGTGATACAATGTGAGCAGGATGTCACAGTATGTACAGTGTGATACAATGTGAGCAGGATGTTACAGTATGTGCAGGTGATACAATGTGAGCAGGATGTTACAGTATGTGAAGGTGATACAATGTGAGCAGGATGTCACAGTATGTACAGGTGATACAATGTGAGCAGGATGTCACAGTATGTGCAGGTGATACAATGTGAGCAGGATGTTACAGTATGTGCAGGTGATACAATGTGAGCAGGATGTCACAGTATGTGCAGGTGATACAATGTGAGCAGGATGTTACAGTATGTGCAGGTGATACAATGTGAGCAGGATGTTACAGTATGTGCAGGTGATACAATGTGAGCAGATGTTACTTCGCTGCAGAGGGATTTAGATAGATTGGGGGACTGGGCACTTAAATGGCAGATGAGATTAAATCTAGATAAATGCAAAGTTATGCACTTTGGAGTGAAGAACACACAAGCAATTTATACCCTAAATGGTACGGAGTTGGGAAATCAAGCAGGAGAAGGATTTGGGAATAATCATAGACTTCAAACTAAGTAACAATGTGCAATGTCAAACAGCAGCCGCAAGGCCAGCAAGATATCGGCATGCATTAAAAGGGGAGTTCACTCTCGGGATGAAAACCTAATTTTGCCTCTGTATAAATCATGGTCAGGTCGCACCTTGAATATGCCGTGCAATTTTGGGCACCTGTCTTAAAAAAAGATATTATAGCGTTAGAAAAAGTGCAGAGACGGGCAACTAAATTAATAAGGGGAATGGAAGGGTTAAGTTATGAGGAAAGACTAACAAGCTTAAACCTGTTTAGTTTAGAGAAACGGCGCCTTAGAGGGGATCTGATAACCTTATATAAATATATACGGGGCCTCAGAGGGATCTGATAACCTTATATAAATATATACGGGGCCTCAGAGGGGATCTGATAACTTTATATAAATATATACGGGGCTCAGAGGGGTCTGATAACTATATATAAATATAAGGGGCCTCAGAGGGATCTTGATAACTTTATATAAATATATACGGGGCCTCAGAGGGATCTGATAACTTTATATAAATATAATACGCGGGCCTCAGAGGGATCTGATAACTTTATATAAATATATACGGGGCCTCAGAGGGCTCTCATTACTTTATATAAATATATACGGGGCCTCAGAGGGATCTGATAACTTATTATAATATATACGGGGCTCAGAGGGATCTGATAACTTTATATAATATATACGGGGCCTCAGAGGGATCTGATAACTTTATATAAATATATACGGGGCTCAGAGGATCTGATAACTTTATATAAATATATACGGGGCCTCAGAGGGATCTGATAACTTTATATAAATATATACGGGCCTCAGAGGGATCTGATAACTTTATATAAATATATACGGGGCTCAGAGGAATCTGAAACTTTATATAAATATATACGGGGCCAGAGGGATCTGATAACTTTATATAAATATATACGGGGCCTCAGAGGGGTCTGATAACCTTATATAAATATATACGGGGCCTCAGAGGTGTCTGATAACTTTATATAAATATATACGGGCCTCAGAGGCTCTGATAACTTTATATAAATATATACGGGGCCTCAGAGGGCTCTGATAACTTATATAAATTATACAGGGCCTCAGAGGGATCTGATAACTTTATATAAATATATACGGGGCCTCAGAGGGGTCTGATAACTTTATATATATATAAATATATACGGGGCCTCAGAGGTGTCTGATAACTTTATATAAATATATACGGGGCCTCAGAGGGCTCTGATAACTTTATATAAATATATACGGGGCCTCAGAGGTGTCTGATAACTTTATATAAATATAATACGGGCCTGAGAGGGCTCTGATAACTTTATTTAAATATATATACGGGCCTCAGAGGGCTCCGATAACTTTATATAAATATATACGGGGCCTCAGAGGGCTCTGATAACTTTATATAAATATATACGTGCCTCATAGGGGTCTGATAACTTTATATAAATATATACGGGGCCTCAGAGGGTTCTGATAACTTGATATAAATATATACGGGGCCTCAGAGGGGTCTGATAACTTCATAAAAATATATATGGGGCCTCAGAGGGGTCTGATAACTTTATATAAATATATACGGCGCCTCAGAGGGATCTGCTAACTTTATATAAATATATACAGGGTCCAGAGGGATCTGATAGCTTTATATAAATATATATGGTGCCTCAGAGGGATCTGATAACTTTATATAAATGTATACGGGGCCTCAGAGGGTCTGATGGCTTCATATAAATATATACGGGGCTCAGAGATCTGATAACTTTATATAAATATATACGGGGCCTCAGAGGGCTCTGAAACTTTATATAAATATATACGGGGCCTCAGAGGGGTCTGATAACTTTATATAAATATATACGGGGCCAGAGGGTCTGATAACTTATATAAATATATACGAGGCCTCAGAGGGGTCTGATAACTTTATATAAATATATACGGGGCTTCAGAGGGGTCTGATAACTTTATATAATATATACGGGCCTCAGAGGGGTCTGATAACTTTATATAAATATATACGGGGCCTCAGAGGGATCTGATAACTTTTATAAATATATACGGGGCCTCAGAGGGGTCTGATAACTTTATATAAATATATACGGGGCCTCAGAGGGGATCTGATAACTTTATATAAATAATACGGGGCCTCAGAGGGGTCTGATAACTTTATATAAATATATACGGGGCCTCAGAGGGGATCTGATAACTTTATATAAATATATACGGGGCCAGAGGGTCTGATAACTTTATATAAATATATACGGGGCCTCAGAGGGGTCTGATAACTTTATATAAATATATACGGGGCCTCAGAGGGGTCTGATAACTTTATATAAATATATACGGTGCCTCAGAGGAGTCTGATAACCTTATATAAATATATACGGGTCCATTATAAACCGTTGTCTGGAAACCTATTCATTAACAGGTCTATACACATGACACAGGGTCATCCATTTAGACTGGAAGAAAGGAAATTCAGTCTAAAGCATAGGAAGGGTTATTTTACGGTGATAACAATAAAGCTGTGGAATTCTCTGCCTGTTGAGGTGGTTGGGTCAGAGACTGTACTGACTTTTAAGCAGCGACTGGATGACTTCCTGCAGACACAGAATATTAAGGGTTAAGCAGCGACTGGATGACTTCCTGCAGACACAGAATATTAAGGGTTATAATATTTAATATGTGGGTAAAAGCTTCTTGATCCAAGGAGAATCTGACGCCATCTGGGGGCAAGAAGGGATTTACTCCCAGTGTGTTGCATATTGGCGAGCGTTTCAGACTGAGGGTTTTTTTGCTTCTTTTGGATCAACAGCAGCAGGTGATGTGTGAGAGGCGGAACCCGATGGACGCGCGGCTTTTTTCAGCCTATGTTATTATGCATCCTGCTACAGTCACACGATATTACTGCGTGTTAAACTGTTACATACTTTAGTCACATGATAATACTGCATGTTACACATTACATGCTATAGTCACAAATTACTGTGTGTAACACATTACATGCTATAGTCACATGTTATTACCGTGTTACACATTACATGCTATAGTCACATGTTATTACTGTGTTACACATTACATGCTATAGTCACATGTTATTACTGTGTGTTACACATTACATGCTATAGTCACATGTTATTACTGTGTGTTACACATTACATGCTATAGTCACATGTTATTACTGCGTGTTACACATTACATGCTATAGTCACATGTTATTACTGTGTGTTACACATTACATGCTATAGTCACATGTTATTACTGTATGTTACACATTACATGCTATAGTCACATGTTATTACTGTATGTTACACATTACATGCTATAGTCACATTATATCACTGTGTTACACATTACATGCTATAGTCACATGTTATTACTGTGTGTTACACATTACATGCTATAGTCACATTATGTCACTTTGTGTTACACATTACATGCTATAGTCACGTTATTACTGCGTGTTACACATTACATGCTATAGTCACATGTTCTTACTGCGTGTTACACATTACATGCTATAGTCACGTTATTACTGTGTGTTACACATTACATGTTATAGTCACATGTTGTTACTGCGTGTTACACATTACATGCTATAGTCACATTATATCAATGTGTGTTGCACATTACATGCTATAGTCACATGTTATTGCTGTATGTTACACATTACATGCTATAGTCACGTTATTACTGTGTGTTACACATTACATGCTATAGTCACATGTTATTACTGTGTGTTACACATTACATGCTATAGTCACATGTTATTACTGTGTGTTACACATTACATGCTATAGTCACATGTTATTACTGTGTGTTACACATTACATGCTATAGTCACATGTTATTACTGTGTGTTACACATTACATACTATAGTCACATATTATCACTGTGTTACACATTACATGCTATAGTCACATTATATCACTGTGTGTTACATATTACATACTGTAGTCACATGTTACTTATTATTTATTTATTTATAAAGTATTTTACCAGGACGGATACATTGAGATTTCTCTCCTTTTCAAGTATGTCCTGGGTTGATTACTACGCGTTACACATTACATGCTATAGTCACATGTTATTTCTGCGTGGTACAGGTTACACATTACATGCTATAGTCATATGTTATTTCTGCGTGGTACAGGTTACACATTACATGCTATACATGTTACATAACAGACAAAATATACACGTGCTATATACACGTTGCATAACACAAAATATATATACATGCTACACACGTTACACAAAACACAATATATACAGAATATATATATATTCACATGCTATATACACGTTGCATAATACACAATATATACATGTGCTATACATATGTTGCCTACTGATGACCGGGTCGGACGCAGGGAGACAATAATACTCAAAAATACACAAACACATAACTGTGGAATAATATTAATATTTATTATTATACCGGCCGCAGCTAAAATCTCCACACTATAACCACCACCATGACATAACCCAGTGCTGAAAGAGGACTCCCCACAACCACCACACACCTACAAACCAACCAACCAACCAACCACCAAAAAACTTCCCAACTCCCAACCATCTGACCAAAGTAATCCTAAATAAAAAGGAACCCCTAGCCAGCACTGCCTACAAGCCCCCGCCACGAGCTCCTCACATAACCCCCTTATAGGAGAGCTCCTCCACCAAGAAAAAACAGGGCTTCTTCAATCCCCTCCTTTAACCCAGGATAAACAGATCCTTGCCCAAATCCGTCAGGTGAACTCCATCCGCCATGAAATAACACGCCACATCTTCTCTTCCAAGGGTAGATGCCGACGCACCACCATCCAATAAAACCTTCCCATAACAAGCGATTCACCTTAATCCGGCAAAGCCGCACCGCCTCCTCATTCTCCGCCTGTTTTTTATTATTATTATTATTCTTTATTTATAAAGCGCCAGCATATTCCGCAGCGCTGTACAATAAGCACAGTATAGACAGGGTTACAATACATTGAACAACATTTGACAAACAGTACAGGAGGAGATGAGGGCCCTATTCCCGTAGGAACTCACAATCTAGGAGGGTTGGGGTTGGAAACAGGAGGAGAGGACTGTAAGGTGAGAGTGATTGATGGTTGCGTCAGTGAGTTGGGTGGTCGGCTTCCCTAAATAGGAACGTTTTAAGGGAGCGTTTGAAGGAAGAGAAGTTAGGGGAAAGTCTGACAGTACGAGGGAGAGCGTTCCAGAGAGTGGGGGCTGCGCGTGAGAAATCCTGCAGTCTATCATGGGAAGAGGTGATGCGGGGAGAAGCTAGGCGCAGGTCACTGTTTGACCTTAGGGAGCGGGCTGGGGTGTATTTGGTGATTAGTGAGGACAGGTAGTGGGGCGCTGAGTTAGTGAGGGTTTTGTAGGTAAGGATAAGGATTTTGAACTTAATTCTGCAGTGGATGGGGAGCCAGTGAAGGGACTCGCAGAGGGGAGCGGCAGAGACAGAGCGGCGGGTGAGGTGAATTAGCCTGGCGGAGGCGTTCAGGATGGATTGTAGGGGGGAGAGGCGGGACAGAGGGAGGCCAGATAAGAGATTATTGCAATAGTCGAGTCGGGAGATTACCAGGGCGTGTATGAGTTGTTTTGTGGTGACAGCGGTAAGAAATGGCCGAATTCTGGAAATATTACGCAGTTGGTATCGGCAGGAGGAGGAAAGAGACTTGATGTGGGGATGAAGGAAAGAGCAGAGTCAAGTGTAACTCCAAGACAGCGAACTTGGTTTGATGGGGAGATGGTGATACCCTCCACCGTGATAGAGAAGTCAGGAGGTGGGGAGGCATTAGAGGGAGGAATAAGTAGGAGCTCAGTCTTTGACATGTTGATCTTTAGGTGGTGGGAGGCCATCCAGGAGGAGATGCCAGATAAACAGTCACTGACTTTTGAAAGGACAGGGGGAGAGAGATCAGGGGTAGAGAGGTAGATCTGAGTGTCATCAGCGTAGAGGTGGTAATTAAAGCCAAAGCTGTTGATGATTTTGCCCAGGGAGGAGGTGTAGATGGAAAAGAGCAGAGGACCAAGGACAGAGCCTTGAGGTACACCAACAGATAGAGGCAATGAAGAGGAGGAGTTACCAGCAAAGGACACACAGAAGGACCTGTTGGATAAATAGGAGTCAACCCAAGCAAGTGCAGTGTCACCGAGACCCAGAGAGTTGAGGGTCTGTAGAAGGAGGGGGTGGTCAACAGTGTCAAAAGCAGCCGAGAGGTCAAGCAGGATGAGAATAGAATAGTGGCCGTGTTTTTAGCAGTTAGGTCGTTGGTGACTTTGGTGAGGGCAGTTTCAGTTGAGTGTAGGGACGGAAGCCAGATTGCAGGGGGTCAAGTAGGGAATTGGAGGACAGGAAGAGGGAGAGGCGGTTGAAGACTAGTTTTTCTAAGAGCTTTGATGTGAAGGGAAGCAGGGATACAGGGCGGTAGTTGGATGGAGAGTTGGTGTCTAGGGATGGTTTTTTTCTTTAGTAAAGGGGTAACTAGCGCGTGTTTGAAGGCGGATGGAAAGGAGCCAGTGGAGAGAGATAGGTTGAAGATGTGTGTGAGAGCAGGGGTGAGGGAGGAGGAGAGGGGAGGAATTAGATGTGAGGGAATGGGGTCGAGCGGGCACGTGGTGAGATGTGAGGAGGACAATAAGGAATTGACTTCCTCCTCAGTGGTTGGGAGGAAGCGGCAGAGGGGACCTGTGGGAGTGGAGGTGGCAGATAACTATCTTGTGTTGGGATGTTGCTTCTGATAGTTAGAGTTTTACTGAGGAAGTAGTCTGCCAGGTCTTGAGCGCTGAAGGCAGCTGAGGGGGGAGGTGCAGGTGGGTGGAGGAGGGTGTTGAAGGTGGACCAGAGTCGTTTAGGGTTGGAGGACAGCGAAGATATAAGAGATGAGAAGAAGGATTGTTTGGCCAAGTGGAGGGCAGAGGTGTATGACCGGAGAATAAACTTGAAGTGAACAAAATCAGCTTCACCTCGGACCACACCACCACTGTCCATCGTGACCACACCCTCAACTGCCGCAGATCTTCCTGCATCTGCTCCAGCAGCATACAAAGAGGGACCACACCCAAATCATTCCCTCCCATGTGTACCACCAACACATGGGAACTTCACCGTGCCTCAGGGCACCCAAAACCGTCGGCTTAAACTCCTCCCATAGGAGTCCACTGATCCCCAACCACCGTACCCGTGTTGCCGACCCATGCAAACCCATCTGTACTCCAGATGATCGCACCAACGCCCTTCTTCTAGCCCAAAAATCAGCGAGTCTCCAACGAGCCATACAACTCTCAAAGGATCTGCAAAAGACAAATTACCAACACCTCCACCACACAAAATACTTTAAAAAGAAAATCTCCCCACCAAACCACCACACATCCCACCAAATACACCATGACCATACCTGCAAAGAAAACATAAACAAACACCATCTCCTCGCCTCCAAATCCTCCAACCCCCACACTCCTCCCCAAACAACAACAAATATACAAAGATAAAATAGAATAAATATATATATTCCGTAGAAAAGGTATAAATTCATATTCCATGTATAAGTTTGATATTTTTCATATTTCAAAATTTCTTTTTGTTTGTTTTTTTTATTTTTTTATTTTTTTTAAAAAGTGACAAAACATAACAGATCATACAGCAAACCTTTCTCCACATTACCTCCCAGCATTAACAAGTGTTTCCAAAATCCATAACACCAAACCTGGACGCACGTAGGACTGAAAAGCCCTCGAGTTCCATCTTCCCAATTCTTGAATTTCCGCTGCCGACAAACCCAACCTTGAAGCTTCCGTTGCTGACCCAATACGAGTGAGAACCAAATTCCTCCGGATTTCTTTCTAAACTCAACAAACCCTTCTTAAAAATGGAAACAAACTGATACCTCGATAAAGCCGATCCGTCCGCGTGACATAAAAAGGCCACTCCAGACTCCACCCGTACCTCCAAAAATTCCTTAACGTTCTTCACTGAACAAACCACGCAGCTATCCACCCTGGATAAACCAACTCTACGCCCCCTATCCAACTGATCCGTCTTGGAGTTAGAAACCCAAATAACCAGTTCCTTAACTCCCAACCAAACCGCATCAGCTCCCAAACCTCTACCTCCTCTCCTAGAATTGCACACCAGCTCACCCTCTCCAAATGCCCCAAAGAACCCCAAACAAAAAGCCGCCCTCATAAGCAGAACCTCATAAGGTGAGGAACAAAAACTCCCGACAAATTCCCATAGACCCTCCAATAACTGCTTCGAAACTGGACGCCGAGCGTCTACCCTGCACCTCCCCCTCACATAACCCCGAACTGCGCACCCGATAACAAAATCCTTGGTAACATCTCATTTCCCCGATACCTGGAAAAGGAAAGCCAAGGCGGCCAATGACTGCCGTATAACCCTAGGAGATGCCCCTGATTCGAATAACCGAATGAGGTATGCCCTAAGCAAACTTTCCTCATCCAATCCACCCACCGAAACGTACCTGAACCGTACAGCCAATGCGTCCCAATCCCTCCACACTCGCGAGTAGGCCTTCCAAGAGGACTCAGACAATGAACCTCTTACCCTTCTTCCAAAAATTCCGAGCCTAGCTGCCAAAGGCCCTCCGGACAAGGGGTGCCCACCTCCTCCGCCAAAGGAGCCAGGGAATGAAACCTGTCCCACTGAAAACGAGACCAAGCATCCGCCACTGAGTTAAGGCGACCCGGAACATGCCTTGCCCTGCGCTAAACGTTAAATTTCAGACAAAGCTACGCAAACCGCTTCAGCAATCTGATGACTGGAAATGATGAAGCCGACAAAGAATTAACCGCCGACACCACCGCCATGTTGTCAGAACGAAACAGAATCCTTCTTCCCTCCAGAGCACCTCCCCACAGCTCCAAGGCCACCACTAATGGAAACAACTCCAAAAATGCCAAATTCCGCACCAAGGAAGATGCCAACCAACTATCTGGCCACCGAGAAGCACACCAACGTCCACGAAAATATACCCCAAAACCAACACCTCCCGAGGCATCCGTGAAAAATTCCAGTTCCTTCGCCAAAACCTCTTTCGAAGGGAATATGGCCACCCCATTCAACACCACCAAAAAGGATTTCCACACTTCCAAATCTTCCTTCTTGGCACCAGATATTCTAACAAAATGATGACCTTCCCAAATACCCCGTGTCGCCAAAGCCAATCCTCGTAAAAAGACTCTTCCAACCGGAATGACCCTGCACGCAAAATTCAAACGACCAATCAGCGATTGCAGCTCTCTCAACTTCAATTTCCTAACCGACAGGGCCCCCTCCACTTGCCTCAAAGATTCCACCACTTCCCCCAAAGGTAGACGACACTCACCCTTAACCGAATCAATCTCAATTCCCAAGAAAGAGATGACTGACGCCGGACCTTCCGTTTTATCAGAAGCCAAAGGAACACCAAAACGGTGTGCCACCCACTGAAAAGACCGAAGAATGTGCAGACACTCTCCTGTCCCTTCCCTACCCACACACAGAAAATCATCCAGATAATGTGTCAGCTTCTCGGACCCTGCCACTTCACGACCCACCCATTCCAAAAATGTACTAAAACACTTGAAAATGGAACAGGAAATGGAACAATCCATAGGCAAACATAGATCCACATAAACTTCGCCTTCAAACCAAAACCCCAGAAGATGATGACACGAAGAATGAATAAGTAATAGCCAAAAAGCCGACTCAATATCCACCTTAGCCATCAAAGCCCCCAGTCCTGCATCACGAACCAAATTAACCGCAGAATCAAATGACACATACAACACCGAGGCCAACTCCTCCCCAATATCATCATTCACCGATCCTCCCCGCGGATAGGATAAATGATGAATCAAGCGAAACTCTCCTGCCTTCCGCTTCGGCACAACCCCCAAAGGGGATATCCTCAAATCCCACACCGGAGGAGACGAGAATGGACCTGCCATCCTACCAGCCCCGATCTCCTTAAACACCTTCTCCCGAACTACCTCCGGATACACTCTAGCCGACTTTAAATTTCTTAACTTGCCACCCCCTGGCCTTACCACAAAAGGAATCCAAAAACCAACACCAAAACCGTCTAGCAGAAACTCTGCATCCCTATGTCTTCCGTAAAGCCTTAGCCACGGTAACATCACGTTGAGTTTCACTGGGGAAGCCCCCATCTCCAGACCCTCCAAAAGGCAGACCTCCCTGTCTTGCCCTCTTAAAACATCTGGACAATGAATGCAATCCTCCACAATTTGTACATTCGTGCTTGAACCTGCAGCCATTACCAAACTTGCACTAACCCTCGTTAAACTGCCAGCACGATCCCTTTTTAGCGCCTGCCGGTGGAAAACTGACCCCTCCCCCACCGGCACCCCCTGGAAAGGGCAAAGCCTTCTGAGCCCCCATCAAACACAACCACAGCGTTATGTCCATCTGATCCCACCCCATGCCTGGGTGAGCCGCCAAACATTGCCTAAACTGCTCATCGTATTTCCACCACGCCCAACCACCATAAATCCGATAAGCCTCCCAAATCTCATCCACATAACAAAAAAGACCCGAACAGTGCTGTGGGCTCTTCTCCCCAACCACACTGGCCAAAATACAAAAGGCCCGGAGCCAATTCCCAAACTTAGACTTAGGAATCCTCCGAAACCTCTTCTTCTTTTCCTCCTCTCCCTTTAAACCGTCCTTAGAGGAATCATCTTTAACCCCAGCCACCTCATCCAACGGAAGCAGGGAAAAAAGCTCCACATACTCACCCTGCCATATGCCTTCTTTAACCTCCTGTTTCAAATGAAACTCCAAAGGTCCAGAGAATGACACGTAAGCATCCGTCCTGGCCACATCCGCCACCCCTGCGGACTCACCGAGTGAACCCAACATGCCACTCGGTCCTCTTGAAGCCATAGCTTCACCACCAAGAGCTCCACCAGCTCTCCCAACTGGCCCACAAGCACCCTTCTATGCTTGAGCCAAATCCACTCCCTGGTTCACACCCCCTGGCGAAACCGACCAAGCCTCAAAGGCCCCCTGTAAAAAAGACATGAAAGAACTCATATCACCACCAATTCCATTACCTGTTGCCACCCGAGGTCCACCCGAACTTCCTGGAACCTCCTGTGCCACAATGTCCGAACCCCTCATTCCAACTCCACCAACTCCACCAGCCTGGAAGCCACCAACAGGCTGTGGACTCCTCTCCCGAACCATTGGAACTGTGGACGAAAAAACATTTGTGCGATGAGCCTCAGGACCCAAAGTACCAAAATCATTACCACGATCCCCCACACCAAAATCCGGAGCCCCATCAGCTCCACCATCTGAACACCAATTTAGTTCGAGCTCCTGATTGACCTCATCCCGCACACCAACACCCTGTGCCACACCACCATCCACCAACTGTCTTACCGCAGAAACATCCGTCCCTGAGGCAGCCAACGCTCCACCTCTGGGACCCCCGGTGGACCACTGACCTCTTCTTCTACCCGAGGAACTCCTCGACCACCGCACTCCTCCTCTCCTGGTAGAGCTCACCACACCCCTCCGACCGGAAGGATCCTTAGCCCCCGATACCGGCCTCGAGCTCCTACCTTCAAAACACATCTGGAATCGCTCACGCCAGCCTCATTCCCAACTGCGTCACCAGCAGCCAACATCCGCTGAACTAACCGTCCTCGGCCTCTCACAGCCTGCAATCTCAGCCTCTCAGCCGCCGATTCACCACTGGATTTGCCTCCCGGACTAAACCTCTCCGGAGGCCTCGAAATCCTGACAGGCCGAGCTCCTACTTCCGACTCTGTTGCCAGCACTTCCGACAGGTTTCTTCTGGCCCACTCCACACCACGATGCCGAGCCGCCTCCCGCACTTCCTCCAATAGCGACTCCAGCTCACCGCCTTCCGCCATCCACATAGACAATTTTTTAAGGCAAAAAGCAGAAAACACCGCTCTCTGACGCAGCTCAGATTTTCACCGCTCTACCTATATACACGTGCTATACAAACGTTGCATAAATAACACACAATATATACACAATATATACACGCGCTATACACACGTTACACAATACACAATATATACACGTGCTATACACACATTACATAACACACAATATAGTCGCATGCTATACATACGTTACACAATACACTATATACACACGTTACACAATACACAATATATACAGTTGCAAGAAAAAGTATGTGAACCCTTTGGGATTACGTGGAGTTTTGCATGAATTGGTCATAAAATGTCTCTGATCTTCATCTAAGTCACAACAATTTGAAAAACACAGTCTGCTTAAAATAATACAACACAAACATTATATGTTTTCATGTGTTTATTGAACAGAACATGTAAACATTCACAGTGCAGGGTGGAAAAAGTATGTGAACCCCTAGCCTAATGACTTCTCCAAGAGCTAATTGGAGCCAGGAGTGAGCCAACCTCGAGTCCAATCAGTGTGATATTATTGGATGTGTTGCTGAAAGCTGTCCTGCCCTTTAAACACACACACCAGTTTTGGGTTTACTGGTTTCAAGAAGCACTGCCTGATGTGAACCATGCCTCGCAGAAAAGAGCTCTCAGAAGACCTACGATCAAGAATTGTTGACTTGCATGAAGCTGGAAAGGGTTACAAAAGTATCTCCAAAAGCCTTGATGTTCATGTGTTCAATAAAAACATGAAAACATATAATGTTTGTGTTGTATTATTTTAAGCAGACTGTGTCTTTCAAATTGTTGTGACTTAGATGAAGATCAGACACATTTTATCACCAATTCATGCAAAACTCCAGGTAATCCCAAAGGGTTCACATACTTTTTCTTGCCACTGTACACATGCTATATACACACGTTACACGTTACACAATACACAATATACACACATGCTATACAAATGTTACACAATACACAATATATACACGTGCTATACACATGTTACACAATATATACACGTGCTATACACATGTTACACAATATATACACGTGCTATACACACTATATACACGTACTATACACACGTTACATAACACACAATATAGTCACATGCTATACATACGTTACACAATACACAATATATACACATGCTATACACACGTTACACAATACACGATATATACACATGCTATACACACGTTACATAATACACAATATATACACGTGTTATACAAACGTTGCATAAATAACACACAATATATACACAATCTATACACGTGCTATACAAACGTTGCATAACACACAATATATACACTATATACACATGCTATACACATGTTACACAATATATACACGTGCTATACACACGTACTATACACACGCTACATAACACACAATACGTTTGCATGCTATACACATGTTGCACAATACACAATATATACACATGCTATACACACGTTACACAATATATACACTTGCTATATACAGGTTACACAATACACAATTTATACACATTATATACACATGCTATACACACGCTACATAACACACAATACGTTTGCATGCTATACATATGTTACACAATACACAATATATACACTTGCTATACACACGTTACACAATACACAATATATACACATGCTATACACACGTTACACAATACACAATATATACACTTGCTATACACACGTTACACAATATATGCACATGCTATACACATGTTACACAATACACAATATATATGCTTGCTATACACACGCTACATAACACACAATACATTTGCATGCTATACACATTTTACACAATATATAAACTTGCTATACACACGTTACACAATACACAATATATACACATGCTATACACACGTTACACAATACACAATATATACACACATGTTACACACACACATAGAGCTGCACTCAGAGCCCTCCTACGCGCTGTTCGTGCGTTCTTGCCCCTCTATAGTCACACCTAGCTAAACGGGGGCTGCCAGGACTTTAGTCGTGTCCCCCTATGTGCACATTGACCTCTGGGAGCTGGGGGGATAATGTGGGGGGGCAGTGAGGCCATGTCCCGTCCCCCCCCCCGCATGCAGGAGCCATCCCACCCTCCCGCTGCATGGAGTGGGGGAGGAGGGGGCTGGAAATAAAGGCTATTTTTGGGAAATGTGCTGATTGTGCAGCTCTAAGCGTTGCAGAGGAATTTTAACCCTTGATGAATGCACGGCTGCAGCCCACTGCACAATGACCCATGGAATTATGGGAACGGAGAATCCCAAGGTCCCTGTGTAACAAGGGGTTAAAGGGATTCCTCGCCAGCATTTTATCCTCCAGTCTGTGAAGCCTTACGGGGTTAATGGAGGGAGGTCTCCCCGTTTCCATCCCACCGACCCCAGCACATTAACCCCAACAATCGAATCCCCTTCATAAGGACAGCCCAGGCCTGAAAGGGTTAGCACTAAGTGTGACGCACACACCAGGTTGGTGGGGTGTAATGTTGAGTGGCTGATGTTGGGGTGTATGGCTGTTTGGGTGTATAGCCACAGGGCTGATGTTGGGGTGTATGACTTGGGGTGTAATGGCACGTAGCTGATGTTGAGGTGTATAGCTATTGGGGTGTATGGCTCTTTGGGTGTAATGCCACATGACTGATGTTGGGGTGTATGGCTTTTGGGGTGTAATGCCACATGACTGATGTTGGGGTGTATGGCTGTTGGGGTGTAATTCCAGTTAGCTGATGTTGGGGTGTATGGCTTTTGGGGTGTAATGCCGCATGACTGATGTTGGGGTGTATGACTGTTGAGGGTGTAACGCTAGGTGGTTGATGTTGAGGTGTATTATTATTATTATCATATGGCGCCAACAGTTTCCGCAGCGTTTTACAAAAACCAAAAAGGGAACAAAATACATATAAACGGACATAGGATGGAAACAAGAGGTGTAGCGGGTCCTGCTCATAGGAGCTTACAATCTAGAGGGATTGTGGGTTGAGGAAGACAAGGCGAGTTTCACTGGACGGCAGGATCATTAGTGTCAGTGGTTTGGGAATGGTGGGGCCATAGAAACGGCTTCAATCATGTGTGAGTAGGTGAGCAGAGGGATGAGTTGCATCAGTGATGTGGTACAATAATCTGAAGAGATGGGTTTTGAGGGATTTCTTGAAGGCCTGAAGGTCAGGGGAGAGTTTGATAGGGCGAGGCAAGTCATTCCACAGGACCGGAGCTGCCCTTGAGAAGTCTTGGAGGCGAGAGTTGGCTGTGCGTGTGTAGACAGAGAACAGGTGGAGATCACCTGCTGACCGGAGTTGTCTAGACGGGACGTGCTTGCGGAGTAAAGAAGACATGTAGGGAGGGTTTGAGTTATTGAGTGATTTGAACGTGAGCGTCAGTATTTTAAACTGTATCCTGAAACGTACAGGAAGCCATTGGAGGGTCCGGCAGAGGGATGAGGTACAGGAAGCCAATGGAGGGACCGGCAGAGGGGGGAGGTACAAGAAGCCAATGGAGGGACCGGCAGAGGGGGGAGGTACAGGAAGCCAATGGAGGGACCGGCAGAGGGGGGAGGTACAGGAAGCCAATGGAGGAACCAGCAGAGGGGGAGGTACAGGAAGCCAATGGAGGGACCGGCAGAGGGGGAGGTACAGGAAGCCAATGGAGGGACCGGCAGAGGGGGGAGGTACAGGAAGCCAATGGAGGGACCGGCAGAGGGGGGAGGTACAGGAAGCCAATGGAGGGATCGGCAGAGGGGGGAGGTACAGGAAGCCAATGGAGGGACCGGCAGAGGGGGAGGTACAGGAAGTCAATGGAGGGACCGGCAGAGGGGGGGAGGTACAGGAAGCCAATGGAGGAACCAGCAGAGGGGGAGGTACAGGAAGCCAATGGAGGGACCGGCAGAGGGGGGAGGTACAGGAAGCCAATGGAGGGACCGGCAGAGGGGGGAGGTACAGGAAGCCAATAGAGGGACCGGCAGAGGGGGGAGGTACAGGAAGCCAATGGAGGGACCGGCAGAGGGGGGAGATACAGGAAGCCAATAAAGGGACCGGCAGAGGGGGGAAGTACGCAAGGTGCGTCTGGTGAGAAAAATAAGCCTGGCCCCTGCATTCATTACAGATTGTAAAGGGGCAATACAGGAGTTGGGGCCAATAAGGAGCGAGTTGCAGTAGTCAAATCGTGAAATGACAAGAGCATGAACCAGCACTTTTGCGGTATCTTGTGTCAGAAAGGGGCGGACACGGGCGATGTTTTTGAGTTGAAAATAACAGGATTTGGTCACTGTCTGGATGTGGGAAGAGAATGTTAGGTCAGAGTCAAAAGTGACTCCAAGCCAGCGAGCTTGGGGTGTTGGGCTAATGAGTGTCCCTTTACTCGTAGAGAGATAGGTGGTGTTGGGTTCTTCTTGGAGGGAGGAATGACGAGAATTTCAGTTTTGGCGAGATTGAGTTTAAGGAAGCGGGAAGCCATCCAATGCGAGACAGCGGAGAGACAGTCAGTAGGGATGAGCCGAACACCCCCGAGTTCGGTTCGCATTCAAACTCGAACTTTTCAAAAGTTCGAATTCGAACTCTAAGTCGAACTCGAAGTCCAAGTCAATGGGACTCAAAGTTCGGTTTTTAGAGTGCTCTCCAAGAGGGCATATATGCTAGATATTTGCCATAAAAGGTGTATGGGGGTCCGGGTAGTAAAAAAAAAAAGTTTTTAAAGGGACAGTGAGTTTTCCATGAAATAAGGGTTAAAAATAAAAACAAAAAATTCCTTCAAATATCGTGCCTAGGAGGTCCCCATAACCTGCCCGTGAAGTGGCGGATTTCTAGGATGTATAGAAACACTTAAAAACAATGTCCGGGTCCGGGTAGTTCCCTGGGGGACAGGAAACCAGGACAAAAAGTTTAAAAAAAAGACATTTTTTACCCCTTCACTGCTGGCGACGTGTGGGACCCCCACTGTACTCCCAGTTACTCCCGCTGTATGCTGAGGAGGACGTGTCCCGGGACCCCCGGCGGAGATACTCACCTCTCTGTCAGGGGTCCCGCGGCGTTCTGACTTCAGCGTCCTCAGACGCTGAAGTCAAGCTCCTCCCGACGTAAATGACGTCATCGCGCCACGTGCGATGACGTTATTTCCAGACGACCCCCCGGCAATGCCGGGAGATCGCCTGGAAGGGAGTGGGGGGGATCTGTTCGGATCCCTCTCCCTCCTGATCGGGAGGTCCCACAAAAAAATGCCAGGCACCGCTTAAAAGGGGAGAGTCTCCCCTTTTAAGCGGTGCCTGGCTTTAACCCCTTAGGCACCAGGTCGCCATCTTGGATGGCGGCTCCACCCCCGGGTCCCCCCTCACTGCCTGACGTCCTCACGCATAGCGTGATGACGTCAGATAGCTGGGGAACCCCTAGCTGCCCAGAATCCCCTGGTGGAGATAGGGGGTTCATTTGAGTGTTCACAGAGATGCTGTGAGGTTGTGTATAGAGATGCTGTGTATAGAGATGCTGATGGGGTTGTGTATAGAGATGCTGATGGGGTTGTGTATAGAGATGCTGTTTGTGTATAGAGATGCTGATGGGGTTGTGTATAGAGATGCTGTGAGGCTGTGTATAGAGATTTTGATGGGGTTGTGTATAGAGATGCTGTGAGGTTGTGTATAGAGATGCTGTGAGGTTGTGTATAGAGATGCTGTGAGGTTGTGTATAGAGATGCTGTGTATAGAGATGCTGATGGGGTTGTGTATAGAGATGCTGATGGGGTTGTGTATAGAGATGCTGTGAGGCTGTGTATAGAGATTTTGATGGGGTTGTGTATAGAGATGCTGTGAGGTTGTGTATAGAGATTTTGATGGGGTTGTGTATAGAGATGCTGTGTATAGAGATGCTGTGAGGTTGTGTATAGAGATGCTGTGAGGTTGTGTATAGAGATGCTGTGTATAGAGATGCTGATGGGGTTGTGTATAGAGATGCTGTGAGGCTGTGTTTAGAGATGCTGATGGGGTTGTGTATAGAGATGCTGTGAGGCTGTGTATAGAGATTTTGATGGGGTTGTGTATAGAGATGCTGTGAGGTTGTGTATAGAGATTTTGATGGGGTTGTGTATAGAGATGCTGTGTATAGAGATGCTGTGAGGTTGTGTATAGAGATGCTGTGAGGCTGTGTATAGAGATTCTGATGGGGTTGTGTATAGAGATGCTGTGAGGCTGTGTTTAGAGATGCTGTGCATAGAGATGCTGATGGGGTTGTGTATAGAGATGCTGATGGGGTTGTGTATAGAGATGCTGTGAGGCTGTGTATAGAGATGCTGATGGGGCTGTGTATAGAGATGCTGTGAGGCTGTGTATAGAGATGCTGATGGGGTTGTGTATAGAGATGCTGATGGGGCTGTGTATAGAGATGCTGTGAGGCTGTGCATAGAGATGCTGATGGGGTTGTGTATAGAGATGCTGATGGGGCTGTGTATAGAGATGCTGTGAGGTTGTGTATAGAGATGCTGTGAGGTTGTGTATAGAGATGCTGTGAGGCTGTGCATAGAGTAGGGATGAGCTGTTCGGTTCGGAGTTCGACCCGAACTTAGCCTGTTCGATTAGATCGTGAACACCGAACATTTCCGGGTGTTCGCCGCATGTTCGACCACAATGCATCACAATGGGCCACAATGCATTTTCCCACTGGCCTGAAGTTCGTAATTGGCTACAGCCTTGCACCTGACCACAGGTTTTGGCCAATCATGGGCTCACAGAGCTAAGTCCCGCAGCACACTATATAATGTTTCCACGCATAGCTACAGCACGCATTTTCAGAGGAGATAGTTGTGTGTTGTTACTGCCGGTCTGCCACGCTACTGGGGGGGTCTGGGGGGGGGGTCTCATTTCTACCTAATATCAGGGAAGTTAGGTGATCTGTGTCTTGTCACTGTGCCAGCAAGTCTTTTTGGGGGTTACAAATTTCTTTAAAACATTTGTGAATTGAGGTGATCTGTCTCTTGTCACACAGCCAGTACCACGCAGTATTTTGGGGCTCACTAATTTCTACAAAACATTTATGAATTGAGGTGATCTGTCTCTTGTCACACAGCCAGTACCATGCAGTATTTTGGGGCTCACTAATTTCTTTAAAACATTTGGGAATTGTTATAATCCGTGTGTTCTCACTGGCTGCCACCCATCAAGGGGTCTCACTGATTTATAGGAGGTGTCTGAGACTTGTAATCTGTGTCTCGTCACTGGCTGCCAGCTATCAGGGTGTCTCACTGAGTTATACCAGAGTTCTTTAAATCTTTATACCAGAGTTGAATCAGAGTTCTGTATATATTAATCTATATATCACTCACCATGTCTGAAAGAACAAAAAGGACAGGCAGACGCTCCCAGACACAGATAAGAGGGCAAGCAGCCCCTGTGTCGGGAGGCTATGCCTCTGGTCGTGGTGGACATGGTGCATCCTCTGCAAGGGCACGCTTGTCCTTTCTAACTAGTGCTGGCCGTCTTAAGCAGCAGCAACATACAGAGGACTCTTGGTGGATTGGCTAACCAGGCCATCCTCATCCTCAGAGTCCTCTGCCAGCCAGGCTTCTAGAGATTTACAGTCCACCTCAGCTGCCAAAGCATCTAATGCAGCCTCCATGTCCACAGCTACTCCTGCCGTAGCCTCGCTATCACACACGGAGGAGTCAGCTGAATTGTTTGACTACAATGAGAGTGACATGCTGCTTGAGGATGCGCAGCAAGTACAGTGCTCTGATTCAATCTCTGAGGTTGAGGAAGGGAGTATAATCAACCTAGAGGAAGGGGGTGCCAGTGATGACACACAAATAACTGGCACTCATGTTGCCCCAGCAGCTGCAGCATACTGCCAAGTTGGCTCCAGTGACGAGGAGATAGGGGGTGATGATGACAATGATGATGAGGTCACTGACTCCACCTGGGTGCCTGATCGAACAGAGGAATTAAGTGAGGAAGAGGGGGAGGAGGAGGCACAGCAAACACAAGGTACAACATCCTCGGTGACCAACCGTAGCACTAGCCAGTCCAAGGCATCACATGTCAGAGCTGCTCCGGTGCAGAGCGCTGTTGTCTCAAAGAACACATGCAGGAACTCTGTTGTCTGGGAGTTCTTTAAGAAATGTGCAGTAGAGCGCAGCATTGCTATTTGTAATCTATGTCAGATGAAGCTTAAGCGTGGGAAAGATACCGGACACTTGGGTACCATGTGCTTAAGGCGACCTATGAACAACTGCCACACATCCCGTTGGCGCAAAACTTTGTGTAGGTCCTCCTCCTCCTCATCTGTCTCTACCCCCACTGTATGTCCTGCCATGTCATTGCCTACAACCTCCACCGACAGGGATGATGCTACAGTAATGGATGTACCAGGTCCTTCCTCACAATGTGACATCATTCCAGCAGCTGAAGATTTACGCAGTCAGATTACGTTGCCGCAGCTGCTGCAGCATAAGAAAAAATATAGTCCCAACCATCCCCAAGCACAGCGTCTAAATGCCAGCTTAGCAAAATTACTCGCATTGCAGCTGCTGCCTTTCCAGCTGGTGGACTCTACTCCCTTCCGTGAATTTGCTGAATGTGCTGTACCACAGTGGCAGGTTCCAAAACACCATTACTTTTCACGCAAGACCATTCCAGCACTATACCAGCACATGGAAGACAATGTTATCCAGTCATTGGGAAAGGCAGTCAGCTGCAAGGTGCATGTGACTTTAGACACGTGGTCCAGCAAGCATGGACAGGGTCGTTACATTTCCTTCACGGCACACTGGGTAACTCTGATTGCAGCTGGGAGGGATCCAAGACGGGGCTCTGTCCTGGAGCTTGTTCATCCACCACACCTCCAGAAAGCTGCTTGTATGAGGTCTGTCTGCTCCACCACCACCACCTCTCCCTCTTCCTCCTCCTCCTCCTTCTCTGTCTCTGGCGAAGTGGCAGTTAAACCGACGCCTGACAGGGTCTACGCAATGACTCAAGCAAAAAGATGCCATACTGTGCTTGAGCTGGTTTGTTTATGGGACAGGAGCCACACCGGGCCAGAAATTCTGTCAGCTCTGCAGGGGCAGGTGCAGAGATGGTTAACACCCCGCCAGCTTGAGCTGGGAATGATCGTCTGCGATAATGGCAGCAACCTTCTCTCCGCCCTACGCAAGGATAAATTGATGCATGTACCATGCCTAGCACACGTCCTAAATCTGGTGGTACAGCGTTTCCTAACCAAGTACCCAGGGCTGCCAGAGCTTCTCATCCAGGCCAGAAAAGTCTGCAGCCACTTCAGACGGTCATTCCCAGCAAGCGTTCGCCTGGCAGAAATTCAAAGAGGATTCCACCTTCCCACAAACCGTCTGATCTGTGACATGCCCACCAGGTGGAACTCGACATTAGCAATGCTGCAGCGTCTGCACAAGCAGCAGAGGGCCATCAACGAGTACCTGTGTGAGTATGGCACAAGGACAGGTTCAGGTCAACTTTTTTTTCCCCCCGCAGTGGCTGATGATCAAGGATGCATGCACTGTACTGTCACCATTTGAGGAGGCAACGAGGATGGTGAGCAGGGACAGTGCATGCATCAGTGACACAATTCCTTTAGTGTTCCTGCTGGAGCACACTCTGCGGGGAATTATAGATGTGGCTCTAGAGGCAGAGCAGCTGGAGGAACAGGAGGCCTTCCCTAGCTCTGAAGGCCCCAGTCTTTCCGCAGACAGCATTCCAGCGAGTCCTACTCAGATCAGACAGGAGGAGGATGAGGAGGAGGCAGAATATTTAAGTAGTGGGGGCATTGAAGGTGGGATTCCTCAAGGGAGGGTTTTGTGTGCCCAGAAACACAAGGGCTAGTGCGTGGCTGGGAGGAGGAAGTGCACGATACGGTCATCCTCATTGACCAGGAAGACTCAGAAGCTAATGCCACCTCCAACCTACGCTGCATGGGCTCCCTAATGATGCAAAGCCTGCTAAAGGACCCCAGGATTCGTGCTATCAGGGAGAAGGATCATTACTGGTTGGCAACCCTTCCTGATCCACGATACAAGGGTAAAGTTGCAGAGCTCATCCTGCCCGCACAGAGGGAGCACAGCATGAAAAAACTTGAGGACGCTCTAAAGCGACACTCGTGTAACACCTTTCCAGGCACTGGTAGATTACCAAGTGCTGACACATGTGCTTCTGAGGCTGCGGATGATCAGAGGAATAGTGGTGAAGGCCAGGGCCGTTTGACTGATGCATTTTTAAATTTTTTTAGTCCTCGACGCCCAGGGACGTCAAATGTAGGCACCCATTGCCAGCGTCTTCATCATATGGTGCAGGACTACCTAGGGGCAAGGGCAGACCTGGATACCTTTCCAGCAGATGATCCACTGGCTTACTGGGTGTTGAGATTGGATCACTGGCCAGAATTTAGCCAATATGCTATGCAGCTACTAGGTTGCCCATCATCTATCGTGCTTTCCGAAAGGACGTTCAGTGCCGCTGGAGGTTTTGTCACAGACAAAAGAATGCGTCTGTCCACCGACTCTGTAGACCGGCTGACATTTATAAAAATGAATCAGTCCTGGATCAGCAGCTATCAATCCCCTGATGCTGAAGTAATGGAATAGATAGGGGATGTCCTCTTCTGCATGCAAAAAACCTCCAGCACTGAACTCTTCCACAATACCACAAAAGGGTTACGGTATGAATGCACTTGCTGCCATGAAAGGCACAATATTTGGCTGCACTGACGCCTGTGCCAGATTTATATCATTTTAATTTTTTGAACTGCAGGGTCCACCCCTGCACTCTTCCACAATACCACAGAAGGGTTACTGTATTATGATGGCACTTGCAGGCCTGGCACAAAAAGCACAATATCTGGGTGCACTGAACGCCTTGACCAGAATCATATCTTTTCAATATAGGACCACATGGTCCACCCCTGCATTCTTCCACAATACTACAGAGGGGTTACTGTATGATAGTACTTGCTGGCCTGGCAGTCTTGCACCAAAGGCAGAATATCTGTGTGCACTGACGCCTTAACCAGATGCATATCTTTTTAATATAGGACCGCAAGGTTCACCCCAGCATTCTTCCACAATACCACAGAGGGGTTACTGTATGATAGTACTTGCATGCCTGGCACCAAAAGCACAATATTTGGGTGCACTGCTACTGACGCCTGTATCAGATTCATATCCTCAGAGGGGTTACGGTGTGACGGCACTGTTGGGGACGCTAAAGGACCAATTTTGAAGCACCTATTGTTACTTTCATCCAAAGCCTGCATAAGTTTCACAATAATTTTGCCAAAATAATAAGTATACTTTTTCTGCGTGTACAAAAATGTCTCCTCTTTTCATACAGGCTGCCGCCCCAAGCAGTTGTTTATGGATAGATTAAAGGAAAAGCATTTACCGTCATATGAAACGTCATTTTTTGGTTTTTAAGTGTTTCTATACATCCTAGAAATCCGCCACTTCACGGGCAGGTTATGGGGACCTCCTAGGCACGATATTTGAAGGAATTTTTAGTTTTTATTTTTAACCCTTATTTCATGGAAAACTCACTGTCCCTTTAAAAACGTTTTTTTAAAAACTTTTTGTCCTTGTTTCCTGTCCCCCAGGGCACTACCCGGACCCCCATACACCTTTTATGGCAAATATCTAGCACATATGCCCTCTTGGAGGGCACTCTAAAAACCGAATTTTCAGTTCCATTGACTTGCATGGAGTTCGAGTTCGGGTTCGGACCCGAACATATGGGAAGTTCGGGGTTGTGTATAGAGATGCTGTGAGGTTGTGTATAGAGATGCTGATGGGGCTGTGTATAGAGATGCTGATGGGGTTGTGTATAGAGATGCTGTGAGTTTGTGTATAGAGATGCTGATGGGGTTGTGTATAGAGATGCTGTGAGGTTGTGTATAGAGATGCTGGGAGGTTGTGTATAGAGATGCTGATGGGGTTGTGTATAGAGATGCTGTTTGTGTATAGAGATGCTGATGGGGCTGTGTATAGAGATGCTGTTTGTGTATAGAGATGCTGATGGGGCTGTGTATAGAGATGCTATGAGGTTGTTTATAGAGATGCTGTGAGGTTGTGTAAAGAGGTGCTGATGGGGTTGTGTATAGAGATGCCGTGAGGCTGTGTTTAGAGATACTGTGTATAGAGATGCTGATGGGGCTGTGTATAGAGATACTGTGAGGTTGTGTATAGAGATGCTGATGGGGCTGTGTATAGAGATACTGTGAGGTTGTGTATAGAGATGCTGTGAGGTTGTGTATAGAGATGCTGATGGGGTTGTGTATAGAGATGCTGTGAGGTTGTGTTTAGAGATACTGTATATAGAGATGCTGATGGGGTTGTGTATAGAGATGCTGTGAGGTTGTGTATAGAGATGCTGATGGGGCTGTGTATAGAGATACTGTGAGGTTGTGTATAGAGATGCTGTGAGGTTGTGTATAGAGATGCTGATGGGGTTGTGTATAGAGATGCTGTGAGGTTGTGTATAGAGATGCTGATGGGGTTGTGTATAGAGATGCTGTGAGGTTATGTATAGAGATGCTGATGGGGTTGTGTATAGAGATGCTGTGAGGTTGTGTATAGAGATGCTATGAGGCTGTGTATAGAGATGCTGTGAGGTTGTGTATAGAGATGCTGTGAGGCTGTGTATAGAGATGCTGTGAGGTTGTGTATAGAGATGCTGTGAGGTTGTGTGTATAGAGATGCTTGTGAGGCTGTTTTTAGAGATGCTGATGGGGTTGTGTATAGAGATGCTGATGGGGTTGTGTATAGAGATGCTGTGGAGGCTGTGTATAGAGATGCTGTGAGGCTGTTTTAGAGATGCTGATGGGTTGTGTATAGAGATGCTGTGAGGTTGTGTATAGAGATGCTGATGGGGTTGTGTATGGAGAGATGCTGTGAGGCTGTGTTTAGAGATGCTGATGGGGTTGTGTATAGAGAGGATTTGTTTAGGATGCTGTGTTGGTTTATTAGAGATGCTGTGAGGTTGTGTATAGAGATGCTGATGGGGCTGTGTATAGAGATGCTGTGAGGGTTTGTATAGAGATGCTGATGGGGCTGTGTATAGAGATGCTGATGGGGTGTGTATAGAGATGCTGTGTGTATAGAGATGCTGTGAGGTTGTGTATAGAAGAGATGCTGATGGGGCTGTGTATAGAGATGCTGTGAGGTTGTGTATAGAGATGCTGATGGGGCTGTGTATAGACATGCTGTGAGGTTGTGTATAGAGATGCTGTGAGGCTGTGTTTAGAGATGCTGATGGGGTTGTGTATAGAGATGCTGTGTATAGAGATGCTGTGAGGTTGTGTATAGAGATGCTGTGAGGCTGTGCATAGAGATGCTATGAGGCTGTGTATAGAGATGCTGATGGTTGTGCATAGAGATGCTGAGGGGTGTGCATAGAGATGCTGTGATGGGTTGTGTATAGAGATGCTGATGGGATTGTGTATAGAGATGCTGTGAGGTTGTGTATAGAGATGCTGATGGGGTTGTGTATAGAGATGCTGTGAGGTTGTGTATAGAGATGTGGAGGCTGTGATAGAGAGATGCTGATGGGGTTGTGTATAGAGATGCTGTGAGCTGAGTATAGAGATGCTGTGCATAGAGATGCTGATGGGGTTGTGTATAGAGATGCTGTGAGGCTGTGTATAGAGATGCTGATGGGATTGTGTATAGAGATGCTGATGGGGTTGTGTATAGAGATGCTGTGAGGTTGTGTATAGAGATGCTGATGGGGTTGTGTATAGAGATGCTGTGAGGTTGTGTATAGTGATGCTGATGGGGCTGTGTATAGAGATGCTGTTTGTGTATAGAGATGCTGTGAGGTTGTGTATAGAGATGCTGTGTATAGAGATGCTGTGAGGCTGTGTATAGAGATGCTGTGAGGTTGTGTATAGAGATTCTGATGGGGTTGTGTATAGAGATGCTGTTTGTGTATGGAGATGCTGATGGGGTTGTGTATAGAGATGCTGTGAGGCTGTGTATAGAGATGCTGTGTATAGAGATGCTGATGGGGTTGTGTATAGAGATGCTGTTTGTGTATAGAGATGCTGATGGGGTTGTGTATAGAGATGCTGTGAGGTTGTGTATAGAGATGCTGATGGGGTTGTGTATAGAGATGCTGTGTATAGAGATGCTGTGAGGTTGTGTTTAGTGATGCTGATGGGGTTGTGTATAGAGATGCTGTGTATATAGATGCTGTGAGGCTGTGTTTAGAGATGCTGTGATGTTGTGTATAGAGATGCTGTGAGGCTGTGTATAGAGATTCTGTGCATAGAGATGCTGATGGGGTTGTGTATAGAGATGCTGATGGGGCTGTGTATAGAGATGCTGTGAGGTTGTGTATAGAGATGCTGTGCATAGAGATGCTGATGGGGCTGTGTATAGAGATGCTGTGTATAGAGATGCTGTGAGGTTGTGTATAGAGATGCTGATGGGGCTGTGTATAGAGATGCTGTGAGGTTGTGTATAGAGATGCTGATGGGGCTGTGTATAGAGATGCTGTGAGGTTGTGTATAGAGATGCTGATGGGGCTGTGTATAGAGATGCTGATGGGGCTGTGTATAGAGATGCTGTGAGGTTGTGTATAGAGATGCTGATGGGGCTGTGTATAGAGATGCTGTGTATAGAGATGCTGTGAGGTTGTGTATAGTGATGCTGATGGGGCTGTATATAGAGATGCTGTGTATAGAGATGCTGTGAGGCTGTGTATAGAGATGCTGATGGGGCTGTGTATAGAGATGCCTTGCGGCGCCGAAGTGCGGCCTAGCTCCGGTGGGGGCCGCCATCTTGGATGGCGGCTCCACCCCCGGGTCCCCCCTCACTGCCTGACGTCCTCACGCATAGCGTGATGACGTCAAATAGCCGGGGAATCCCTAGCTGCCCGGAATCCCCTGGTGGAGATAGGGGGTTCATTTGAACCCCGATATCTCCAGAACCGTGGCAGCTAGGGGGTCATGGAGGGTGTCAATCAAAAGGCCTGAGCATGGCCTTTCGAATTATTTGCCAACTTGACCAGGTTTAAAGTAAATAAATAAATAAATAAATAAAAACATGTATTTTGTTTTGTGTGTTATTTTTATTAATGCAGCAATATTGTTCACATTTCAATTATAATGTGAACAATGATGCTGCAATAATGATTTTTTTCTATGGGGTGCGTTTGCTAAAAATCACGTAATTCCCCCCACAAAATGTAACAAGTCCCCATTTCTAATTTTTGTACAAGCGCACCCCATAGAAAACATAACCGCAAACGCTCATGTGCTAAAATGTGAAAAAAACCACTTTACACACTGCAGATGATTAAAAATTCAATTTTTATTTCATTTTTTGTCATAATATACAGGCAGGACATGACGTATACATATAAAAATTATATATTATGAATCTGCGGAGTCTACCGGAAAGAACGATATCTAATATGTCTGGGTCATTTAATAAAATGTGGCTTCAAATCGCGTTTAAACATGATGAGCAAAAGCGGTAAAAATGAGCTCAGCACACAGCGGTGAAATGCAGGGTTAAGGGGTTAAACCGCATATCAGAGGAACATTTAGTAGAGAAATGAACACTTCTCAGAAGCACAGGTGTTGTTTGATAGATGTTCAGGAGACACCTCCAGACACCCTCAGTCTACAGACAATGTATCATATTCATGAGACCAGACTAATTAAAAGCACATGTTATTTCCAAACACTAATTAACACCTGTTGTTTACGCTATTTGAGAGCACAGGTCATTTAGAGGTGAGAATCTTTGCACGTAGACATTATTTTTTAATTCAATATCTAATAAACCGTTGCTTATAATATTCTGCAGTAAAGAGTCTATTTATTTCTAGATTTTTTTGTATTTTTTATACTTTGTTCAAAAAAAAATTTTCAAACTCGAACCGAACACACCAAAAAGTTTGAAGTTCACGAACTTTCGAACTGCTGATGTTCGAGTCGAACTCTGAACTGATTGAACCGAACAGTTCATCCCTGACAGTCAGTGACTCGATCCAAGAGACCTGGAGAGAGATCAGGGGAGGAGATGTAAACTTGGGTGTCATCAGGGTATACAGTCAGGTGCAGAAATATTGGGACATGGACACAATTGTAACATCTTTGGCTCTATACACCACCACAATGGAGTTGGAATGAAACAAACACAATGTGCTTTAACTGCAGACTGTCAGCTTTAATTTGAGGGTATGTACATCCAACTCAGGTGAACGGTGTAGGATTTACAGCAGTTTGCAGATGTGCCCCCACTTGTTAAAGGACCAAAGGTAATTGGACAATTGGCTTCTCAGCTGTTTCATGGCCAGGTGTGTGATATTCCCTCATTACCCCAATTACAATGTGCAGATAAAAATCCCAGAGTTCATTTCAAGTGTGCTATTTGCATTTGGAATCTGTTGCTGTCAATTCTCAAGATGAGATCCAAAGAGCTGTCACTATCAGTGAAGCAAGCCATCATTAGGCTGAAAAGAAACAAACAACCCATCAGAGAGATACCAAGAACATTAGGCGTGGCCAAAACAACTGTTTGGAACATTCTCAAAAAGAAGGAACTCACCGGTGAGCTCAGCAACACCAAATACCTGGGACACGACGGAAAACAACTGTGGTGGATGACCGAATAATTCTTTTCCCTGGTGAAGAAAACACCCTTCACAACAGTTGGCCAGATCAAGAACACTCTCCAGGAGGTAGGTGTATGTGTGTCAAAGTCAACAATCAAGAGAAGACTTCACCAGAGTGAATACAGAGGGTTCACCACAAGATGTAACCATTGGTGAGCCTCAAAAACAGGAAGGCCAGATTAGAGTTTGCCAAACAACACCTAACAAAGCCTTCACAGTTCTGGAACAAGATCCTATGGACAGATGAGACCAAGATCAACTTGTACCAGAGTGATGGGAAGAGAAGAGTATGGAGAAGGAAGGAACTGCTCATGATCCTAAGCATACCACCTCATCAGTGAAGCATGGTGGTGGTAGGGTCATGGCGTGGGCATGTATGGCGGCCAATGGAACTGGTTCTCTTGTATTTATTGATGATGTGTGACGCTGACAAAAGCAGCAGGATGAATTCTGAAGTGTTTCGGGCAATATTATCTGCCCACATTCAGCCAAATGCTGCAGAACTCATTGGACGGCGCTTCACAGTGCAGATGGACAATGACCCAAAGCATACTGCAAAAGCAAGCAAAGAGTTTTTGAAGGGACAGAAGTGGAATGTTATGCAATGGCCAAGTCAATCACCTGACCTGAATCCCATTGAGCAGCATTTCACTTGCTGAAGACAAAACTGAAGGGAAAATGCCCCAAGAACAAGCAGGAACTGAAGACAGTTGCAGTAGAGGCCTGGCAGAGCATCACCAGGGATGAAACCAGCGTCTGGTGATGTCTATGCGTTCCAGACTTCAGGCTGTGATTGACGGCAAAGGATTTGCAACCAAGTATTAAGAAGGGAAAGTGTGATTTATGATTATTATTCTGTCCCATTACTTTTGGTCCCTTAACAAGTGGAGGCACATCTGCAAACTGCTGTAAGTCCTACACCGTTCACCTGAGTTGGATGTACATACCCTCAAATTAAAGCTGACAGTCTGCAGTTAAAGCACATTGTGTTTGTTTCATTCCAACTCCATTGTGGTGGTGTATAGAGCCAAAGATGTTACCATTGTGTCCATGTCCCAATATTTCTGGACCTGACTGTAGGTGTTACTGGAATCCAAAGGAGCTGATCAGTTTTCCTAGAGAGGCCGTGTAGACTGAAAAAAGTAGAGGGCCCAGTACTGTTGGGGGTGTATAGCTGTTGGAGTGTATAGCTGTTGAGGTGTATGGCTGTTGGGGAGTAATGCTGTGTGAATGATGTTGGGGTGTATGAGTGTTGGTGTGTAATGCTATGTGGCTGATTTTGAGGCGTATGAGTGTTGGGGTGTAATGCTGTGTGGCTGATGTTGGGGTGTATGGCTGTTGGGGTGTAATGCTGTGTGGCTGATGTTGGTGTATGGCTGTTGGGGTGTAATGCTGTGTGGCTGATGTTGGTGTATGGCTGTTGGGGTGTAATGCTGTGTGGCTGATGTTGGGGTGTATGGCTGTTGGGGTGTAATGCTGTGTGGCTGATGTTGGGGTGTATGGCTGTTGGGGTGTAATGCTGTGTGGCTGATGTTGAGGTGTATGGCTGTTGGGGTGTAAGGCTGTTGGGGTGTGTAAGGTTGTGAGGGGGTAAAGCGTTTCAGCTCTTCTGATTAAAGCGCAGGATTTGGGGTGACAGCTGATTGGAGAATCTGGGTCAGAGAGATGAGTGAGGCAGCAGCGGTGGGAAGGGAAGGAGGGGAGCGCTGACACACAGAGAGGAGAGGGGATTCTGCTGAGGTGAGGGAAATGATGGTGCAGGAGAGGGAAGGGCGAAATGCGCTGAGAAATAGCAGGATGGCAGGCGGTGCTGCAGTAACAAACGGGGGGGGGGGAGAAAATGGGGGATTTGGAAGGGGTGGAAATGCCACAAAAGGGGGGGGGAGAGAATGGGGAGAGAAAAACTAAAAGGGAGAAAAATGAACACGGAAAAGACACATGGATTAGGAACCAGCATCAAAACATGCTGGGAAATGGGGAAAAAGATGGCTGGAGATGGATGGATGGACAGACAGTGGGATGGACAGACGGATGGATGATGGACAGATGGATGGACAGACAGAGGGATGGATGTACGGACGGATGGATGTACGGACGGAAGGATGGACAGACAGTGGGATGGACAGACGGATGGATGATGGACAGATGGATGGACAGACAGAGGGATGGATGTACGGACGGATGGATGTACGGACGGATGGATGGACAGACGGATGGATGGACAGACAGAGGGATAGACAGACGGACAGATGGTTGGGTGGCTAAATTAGAGGAAGATGTTAAAATCCAGCATAGAAATAATAAATCAAGATGTGAATATTATGACACTATAGGGGGTTATTCACTAAGCTGCGAATTTTCCAACGAATTGCACTGAACAGTGAATTTCACTCTATCTGTAATTTTGGGGCAATTCGTCCATTCACTAAATACCGGCAAAATAACAGCGATATACGGGGCAATTCACTGCGATTCGGCGGCAACGAAAGTGTCCCTTTGGAAGCTATTGATTGGTCTGTTCACAGAACGTAGAATTGGACGGACATTTAGAGGAAATGCTCTGTTTTCAGTGATTTCAATTTGACAGATGAATCCGATACGATTCAATGGAATAAACCGAATATCTTTTTAAAGTTTGTTTAAAGACCTTTTATTATTTTTATTTTCTGCAAAAACCTTTTTGACTTTTTTT
This sequence comes from Leptobrachium leishanense, assembly GCA_009667805.1. Taxonomy (NCBI): domain Eukaryota; kingdom Metazoa; phylum Chordata; class Amphibia; order Anura; family Megophryidae; genus Leptobrachium; species Leptobrachium leishanense. Next base: position 6,772,128 of record CM019067.1, on the reverse strand, counting down.
AGATATTTTTGTCTTTTTCTAATTTTAAAGTTTTTTTTTATTATTTTGTAACAGACCTTTTTATTATTTAGACACATATTTGCTACATTTTTATTGATTTAACCTCCCATTAGGAGAATAGGAGACTTTCTTTTTTTTTTCAGTTCGGTGGAATTTGCCGATGCCAACTTGGCAGTTTTCGGTGCTATTCAAGTCTTTTTGCCGATGTCTGATAACTGCTTCAGCGACTTCAATTTCGGTAAAATACGATGACCGTTCTATAAATAGTGAAACCACCATATTTTCAGCAAAATGGAATTGATGGATTGGGGCCGAAATTGCATTAAATTCGGTGCTTTGTGACTAGACCCCCATAGTATAATTCCCTGCTCCTAGCTTCTCCCCGCATCACCTCTTCCCATGATACACTGCAGGATTTCTCACGCGCAGCCCCCATCCTCTGGAACACTCTCCCTCGTACTGTCAGACTTTCCCCTAGTTTCCCTTCCTTCAAACGCTCCCTTAAAACATTCCTATTCAGGTAAGCGGACCCCCCGACTCACTGAGGCAACCAGTCCAATCCATCACTCGCACCTTGCAGCCATCACTCTCACCTTGCACTCCATCACTCTCACCTTGCACTCCATCACTCTCACCTTGCACTCCATCACTCTCACCTTGCAGCCCATCACTCTCACCTTGCAGCCCATCACTCTCACCTTGCAGTCCATCACTCTCACCTTGCACTCCATCACTCTCACCTTGCACTCCATCACTCTCACCTTGCAGCCCATCACTCTCACCTTGCACTCCATCACTCGCACCTTGCAGCCCATCACTCGCACCTTGCACTCCATCACTCGCACCTTGCAGCCCATCACTCTCACCTTGCAGCCCATCACTCGCACCTTGCAGTCCATCACTCTCACTTTGCACTCCATCACTCTCACCTTGCACTCCATCACTCTCACCTTGCACTCCATCACTCTCACCTTGCAGCCCATCACTCTCACCTTGCAGTCCATCACTCTCACCTTGCAGTCCATCACTCTCACCTTGCAGCCAATCACTCTCACCTTGCAGTCCATCACTCTCACCTTGCACTCCATCACTCTCACCTTGCAGCCCATCACTCTCACCTTGCAGCCCATCACCTCACCCTTGCAGTCCATCACTCTCACCTTGCAGCCATCACTCTCACCTTGCTGCCCATCACTCTCACCTTGCAGCCCATCACTCTCACCTTGCAACCCATCACTCACCTTGCAGCCCATCACTCTCACCTTGCAGTCCATCACTCTCACCTTGCAGTCCATCACTCTCATCTTGCAGTCCATCACTCTCACCTTGCAGCCAATCACTCTCACCTTGCAGTCCATCACTCTCACCTTGCAACCCATCCACTCTCACCTTGCAGCCCATCACTCTCACCTTGCAGTCCATCACTCTCACCTTGCAGTCCATCACTCTCACCTTGCAGTCCATCACTCTCACCTTGCAGCCAATCACTCTCACCTTGCAGCCCATCACTCTCACCTTGCAACCCATCACTCTCACCTTGCAGCCCATCACTCTCACCTTGCAGTCCATCACTCTCACCTTGCAGTCCATCACTCTCATCTTGCAGTCCATCACTCTCACCTTGCAGCCAATCACTCTCACCTTGCAGTCCATCACTCTCACCTTGCAGCCAATCACTCTCACCTTGCAGTCCATCACTCTCACCTTGCACTCCATCACTCGCACCTTGCAGTCCATCACTCGCACCTTGCAGTCCATCACTCGCACCTTGCACTCCATCACTCTCACTTTGCAGCCCATCACTCTCACCTTGCAGCCCATCACTCGCACCTTGCAGCCCATCACTCTCACCTTGCAGCCCATCACTCTCACCTTGCAGCTTATCACTCTCACCTTGCAGCCCATCACTCTCACCTTGCAGCCCATCACTCTCACCTTGCAGCCCATCACTCTCACCTTGCAGTCCATCACTCGCACCTTGCAGTCCATCAAATGCACCTATTCTCACCTGGTTCTCGCGCGCTGGTTAGGTGGTTCTCTGCAAGCGGCCAAGCTGCATGCCGGCAGCCGCTCAAAGGGAGGAGAACAGCTGGCTGCGGCGGCTCTATTCTGCGCCCCCTTCCAGCTGTGCCCGAGGCGAGCACCTCACTCACCTCGCCCTCCCTATGGCCCTGCCCCCTCCACCCACATTCCCCATGACCCTGTGTCCCATGTATCTCCAGCTCACTCTCTGCAACCATTTTCCACTAGACAGCAATAGCATGTGTCATGCACTGCTTGGCTCAAAACCATGTGACAATCAAATGACTTCCTGTGCACTGCATTCTGGGAGTCACCGCATGTGGACATCTCTAGACTTTGTTGTATGGTTTTAAGTCTTGTACAGTATGTGTAAAAGCAGCATTAATAAAGTGTGACCGTGCGTGGTCAGGGAGCCATGAGAAACCAAGTGCTGATGCACATAAATCCTTTCGGGTTTTGGCCAGTATTGACCCAACGTGGAGACCTGTCAGTGACATTCAGACTTGCTTCCTGCTTGGTGGAGCACGAGGAAGGATCCTTATGAACCAGTAGTATGTCTCCTGATAAGAAAGTTCCATCTTTCTCCCCAAACCATGGGCATACTTTCTGTGAAATGCTGCTCCAAAACGAACCCTCCAGAACCATAAAACGACTTAAAATAAATCCCACACTGGTCATTATTACCACCGGAGTCCAAGGAGACGTGGAAAGACTCAAACTGTATAACCAGAGGAGGACATGAGGTCCCGGGGCTGACCCACCAGTGATCGTCTGTATGGAGTCTTTAAGGTCAAATCTCTCCATGAAATGTTACCGATTGGCCTTTAGGTCAAAAGTGAAAATAATCTCAACAACAACAAAACTGAGAACATGGAAATGTAGAACCCACTTGGTGGTACATGTTCATCATCAACCCAAGCCCAAACCTGGAAGTCCCTGAAGCTTTTCTGTGCAATTTATTATTATTTTAAAGAGTGATGGGTTGGAGCTGCACGCGCATGCACAGATCTGATCCATCGCTGCCTCTCTGGGAACGCTCGCTGCGACGATTGGTCTCACAGGGTGACGTCAGCCGCTTTCTCTGTGTGACATCACTAGTAACTGATCTGTTGACCGGCACACAGGAAACTCAAAATCCCAGCTGCTGTTGACACTGGGTGGGGTGGAGGAAACTCCTTCACTTCACCCCGCGATTTCACCAGATCAGGGGAGCTGGGGGGGGGGGCGCTCCTCACATTCCTGACCACATTATAAACCGCACTGTAAAGTGGTCAGGATGAGTAGAGCCTCATTTTAATCCGTGTTCCACTAACGGCAGATGCTCAGCGTTTTCTCTTTGGTCTCCAGCAAAGCTTGGCCAGACATTCTGGTGGTCCCCAAAGCTCCTAGAGCCAAGACAAGTCTTCCTAGGAATCACGCGAGTTACGTCTCACTCTGATGGTGAATATTTGCTCTATCTCCTCACTCTCATCTCATCTCTAGCACCACCATATATGTTTATTACACACATCTCAAGCATCGGGTCGGGTCGGGGTTTTCCATTTCCAGCACAAAACGACATCTGAAGATCTTCTTGGTCTCCATCCAAACATAACAAATGTTATAAATTGAAAGCACTGCCCCATAACTGGAGGACCGGGAGAGGATTCGGTGGGTGGTAGAAGACTGGGAGAGGATTGGGGAACTGGAGAGGCCCTCTACCCATTACCCTCTGAGTGGGGGTTGAGAAAGATCTGGCTTTAGTGGGGTCACAAGGCTGCTTATCTCCAGTAGAGTAAGGGCTTTTCACTAAACGGAGAAGAAAACCAGGGAACATTAACACCTAAACATCATCTTATAGCTGGTCATTTATCTCCTGCATGGCCCAAAAAGCCCAGGATGATGGAGGTGAAACTGTCACCAAAACAGACCCAATGGACGTACAGTACATCCAACTCATGGTCACCAGGAATCCATGACCACTGTAGGCAGTTACTATGTTAAATGTTGAGTTTTCTGGAGCAGTCAGTGGTGAAGACGTCAGTAGCGTTGTACACGGATAAGTCCTAGTCATGGAAATACAAAATGAGATAATGTCTTGTTGGGGAGTGCAGGAACCATGAGGGACCAAGACCCCACTTCTCCAATCGCTTTCCTCCTTCTCAGCAGTAAATATCTCCTAGGGCTGTTTCGGTAACTCTGATTTTCGGGAAAGCATTTATTTTCCTCTGTCGGACAAAGGATTCTAGACGACGTCTTGCTGGCACAGAAACTGGATGCTCGACAAAGCGCTTGGCAGAGGAACCACCTGTGACAAGCAAAAAAAAATGCAATGAGCGGCTCGTTTCGAAATGCCAAAAACGATACGCAGTGCATGCGAAAACGAAATGAGTGTCACAAAGCACAGAGGCGTTAAAGAGCGGAAATAAAATCAGGAAAACAATCACAGCCGGATTCCAATCCTGCATCCTCTCGCCCAGAATAAATGTCCCGGCACACGTCGGACAGGTCATCCTTCCATTCTGCAATGCTTCCACCTAATGCACGTCTTGGTGGCCAGTGTCACTCTTACTGCCACGTTACATGTTATGTCATTCCTCGTGACTCTTTCCGAAGCTTTTCCTCGCTAGAGAAACCAATGTGAGGGTCCCATGTCAGTAGGCGTGCATGAGGGTGTTGTGACAGATGGTGTTGTGTCAGTTAGGGATGTGCGTTTCGGAATTTTCCCGAAATTTCCTGATTCGTGCATTCGGATTCAGCCGATTTTTCAAAAATTTTCGGATCCGAAAACGGCAGATCCGAACCGAAACGAAAACTTTTCGGAATTTTCGAATGGACTAGAAGTGTGTAAAATCGAAAATCATTTTCGTTCCATTCGTGATTTCGGTTCCATTTCAGTAATTTCGGACAACGTATTTTTCGGTTATATCGCTGATTCTGTCATTTTGTATCATTCCCCTCTCAATGTATCCTTCCTGAAAACCAGAGAAATCTCAATGTATCCTTCCTGGAAAACCAGAGAAATCTCAATGTATCCTTCCTGGAAAACCAGAGAAATCTCAATGTATCCTTCTTGGAAAACCAGAGAAATCTCAATGTGTCCTTCCTGGAAAACCAGAGAAATCTCAATGTATCCTTCTTGGAAAACCAGAGAAATCTCAATGTATCCTTCCTGGAAAACCAGAGAAATCTCAATGTATCCTTCTTGGAAAACCAGAGAAATCTCAATGTATCCTTCCTGGAAAACCAGAGAAATCTCAATGTATCCTTCCTGGAAAACCAGAGAAATCTCAATGTATCCTTCCTGGAAACAAGAGAAATCTCAATGTATCCTTCCTGGAAAACCAGAGAAATCTCAATGTATCGTTCCTGGGAAACCAGAGAAATCTCAATGTATCCTTCATGAAAACCAGAGAAATCTCAATGTATCCTTCCTGGAAACCAGAGAAATCTCAATGTATCCTTCCTGGGAACCAGAGAAATCTCAATGTATCCTTGTTGGTGGTTCCTGTGTTGCTACATTCCTGCATAGTATCTTGGATTTTCTGGTTTATGATCTTTGGCGTATATCTTGACTATTCTTTCTGTCTGCTCCCTTAACTCTCTATTATTGATCTGTGTACAGACCTCTGCTAGTCTGACATTCCCTCCTGGTTCTTTTTCTTTGGGTCCAGTCTTGACCATTTTAGATCTGTTCCTTGTTTCATGTTCTGTGTATATAGTTGTCCTTAGCACAGAGGCCAGTATAAGGACCTCGTTTCTGTTCAGGGCTCCCTATGTGTTGTTGCTGGTTGTCTTGTTTAACCCCCACCCTTCCTGTTCTCCTGCCTTTTGTTATTCTCTTCTTTGGTTTCCTTAGCAGAAGACCATTCAAAGATCTTACCCCAGTGTTAGGGATTCCTTTAGATTTCTTCTGTGTTCTCCTGTTCTTCTTGTTACAGTCCTGTTACATCTTGTCCTGTATCTGTGTATATCAGTGTGCTGTGATCTGTCCATGCAGCCATCAGCTAATCTGCCTCAAGGACTTAACTTCTTCCTGAACAAAGGCCCCACCATGGCACAAGCCTGGTGCCGCTGTGACACCTTTCCTTGGTGCTGAAACCTATTCAGTACCAAGGACAGCAGCTATTCTTGGTGCTGAAACCTATTCAACACAATGGATAGCAACTCCCCGGACTCTGTAGCCCCATGGAGCTGCTATCCATTGTGTTGAATAGGTTTCAGCACCAAGAATAGCTGCTGTCCTTGGTACGGAATAGGTTTCAGCACAATAGACAGCCCCTGTCGAACACAGTCAGACTGAAGGAAAGAAAAAAAAATGCTGCGTTTGGCAAAGAAAAAGAAGTCTTGTGTTTTTTAAAATAAATTAGGAATCAAAAAAAATTCAAAAAAAAAATGCCTTAAAAAATCCTAATAAATAGACTTTTTGCTGCAAATAAAGAGAATAAACTTAAACGATTGAATCAATATTTAATAAAACCAGGGATTTTTTTTACATTGAAACCTATAAGATTTGCCTGATTAAACCTGTCAAACTAAACCACTGAAAATCAGGGTTAGACGCAACCCGAATTTCTAACCCTAGCGTTGCTGGAAACCTGGGGCCGTGCAACAATATGGCGCGTGAAAGTGCGTAAACGTAAGTCAGCCAAGACAATCGAATGACAGCCCAATAAACTCTGCGTTCAGGCAGGACTGTGCTGGCTTAAAGTGACCAGGGATAGTGGTTTAGAAGTGTCCAATCTAGCTACTCCAATCCTTATGGATATGATTAAACCATCTCACTGGTGGTCGTTGATCTTCCCATTGATGGAGAGCAGGTAGCTATGAGCAGATGATCTCCTCTTGGTGCGTACATAGAATGCCACACATGGTCACACGGACTGATATCTATGTTCTTTCTTCCAGGTTACATCAGTGATTACATCACCCCTGCTGTGTATGACGGGGACAGCAATGGAGCCATCAAAGTACCTTCACCTGACACCCTGTACACCGCTGTCCACAGCGAATACGGTGCCCCTGACTCCGAGCCACCAGACAGCCCTCACTCTGAAATCACCGCTGGCTACATTAACGGGGACGCAGCAGTTAGCGAGGGCTACTCAGTGGACACCTTTTTCATTACAGATGGGCGGTCACGCCGCAAGGTGGTAAGTGGCGGGCGCTCCATACAGAGGCACAGCTGCAGCGAGTGTGGGAAGAGCTACGCGACGTCTTCCAACCTCAGCCGGCACAAGCAGACTCATCGCAGCTTGGACAGCAAGCTCGCCAAGAAGTGCGTGACCTGTGGGAAGGTGTACGTGTCCATGCCGGCCATGGCCATGCACCTCCTCACCCACGACCTCAAGCACAAGTGTGACACCTGCGGGAAGGCCTTCAGCCGCCCATGGCTGCTCCAGGGCCACATGAGGTCTCACACCGGAGAGAAGCCCTTTGGATGTGTGCACTGTGGGAAAGCCTTCGCCGACCGCTCCAACCTCCGAGCACACATGCAAACACACTCCGCCTTCAAACACTACAAGTGCAAACGATGCAGCAAAACCTTTGCGCTCAAGTCTTATCTAAACAAGCATTACGAGTCCGCATGCTTCAAAGGTTCGGTGCCTCCGCTAAGCCCCATGGAGGACTAGGTGGACCTTCCAAGGTGGGTGGAGGAGCAGGTGATCATCTCACATGCCTCAGTCTCACGAAGTCTCTTCCTTCAACCACCCAGCACGCCAGATGGAAGGAGATGACGTCTTTCGGAAGCTTCGCTTTGCTTCCTGGCCGGTCCTGGTGCTGTTCGTTTTATGGAAATGTACGTCCATGCTGGACAAGGATGGCCGATGCTCTTACAGATGCGGTTTCTCCGTTTTTGATCGTTTTTTTGCTCTTTTTGTTCACTTCTCACAGGCATTAATCTGGTGACGACCGGCTACGTCCAGCCAAGGGCTCCGACCCTTTCAACATTAATATTTCTCCACTTAGATATTAATGTCGAAACGGTTCCCATGGTGGACGAGTCTGGTGGATCTATGGGGCTGCACCCTCTTTACTTCAATCCGGCACCGGCTGATTCTTTACTTCAATTTGTGAGTCTGTCCACTTAGAGCGTATACTCACAACAACAATGTGTACTCACTGGGTGGAGGAGAACCAGCGCTAAACTCAAACAAGCACCTTCTAGTAGAATAAGGAGAGAATCGTATGTGGGGGAAAGATTTGGGGCAACAGATGAATATTTTGGGGTCTTATAAAGCAATAATCAGAGGTTATGAGAGGTTATATGGAGTAATAGGAGGGGTTATATGGAGTAATAGGAGGGGTTATAGGGAGGTTATATGGTGTAATAGGAGGGGTTATATGGAGTAATAGGAGGGGTTATAGGAGGTTATATGGAGTAATAGGAGGGGTTATAGGGAGGTTATATGGAGTAATAGGAGGGGTTATAGGGAGGTTATATGGAGTAATAGGAGGGGTTATTGGGAGGTTATATGGAGTAATAGGAGGGGTTATAGGGAGGTTATATGGAGTAATAGGAGGGGTTATAGGGAGGTTATATGGAGTAATAGGAGGGGTTATAGGGAGGTTATATGGAGTAATAGGAGGGGTTATAGGAGGTTATATGGAGTAATAGGAGGGGTTATATGGAGTAATAGGAGGGGTTATAGGGAGGTTATATGGAGTAATAGGAGGGGTTATAGGGAGGTTACAGGGAGTAATAGGAGGGGTTATAGAGAGGTTATATAGAGTAATAGGAGGGGTTATTGGGAGGTTATATGGAGTAATAGGAGGGGTTATTGGGAGGTTATATGGAGTAATAGGAGGGGTTATTGGGAGGTTATATGGAGTAATAGGAGGGGTTATTGGGAGGTTATATGGAGTAATAGGAGGGGTTATAGGGAGGTTATATAGAGTAATAGGAGGGGTTATAGGGAGGTTATATGGAGTAATAGGAGGGGTTATAGGGAGGTTATATGGAGTAATAGGAGGGGTTATAAGGAGGGTTTATATGGAGTAATAGGAGGGGTTATAGGGAGGTTATATGGAGTAATAGGAGGGGTTATAGGGAGGTTATAAGGAGTAATAGGAGGGGTTATAGGAGTAATAGGAGGGGTTATAGGGAGTAATAGGAGGGGTTATAGAGAGTAATAGGAGGGGTTATAGGGAGATATAGGAGGAGATATAGGGAGTAATAGGAGGGGTTATAGGGAGTAATAGGAGGAGTTATAGGGAGAAATAGGAGGGGTTATAGGGAGTAATAGGAGGGGTTATAGGGAGAAATAGGAGGAGTTATAGGGAGTAATAGGAGGGGTTATAGGGAGTAATAGGAGGGGTTATAGGGAGTAATAGGAGGGGTTATAGGGAGTAATAGGAGGGGTTATAGGGAGTAATAGGAGGGGTTATAGGGAGTAATAGGAGGGGTTATAGGGAGTAATAGGAGGGGTTATAGGAGTAATAGGAGGGGTTATAGGGAGTAATAGGAGGGGTTATAGGGAGTAATAGGAGGGGTTATAGGGAGTAATAGGAGGGGTTATAGGGAGTAATAGGAGGGGTTATAAGGAGTAATAGGATGGGTTATAGGGAGTAATAGGAGGGGTTATAGGGAGTAATAGGAGGGGTTATAGGGAGTAGTAGGAGGGGTTATACGGAGTAATAGGAGGGGTTATAGGGAGTAGTAGGAGGGGTTATAGGGAGTAGTAGGAGGGGTTATACGGAGTAATAGGAGGGGTTATAGGGAGTAGTAGGAGGGGTTATAGGGAGTAATAGGAGGGGTTATAGGGAGTAGTAGGAGGGGTTATACGGAGTAATAGGAGGGGTTATAGGGAGTAGTAGGAGGGGTTATATGGAGAAGATAGAATTTCTTAAGAATCTACAGTTGTCAGTAAAAGGAAAAAACTAAATCACGAGTCAGCGAGAAATTACACGGAGGATTAAAAGCTGAGTATTAATTATTGTGGCGAAACATTAACCAGTTAGTGGCCAGCCGCCAGTGTCATATGCAAAAGGGAAGGAAAATGTGGAATTCCCTCTTCCAGAGAGGTTTAAGTTTCTGTTGGATATATATATATATATTTTGGATCTCCTGTCATATCCACAGAATGCACTTTACGATTCGGCGGCTGAGGCCGCGTTTTACAGATTTATTTTCTTTTAGAATATTTTCTGTTCTCTATTTAATGGTGATCCTGTTCCTCTGGTGACAGCGCGTCCACCTCAATGTATCACGCATTCGGAAAGAGGAGGGGGCAGCCTGAGCCCGGGTAACGTTGGGCGGCTACGCCGGATTCGCTGCCTGGCGTTCCCGTTACTTATGTATTTTTTATATATATATGCGATTATTTATTGATCTATTTGTTTCTGACCGGTTTGCTTCCAGGGCTATTTTTGCTCAGCTTGTAGGAGCGATCTCTAAATATAACGTAGGCATATCGCGCCGGGATTAACCCTTCACTGCCGCCTTCATCGCTTTATATAGATTCGCCTGAGTATCCCAATGCAATGACACCCATCACTTCTTCTTTGATTGGCTTCGGGTGTCAGTAGCCTCACCACTTGGTTCGCCAGGTCGTTCCTGGACACATATAACCATTTCATGCAGAGGTGGAGCACAGGGAAAAGTGCTGCCCAGCAACATGTACAATTCATATGCTGCAGGAAGGAAATCAAGGCAGGTCACCTGGGATTCATTACCTGCAGCATATGGATTATGCATGCTGCGGGGTGGCCTGTTTCATGTACTGCCCATCAGCATGTATTAATTATATGTATCCAGGAAAACATGGCCTATTTGGCAGCCATAGCTTGGAAACTACAAATTCCTGGATGCTCCACCAGCCTAGCCAGTGACTGAGCATCATGGGAAATGCAGTTCCAATATATCGTGGGTGTCACAGCTCCTTTCTCCTGTTTATATCATGATACTTTTGGTTTTTCTGGGGGTTGGGGGTCATTGAATATCTCCAGTAAGTGCCTGGTTTGATGTAGATGTCAGATTCGCCGGCCAGTAATGATCAGACCGTCATTGCAGTCACTTCTCTTGGATTTCGGCATCATTCGAGTCGCATTGCTGAGATAATCCCATGTGTCCACGTTACGTGGATCTGGAAGAGACACATCAGAAAGAATGAGAAGAAAGTCAACGTTCTCCTATGAAAACCTGCTTTACAAAGCCTCGTGACAGAGCTGGGGGTCGCCAGGTCGGCCATTTTTTCCTGGACACATGTTACTGTTTCATGTAGAAGGAGAGCACATGAGAAAAGTGCTGCCCTGCAACATGTATAATTTATATGCTGCAGGAAAGAAATCAAGGCAGCTCACCTGGGAAGCATTAATGAATTCTTACCTGCAGCGTATGGATTATACACGCTCGGGGTGGCATTTTCCATGCACTGCCCATCAGCATGAATACATTATATGTGTCCAGGAAAACATGGCCGACCTGGCGACCCCATTTGATTCTTGGAGAAAGGGATTTAATAGATATCCATTAAGTCTCCCTTCATGATACCCCTCTCTTTCTTCAGAGGGTCCGGGTCGGTTCTTGAAGCTCTCCGGCTTTCTTGCCGTCGCGCATGAGCCTTTCTCCTTCTACTTATGTTGTAGCAGAGGGATATGTGGGTGACATTGGTTTCCTGCTCTTGGGGTCCTGTATTTGGGTGACAGTGGTTTCCGGCTCTTGGGGTCCTGTATTTGGGTGACAGTGGTTTCCTGCTCTTGGGGTCCTGTATTTGGGTGACAGTGGTTTCTGGCTCTTGGGGTCCTGTATTTGGGTGACAGTGGTTTCCAGCTATTGGGGTCCTGTATTTGGGTGACAGTGGTTTCTGGCTCTTGGGGTCCTGTATTTGGGTGACAGTGGTTTCCGGCTCTTGGGGTCCTGTGTGTTTGACATGGTTTGGTGACAGTGGTTTCTTGCTGCTTGGGGTCCTGATTTGGGTGACAGTGGTTTCTGGCTCTTGGGGTCCTGTATTTGGGTGACAGTGGTTTCCAGCTCTTGGGGTCCTGTATTTGGGTGACAGTGGTTTCCGGCTCTTGGGGTCCTGTATTTGGGTGACAGTGGTTTCTGGCTCTTGGGGTCCTGTATTTGGGTGACAGTGGTTTCCGGCTCTTGGGGTCCTGTATTTGGGTGACAGTGGTTTCCTGCTCTTGGGGTCCTGTATTTGGGTGACAGTGGTTTCTGGCTCTTGGGGTCCTGTATTTGGGTGACAGTGGTTTCCGGCTCTTGGGGTCCTGTATTTGGGTGACAGTGGTTTCTGGCTCTTGGGGTCCTGTATTTGGGTGACAGTGGTTTCTGGCTCTTGGGTCCTGTATTTGGGTGACAGTGGTTTCTGGCTCTTGGGGTCCTGTAATTTGGGTGACAGTCTTGGGTCCTTGTATTGGGGTGACAGTGGTTTCCGGCTCTTGGGTCCTGTATTTGGGTGACAGTGGTTTCCTGCTCTTGGGTCCTGTAATTGGGTGACAGTGGTTTCTTGCTCTTGGGGTCCTGTATTTGGTGACAGTGGTTTTCGGGCTATTGGGGGGTCCTGGTATTTGGGTGACAGTGGTTTCCGGCTCTTGGGGTCCTGTATTTGGGTGACAGTGGTTTCCGGCTCTTGGGTCCTGTATTGGGTGACAGTGGTTTCGGCTCTTGGGGTCCTGTATTTGGGTGACAGTGGTTTCTGGCTCTTGGGGTCCTGTATTTGGGTGACAGTGGTTTCCGCCGGCTCCTTGGGTGGGGTTCCTGCTCATTATTGGGTGACAGTGGTTTCCGGCTCTTGGGTCCTGTAATTGGGTGACAGTGGTTTCCGGCTCTTGGGGTCCTGTATTTGGGTGACAGTGGTTTCTGGCTCTTGGGGTCCTGTATTTGGGTGACAGTGGTTTCTGGCTCTTGGGGTCCTGTATTTGGGTGACAGTGGTTTCCGGCTCTTGGGGTCCTGTATTTGGGTGACAGTGGTTTCTGCTCTTGGGGTCTTGTATTTGGGTGACAGTGGTTTCTGGCTCTTGGGGTCCTGTATTTGGGTGACAGTGGTTTCCTGCTCTTGGGGTCCTGTATTTGGGTGACAGTGGTTTCCGGCTCTTGGGGTCCTGTATTTGGATGACAGTGGTTTCCGGCTCTTGGGGTCCTGTATTTGGGTGACAGTGGTTTCCGGCTCTTGGGGTCCTGTATTTGGGTGACAGTGGTTTCCGGCTCTTGGGGTCCTGTATTTGGATGACAGTGGTTTCCTGCTCTTGGGGTCCTGTATTTGGATGACAGTGGTTTCCGGCTCTTGGGGTCCTGTATTTGGGTGACAGTGGTTTCTGGCTCTTGGGGTCCTGTATTTGGGTGACAGTGGTTTCTGGCTCTTGGGGTCCTGTATTTGGGTGACAGTGGTTTCTGGCTCTTGGGGTCCTGTATTTGGGTGACAGTGGTTTCCGGCTCTTGGGGTCCTGTATTTGGGTGACAGTGGTTTCCTGCTCTTGGGGTCCTGTAATTGGGTGACAGTGGTTTCCGGCTCTTGGGGTCCTGTATTTGGGTGACAGTGGTTTCTGGCTCTTGGGGTCCTGTATTTGGGTGACAGTGGTTTCCGGCTCTTGGGATCCTGTATTTGGGTGACAGTGGTTTCCGGCTCTTGGGGTCCTGTAATTGGGTGACAGTGGTTTCTGGCTCTTGGGGTCCTGTAATTGGGTGACAGTGGTTTCTGGCTCTTGGGGTCCTGTATTTGGGTGACAGTGGTTTCTGGCTCTTGGGGTCCTGTAATTGGGTGACAGTGGTTTCTGGCTCTTGGGGTCCTGTATTTGGGTGACAGTGGTTTCTGGCTCTTGGGGTCCTGTAATTGGGTGACAGTGGTTTCTGGCTCTTGGGGTCCTGTATTTGGGTGACAGTGGTTTCTGGCTCTTGGGGTCCTGTAATTGGGTGACAGTGGTTTCTGGCTCTTGAGGTCCTGTATTTGGGTGACAGTGGTTTCCGGCTATTGGGGTCCTGTATTTGGGTGACAGTGGTTTCCGGCTCTTGGGGTCCTGTATTTGGGTGACAGTGGTTTCTGGCTTTTGGGGTCCTGTATTTGGGTGACAGTGGTTTCTGGCTCTTGGGATCATGTATTTGGGTGACAGTGGTTTCTGGCTCTTGGGGTCCTGTATTTGGGTGACAGTGGTTTCTGGCTCTTGGGGTCCTGTATTTGGGTGACAGTGGTTTCCGGCTCTTGGGGTCCTGTATTTGGGTGACAGTGGTTTCCGCCTCTTGGGGTCCTGTATTTGGGTGACAGTGGTTTCTGGCTCTTGGGGTCCTGTAATTGGGTGACAGTGGTTTCTGGCTCTTGGGGTCCTGTATTTGGGTGACAGTGGTTTCCGGCTCTTGGGGTCCTGTATTTGGGTGACAGTGGTTTCCGGCTCTTGGGGTCCTGTAATTGGGTGACAGTGGTTTCTGCTCTTGGGGTCCTGTATTTGGGTGACAGTGGTTTCCGGCTCTTGGGGTCCTGTATTTGGGTGACAGTGGTTTCTGGCTCTTGAGGTCCTGTATTTGGGTGACAGTGGTTTCTGGCTCTTGGGGTCCTGTAATTGGGTGACAGTGGTTTCTGGCTCTTGGGGTCCTGTATTTGGGTGACAGTGGTTTCTGGCTCTTGGGGTCCTGTATTTGGGTGACAGTGGTTTCCGGCTCTTGGGGTCCTGTATTTGGGTGACAGTGGTTTCCGGCTCTTGGGGTCCTGTATTTGGGTGACAGTGGTTTCCGGCTCTTGGGGTCCTGTAATTGGGTGACAGTGGTTTCCGGCTCTTGGGGTCCTGTATTTGGGTGACAGTGGTTTCTGGCTCTTGGGATCATGTATTTGGGTGACAGTGGTTTCTGGCTCTTGGGGTCCTGTATTTGGGTGACAGTGGTTTCCGGCTCTTGGGGTCCTGTATTTGGGTGACAGTGGTTTCCGCCTCTTGGGGTCCGGTATTTGGGTGACAGTGGTTTCTGGCTCTGGGGTCCTGTATTTGGTGACAGTGGTTTCCTGGCTCTTGGGGTCCTGTAATTGGGTGACAGTGGTTTCTGGCTCTTGAGGTCCTGCATTTGGGTGACAGTGTTTCCGGCTCTTGGGGTCCTGTTTTGGGTGACAGTGGTTTCCGGCTCTTGGGGTCCTGTAATTGGGTGACAGTGGTTTCCGGCTCTTGGGGTCCTGTAATTGGGTGACAGTGGTTTCCGGCTCTTGGGGTCCTGTAATTGGGTGACAGTGGTTTCCGGCTCTTGGGGTCCTGTATTTGGGTGACAGTGGTTTCTGGCTCTTGGGGTCCTGTATTTGGGTGACAGTGGTTTCCTGCTCTTGGGGTCCTGTATTTGGGTGACAGTGGTTTCTGGCTCTTGGGGTCCTGTATTTGGGTGACAGTGGTTTCCGCTCTTGGGGTCCTGTATTTGGGTGACAGTGGTTTCTGGCTCTTGAGGTCCTGTATTTGGGTGACAGTGGTTTCTGGCTCTTGGGGTCCTTTATTTGGGTGACAGTGGTTTCTGGCTCTTGGGGTCCTGTATTTGGGTGACAGTGGTTTCCGGCTCTTGGGGTCCTGTATTTGGGTGACAGTGGTTTCTGGCTCTTGGGGTCCTGTATTTGGGTGACAGGTGGTTTCCGGTCTTGGGGTCCTGTATTTGGGTGACAGTGGTTTCCGGCTCTTGGGGTCCTGTATTTGGGTGACAGTGGTTTCCGGCTCTTGGGGTCCTGTAATTGGGTGACAGTGGTTTCCGGCTCTTGGGGTCCTGTATTTGGGTGACAGTGGTTTCCGGCTCTTGGGGTCCTGTATTTGGGTGACAGTGGTTTCCGGCTCTTGGGGTCCTGTAATTGGGTGACAGTGGTTTCCGGCTCTTGGGGTCCTGTAATTGGGTGACAGTGGTTTCTGGCTCTTGGGGTCCTGTAATTGGGTGACAGTGGTTTCCGGCTCTTGGGGTCCTGTAATTGGGTGACAGTGGTTTCTGGCTCTTGGGGTCCTGTATTTGGGTGACAGTGGTTTCCGGCTCTTGGGGTCCTGTATTTGGGTGACAGTGGTTTCCGGCTCTTGGGGTCCTGTGTTTGGGTGACAGTGGTTTCCGGCTCTTGGGGTCTCCCAGCCTTAATGTGAGAGAGCAATGTGTCTCCTTCACCCGCTGCATAATCTCTTTTCACGCAATGTATCTCCTCTCTTGCTAGAATTAGCAACGCGTGAAGCTACATTTGTTTCCAAACTCAGTGAAGACTTTTTCCGATGATTTATTTGTTTTTAATGACCTTTAACAAGCCGGCGAATATCATTTCATGTTCATTGGAGACCTCTCTCTCCACGGTCCCTCCATGACCTCCAAACATGTCACTGTCACAGCTGAAGGTCAGTTCTCTTTTAGTCCCCCGCTCCCAGGTCAGAGCTGCTTTTAATAAGCGCAGTGATAGCTTGGAATAAATAGTAATAAATTCAATATATATATTTAATAACTATATGAATATACAGATCCTGTCACCTGCCGAGCCTATCGCTGCGATGAGCCATACCAAAATTCCAACTCGACAAAATAGGGAAATAAAATCTGCTTCAGATCCCGTGGTGGCAATCAGATCTCTCATTGGATGCCATCACGTTATCTGTTACACCCGGGATATCTCTCCTGTTCTAGAACAAACCCCGTTGCTTGAACGCAAATCAGACAGAGCATCGTCTCCGGACAGAGAATTCCACATCTTTTTTGTTCTTAATATGTAGATCTGCTCTAGGTAAAATCTTCTTTTGTCAAGTTTCTTCGAGGTCATGGCCTCTTATCCTTTATACAGTCCTGTTATTGAACAGGTCATGATGGATTCTGTCTTTACTGGCCATGCATTTATACTTAAGTGTGTGTGTGTGCGTGTGTGTGTGTGCGTGTGTATACACAGTTACTAAAAAAAAGCTCTAAAATGTATTTATTTACTTTTTTATCTTTTGAGATAAGGCTTCTAAGAGGGGTTAGGATTAAAAAAAAATATATATATATATTTTTATTTATAATATATATATATATATATTATAAATAATAATATATATATATATTTTTTTTAATCCTAACCCCTCTTAGATGCCTTATCTCAAAAGATAAAAAAGTAAATAAATACATTTTAGAGCCTTTTTTTTTACTAACGGAAGTAATCAATCATCCTTTATTTACAAAATATATATTCAATTAATATAAAAATGGGCTTATTTCACCCACGCTGAAAAATGGGCTTATTTCACCCACGTTGAGGATTTTGATATGTTTAGGCTCGTCTCTGCCAGCTAGGGAAGTACCATAAATATTTAAGGGTACGACAACATCCAACACAGCTACATCCTAGATTCACCCGTCCCTCCCCGGAGAGAAGATCGTTGCGTGTGGCTCAGGTATTTTATACTCTCCAGTTCGGGGGCTGGTCCTGAGAAAGCCCAACCCCTGAGGAGTCTGGAGGAATCGAAGTAAAGCAGATGGAATCTGTGCGGCAGTGAAAGGGTTATATTCCGTTTGTGATAAACGAAATATTGGTCCTATTAGAAGGGAATCTCATTAACCGCTTATATTACCTTTTTCTACTTTTACGGCTGATTTCAGCAGGTTTGTCCGTTGCACGTAATGCAGGGTCCCCGCCGGGCCGCGGTGGGGTCTGGCCCAGCTCCTTCTTTGCATATTATTATTATTAGCAATAAGTCTGATATATTTTTTTTATTCTACGTAACGGATCACCAACCCACTTTGCTGTGTTTTGGGAGGCGCAACAACGACCAGCATTACGGCGCGGTATATTTAAGGTGGAATGCCCCCAGTATTATATTTCTATGCCAAAGCATAAGTCACTTTTTGTTCATAAAAGCGAGATTTAGGCAAAAAAAATAAACAGCACATAATAAAATATTTTAAAACAGTCGAATACAGTGGGGAATAATGCACGGGTGCAGGACTTTTAATCCGTGTAACCTTGTTTTGGGGTTTTTTGCATGCCAGAGTTTGGAATCTATGCCCATTTTGTAGGGTTTGGGGGGGGGGTTCTGCCAAATGTTAGTGCTTAGCAGCAATATATTCCTGTATGGAATTCTATATTGATCATGAAGCAATAATAACATAAATGCATGCGGTTTGTAGGATACGCGGTAATTCTGAGCAATCAGGTGCTGCCTCAATTATTCTTATATCAGGGATTATATCGAACTATATAGCGTGTTGGGGGAAATCTCTAGTTTAGAGCAGCAGTGCATGTTTGAAGAGTGCTATATCTACGTACTCAGTGCATTTATCCTCGTTACCGTGCATTCAGTGCATTAGCCAATCACAAAATGTTCGAAAGACATCAAGTATCGAAAATGTCCCGGCACAGCATCTCTATGGAACGAGTTCCATCCTGCCAACTTCCTGTGAAATATAAAGGAAGTGGAGGAGCCTCATAGTACGGCTTCCTGTGTATTATTCAGGAAGAAGAGGAGCCTCATCTTACAGCTTCCTGTGTATTATTCAGAAAGAGGAGGAACTTCCTATGTATTATTCAGGAAGAGGAGGAGCTTCCTCTTACAGCTTTCTGTGCATTATAAAGAAAGAGGAGGAGCTTCCTCTTACAGCTTTCTGTGTATTATTCAGAAAGAGGAGGAGCTTCCTATGTATTATTCAGGAAGAGGAGGAGCTTCCTGTGTATTATTCCGAAAGAGGAGGAGCTTCCTGTGTATTATTCAGGAAGAGAAGGAGCTTCCTCTTACAGCTTCCTGTGTATTATTCAGAAAGAGGAGGACCTTCCTCTTAAAGCTTCCTGTGTATTATTCAGGAAGAGGAGGAGCTTCCTGTGTATTATTCAGAAAGAGGAGGAGCTTCCTGTGTATTATTCAGAAAGAGGAGGACCTTCCTCTTAAAGCTTCCTGTGTATTATTCAAAAAGAGGAGGACCTTCCTCTTAAAGCTTCCTGTGTATTATTCAAAAAAAGAGGAGGCGCTTCCCTTTGCAGCTTCCTTTGTATTATTCAATGAGACGAGAAGAATCATTTTACAACTTCTTGTGTATTAGTCAGGAAGAGGAAGGGCTTCCCCTTTACAGTTTACTGTGTAATATTCAGGAAGTGGAGGAGCCTCATCTTACATCTTCTTTTGTATTATTCAGAAAGAGGAGGGGCCTCATCCAGCATCTTCCTGTGTATTATTCATAAAGAAGAGGAGCTTCCCCTCACAGCTTCCTGCGTATTATTCAAAGACCGGAGAAGCTTCATTTTACAACTTCCTGTGTATTATTCAGGAGGAGGAGGAGCTTCCTCTTAAAGCTTCCTGTGTATTATTCAAAAAGAGGAGGAGCTTCCCGTTGCAGCTTCCTTTGTATTATTCAATGAGACGAGAAGAATCATTTTACACCTTCTTGTGTATTAGTCAGGAAGAGGAAGAGCTTCCCCTTTACAGTTTACTGTGTATTATTCAGGAAGTGGAGGAGCCTCCCCTCACAGCTTCCTGTGTATTATTCAAAGACCGAGAAGCTTCATTTTACAACTTCCTGTGTATTATTCAGGAAGAGGAGGAGCTTCCTCTTTACAGCTTCCTGTGTATTATTCAGGGAGAGGAGAAGCCTCATCTTACAACTTCTTGTGTATTATTAAGGGAGAGAAGCCTAATCTGACAACTTCCTGTGTGTGTGTGTTATTCAGGAAGAGGAGGAGCCTCATCTTACAGCTTCCTGTGTATTATTCAGGAAGAGGAGGAGCCTCATCTTACAGCTTCCTGTGTATTATTCAGGAAGAGGAGGAGCCTCATCTTACAGCTTCCTGTCTATTATTCAGGGAGAGTAGGAGCCTCATTTTACAACTTCCTGTGTGTTTTTCAGGAAGAGGAGGAGCTTCCCCTTACAGATTCCTGTGTATTATTCAGGGAGAGGAGTCCTTTTATTACGCCGTCCTGTGTGATATTCTATAGAGGCGAAGTTGCTGCTCCTGGAGATTCGGCGACTCTCTCCTAGAGAATTCTGTGCCATTATCAAAGGACACACTTTATCCTCCTGTCATTTCACAGGATTTAAAAACGATGCAGCCGAATGTCTTAAACATGCAATGCTGCTTTTCCCTCTCCCTGGCGGCTGCGCTCAACGTGGTGCCGGCTAACCGCGCCGGGAGAGGGGATCATTGTTCTATTCCTTTTTTCCGGTTCATGTACGCATTGCCTGCACAGTAGCTTGATTTAGAGATAGGAACCTAGAGCTTTTTTCATATTTAAAATAGCAAAGCGACTATAGCTTTTATTCGCCAAAAGCATCTTTTTTGCCACAGGATACATATAGCCGATAGGCGGCGAAAGCGGAATTTATAGAAATCGGAAGCAAAAACAAAAAACGTCCTCATTTTATGGCCAAGTGACGCTCTAACCCGAGCGTGTGACAGGACTAAGGAGAAGCCATGTGGGTACGTTAGAGACTTTTTTTATAGTAGCACTTGCATTGCAGTCAACTTAGCGATAATATGTTTAACGCGTTATATAACAATAATTATTATAATGTGAAAGCAGCACAAATATTAATATATAAGACTAATCCGAAGAAAAAAAAACTAGAATTCCTCCTGCGTCTGAGCGGCGCTGCGGGCGCTACCGGCTTTTACCTTCAGAATCCGCGACGCCATCGATTTATTTATATTTTATTCCAGCGATTTTTATCAGTGTCATTTTATTACGCAATAGCCCAGGTCCAACTCGGGCCGAAACGGGGCAAAAAAAAAAAAAAAAAAAGGTCGTTCTACACGCGGGAACTAAACGCTGCTGCTCTCAGCGCCGGCGTGACGCCAAGGCGAACGTAACAAAAAAAAACATGCAGAACGTCCCGTAAAACGCCGGGGGGGCTCCGCGAGCTCCGCTCAGACAAGAACGGAATGACTTTAAACCTTCAGGTATTTCTGCACTTGTTTTTCGTTAAATAATCAAATAAACAAACAAGCAAAAAAAAAAAAAAAAAACAACAAAAAAAAAGTGAAAAAAAAAAAAAAATAATAATAATAAAAGGTTAGGATCTCTGGTTTTTTGTATTGAGAAATGCGTTGGTTACAATATCGCTGGACGCCAACACCCTCTGTGTACATAGTTCTGGAGCAGATTTTTATGGAGCTGTTCAGAGATGAGGTTGCAATGACATTTCTTGAGGGAGGTTTTGGGACTTCTGCCCCCCACCCCCCTGGGGGGCCATGTCAGTTGTTTTTTTATTTTTTTCTTGCGCAGACAGAGGGGGGGCTGTTAGCAGAATGGAAAGCACAATGTACAACTTATAATATGCCTTTACTGCACCTCTCAATAAAAGTATTCTAGCAATTACACAGTGTCTGGCGTGAGATTTATTCCTGTGGGGGGCCGCGGGGCGCTGCGGGGGGGGGGCGCGTCAGCCCTTTTTTATTTCAAGCCTGTATTAAATATAATAATAATATTTATTGGAAAGACCTGATTATTATTTTCTCTTAAATACGTTTCAGAAAGGATTTAAAATGTACATTTGTTGCACTGCAAAACCCCGCAAGCTGATACATGCGCAGCGATACCTCCCAGCATTCCTCATCACAACCAATCACAGGCTTCTCATAGAGAAACCCTGGGGGGGGGCACAGAGGGAAAACACACAATTACATGCGCCTATATTTATCATATAGACCAGGGATCGAGTCCTTAAAGGGCCAGTACCACCAAAACAATGCCAGGTCCTTATTGTGTTTATGTTGTTGATATCTTACATGTGCTTTGTTTTCCTCTTGTTTACTTAAGTATTTTACTCTATAGGGGTTTATTCACTAAAGGTTGAAACTCAGGAGAATTGGCAGAAGTGAAAATTCTAGGTCAAAATAGCCAAAACTGGAAAAATTCTCCCATTTATCTCACTTTCCAAATGGGCTATTTGGTTTAGATTGCTCTCTTCTCCTGAGTTTCACCTTTTAGTGAATAGACTCTTCCATGTGTCAGTGGGTGAATCCATTGTGTGATATGTTGTATCTTTCCATCGCTTGCTCCTCACTGTGTGGCTTTGACCATAGAATGGAGTGAATAGGTCAGTCACCGACTCACTTCACTCTATTGTGTGGGATGTATTCAAAGGACATCACCAGGGGGGTTAGAAGCCTTTTAAGTTCCCTGTTGTGACAGACCGCCTGGCACACCGACTGTATGCCTCTATCAAGCTCTAGCTTTCTCCAAGCTGAACCCTGAAATCCAGCTTCAGCAGCCCCCAAACCTTCTCTACAATCACCAGGCACGACCAGTGTTGCAGAGCAGCAAAACAAAGACTGTTTATTTGAAAAACACACAGGTAAAACACAGTTGAGGGACAACCCCCTTTCATGAATACATTACAGATTAGATCAGATAACTCCAGATTAGATCAGATAATACACAGACATCAGAGGATAGAGCATTAATAAACCAAAGGTAGTTTCTTCTGCGGTAACTGGCCAATATGTATAGACCCCTGGAGGACTTTCCCAACACCCCCAAACAAACAGATTCCCAGAGAAATATTTAACCCCTGCTGCCTCGGTCTGTCACACCTGTCTTATCTCAGGTAGCCTGGACAACACAATAGACCTCCTGCTGCCTTATCTAAACATTCCCTCCTCCACCTCACTAACTGGTAAATATTGTAGATTAAATAAACAAGAGACACAAAGCAAAGCTTTTGGTAAATGTTGCATCATGGGAAAAATCCAGAAACCGGAACTCGGAGATAAAAGCCTAACTTTATTTTTTCTTTTTACATGCGATTACTTCAAACAAAGAAGAAAAAACCCAGAAACAGCAGCATGTGTGTTATAATGTGTCCTATAATGTATTTTCTTTGTAATGCACATGTAATGCATGTTTAGAGCAAATCATCTCCCGCTTAACACAAATTCACAATCACATCTGATCTATTTATCCCCATCAATAACTCTTCACATGCCAGATTGCAGGACTTCTCTGGTGCGGCGCCGACCCTATGGAACGCGCCTCCTCGAAATATCAGACTGTCCCCAAATCTGGCTTCATTTAAACGCTCCCTAAAGACCCTTCTGTTTAGGAAAACCTACCACCCGACTCCGTAACAAGACATCCGACCAACCCAAAAACAGTCCTCACCTCTCCCTGCATTAACTCATCACTGCAGCCCCCCCCTCCTGTTTCTAATCCCCTCCCCCATCTAGATCCCCACGGGAATAGGGTCCTCACGTCCTCCTGTATCTGCTGGCAGCAATACTGACCTGTCTCCTGTATGTATTGTAGAATTGTCCTGTCTTTACCCTTTGCATCTTTTGCACAGCGCTGCAGAATGTGTTGGTGCTTAATAAATAATATATATATATATAAGATCCAAGGAGCGGCCGCACTCAAATACTTAAACACACACGATTTATTATAATAAAAGATTAAAAATGATTTCCGATGTTTTGGCTCTCTTGGGAGCCATTATCAAGGGTCTGTACACAATGCACCATTGTACTGCGCTGCGGAATGTGTTGGCGCTTAATAAATAATAATAATTAGATATATATGGATTTTAGCACAAATATATGATAAATCAGATATTAATTGTGACTTAACAGGAAAATATGTAATCAAAGACTTGAATAACATTTTTATAGCGCGTTGGAGCAATGGGAACTCCGTTGCCTCTGCAAAAATAGTGGAGGAACTGCCTTCCCGTGTGTCCCCCTGCACGGGACCCTGATATAGACACATTATTACTGTTTATTAAGCGCCAACACATTTGGCAGCGCTGTACAAGGTGCATTGGGTAAAGACAGGAAAATCATTTTCCAGCCAGATGCTGCGGCACCACATTGGGGACGGCGTGTTAGTGGGTTCCTAAATGAAACATTTCCAGGCGGTGGTGGATTGGAAGGGGGGACCCAATTCCCCGGCCACCTCGTTCACCAGATATCACCCCCTCCCCCACACTTCTTTCTATGGGGTTCGTAAGGTCTCTAACATCCACCGGCTCCGTGATGTCGTCATGGAGGAGTGGAACCTGTGAAGCTCTGGTGACCTCTATCACCATGAAAGTTAAGGCAGTGCTGGAAAATAATGGCGGCCACACAAAATATTGACACTTTGGGCTGAATTTTCTATTAGGGGTGCAGTCGCTTGTGTTGGCAGCGGTTTAGACATTAATGGCTGTGTGTGTCGAGTTATATATATACTGTATATACACACATATATTGTCCCATAAATAGCGGCGCTCGGGGGGTTTTTCCAATGGTTACTTTCATTGCTCTTTGGAAAATATTGACATTTCGGTTTGTTCACCACAAGCTTTCTCCAGGATAAAGTAAATACATACACCCGCATTTATATAGGAACCTTTTAACTTTCCGCTGCTGCACTCGCCTCCGCACAGAGTGCTGGGTGTGTTGGGGAGGTTGCACTGGGGACCAATCGCTTAATGGTGATTTTGAGTGGCTGCTTTTGGATATAAACAGATATTCACTATTTCCATATTTGACGTCACTTGGGAGGATGATAAAACCTATAGCGGTCAATGATGTGACCCTCCGTTCCACCAGGGGGTGCTGTTTTGACCTGGCATGAGGATCGATGTTCAGGATGTTAAATTATGGCTCAGCTGTCAGTGGGTCCCGTCTTGGAGCTGCAGGAACCTCTACGCCTGGGGCATCGGCGGCATCTCAGAAAGGCTCTGCGCTGGCTGTGCAGCATCTCCTCTCCCTGTCTCTGGATCAGCTCCTGCCGCTTCAGACACAGCCGGTCACAGTGTGGGCCATCACACTCAGCATCTCCCTGCTTCAAGAAAGGAAAAGGGGGTACTGGCTTTTCCCAGTGGCAAGAATGGGGTTTAGCATTGAGGGTCTTTTCGGTAAACGTGTGAGGGATGCGTCCGTTTTAGATGCTACTCCAATATGTGGCTTGTCCTATCCTTGCTTCAGAGTTACGAGCTCTAATACTAAGCCTAAACCCATTTACTAACCTTAACTCTAATACTAAGCCTAAACCCATTTAATAACCTTAACTCTAATACTAAGCCTAAACCCATTTACTAACCTTAACTCTAATACTAAGCCTAAACCCATTTAATAACCTTAACTCTAATACTAAGCCTAAACCCATTTACTAACCTTAACTCTAATACTAAGCCTAAACCCATTTAATAACCTTAACTCTAATACTAAGCCTAAACCCATTTACTAACCTTAACTCTAATACTAACCCTAAACCCATTTACTAACCTTAACTCTAATACTAAGCCTAAACTTTTTTACTAACCCGAATACTAACCCTAAACCCATTTACTAACCTTAACTCTAATACTAAGCCTAAACCCATTTACTAACCTTATCTCTAATACTAACCCTAAACCCATTTACTAACCTTAACTCTAATACTAAGCCTAAACCCATTTACTAACCTTAACTCTAATACTAAGCCTAAACTTATTTACTAACCCGAATACTAACCCTAAACCCATTTACTAACCTTATCTCTAATACTAACCCTAAACCCATTTACTAACCTTAACTCTAATACTAACCCTAAACCCATTTACTAACCTTAACTCTAATACTAAGCCTAAACTTATTTACAACCGAAATACTAACCCTAAACCCATTTACTAACCTTAACTCTAATACTAACCCTAAACCCATTTACTAACCTTATCTATAATACTAACCCTAAACCCATTTACTAACCTTAACTCTAATACTAACCCTAAACCATTTACTAACCTTACTCTAATACTAAGCCTAAACCCATTTACTAACCTTAACTCTAATACTAACCCTAAACCCATTTACTAACCTTAACTCTAATACTAACCCTAAACCCATTTACTAACCTTAACTCTAATACTAAGCCTAAACTATTTACTAACCGAAAACTAACCCTAAACCCATTTACTAACCTTAACTCTAATACTAAGCCTAAACCCATTTACTAACCTTATCTCTAATACTAACCTTAACCCATATACTAACCTTAACTCTAATACTAACCCTAAACCATTTACTAACCTTAACTCTAATACTAAGCCTAAACCCATTTACTAACCGTAACTCTAATACTAAGCCTAAACCCATTTACAACCTTATCTATAATACTAACCCTAAACCCATTACTAACCTTAACTCTAATACTAACCCTAAACCATTACTAACCTTAACTCTAATACTAAGCCTAAACTTATTTACTAAACCGAATACTAACCCTAAACCCATTTACTAACCTTAACTCTAATACTAAGCCTAACCCATTTACTACCTTACTCTAATACTAAGCCTAAACTTATTTACTAACCCAAATACTAACCTAAACCCATTTACTAACCTTAACTCTAATACTAACCCTAAACCCATTTACTAACCTTAACTCTAATACTAACCCTAAAACCCATTTACTAACCTTAAACCTAATACTAAGCCTAAACCATTTACTAACCTTATCTCTAATACTAACCCTAAACCCATTTACTAACCTTAACTCTAATACTAAGCCTTAAACCCATTACTAACCTTATCTCTAATACTAAGCCTAAACCCATTTACTAACCTTAACTCTAATACTAAGCCTAAACCCATTTACTAACCTTATCTATAATACTAACCCTAAACCCATTTACTAACCTTAACTCTAATACTAAGCCTAAACTTATTTACTAAACCGAATACTAACCCTAAACCCATTTACTAACCTTAACTCTAATACTAACCCTAAACCCATTTACTAACCTTATCTATAATACTAACCCTAAACCCATTTACTAACCTTAACTCTAATACTAACCCTAAACCCATTTACTAACCTTAACTCTAATACTAAGCTAAACTTATTTACTAAACCGAATACTAACCCTAAACCCATTTACTAACCTTAACTCTAATACTAACCCAACCCATTTACTAACCTTAACTCTAATACTAAGCCTAAACCCATTTACTAACCTTTCTCTAATACTAACCCTAAACCCATTTACTAACCTTAACTCTAATACTAACCCTAAACCCATTTACTAACCTTAACTCTAATACTAAGCCTAAACCCATTTACTAACCTTAACTCTAATACTAACCCTAAACCCATTTACTAACCTTAACTCTAATACTAAGCCTAAACCCATTTACTAACCTTAACTCTAATACTAAGCCTAAACTTATTTACTAACCCGAATACTAACCCTAAACCCATTTATTAACCTTAACTCTAATACTAACCCTAAACCCATTTACTAACCTTAACTCTAATACTAAGCCTAAACCCATTTACTAACCTTATCTCTAATACTAACCCTAAACCCATTTACTAACCTTAACTCTAATACTAACCCTAAACCCATTAACTAACCTTAACTCTAATACTAAGCCTAAACTTATTTACAAAACCGAATACTAACCCTAAACCCATTTACTAACCTTAACTCTAATACTAACCCTAAACCCATTTACTAACCTTATCTATAATACTAACCCTAAACCCATTTACTAACCTTAACTCTAATACTAACCCTAAACCCATTTACTAACCTTAACTCTAATACTAACCCTAAACCCATTTACTAACCTTAACTCTAATACTAACCCTAAACCCATTTACTAACCTTAACTCTAATACTAAGCCTAAACCCATTTACTAACCTTATCTCTAATACTAACCCTAAACCCATTTACTAACCTTAACTCTAATACTAACCCTAAACCCATTTACTAACCTTAACTCTAATACTAAGCCTAAACCCATTTACTAACCTTAACTCTAATACTAACCCTAAACCCATTTACTAACCTTAACTCTAATACTAAGCCTAAACCCATTTACTAACCTTAACTCTAATACTAACCCTAAACCCATTTACTAACCTTAACTCTAATACTAACCCTAAACCCATTTACTAACCTTAACTCTAATACTAAGCCTAAACTTATTTACTAACCCGAAAACTAACCCTAAACCCATTTACTAACCTTAACTCTAATACTAAGCCTAAACCCATTTACTAACCTTATCTCTAATACTAACCCTAAACCCATATACTAACCTTAACTCTAATACTAACCCTAAACCCATTTACTAACCTTAACTCTAATACTAAGCCTAAACCCATTTACTAACCTTAACTCTAATACTAAGCCTAAACCCATTTACTAACCTTATCTATAATACTAACCCTAAACCCATTTACTAACCTTAACTCTAATACTAACCCTAAACCCATTTACTAACCTTAACTCTAATACTAAGCCTAAACTTATTTACTAAACCGAATACTAACCCTAAACCCATTTACTAACCTTAACTCTAATACTAAGCCTAAACCCATTTACTAACCTTAACTCTAATACTAAGCCTAAACTTATTTACTAACCCAAATACTAACCCTAAACCCATTTACTAACCTTAACTCTAATACTAACCCTAAACCCATTTACTAACCTTAACTCTAATACTAAGCCTAAACCCATTTACTAACCTTAACTCTAATACTAACCCTAAACCCATTTACTAACCTTAACTCTAATACTAAGCCTAAACCCATTTACTAACCTTAACTCTAATACTAAGCCTAAACTTATTTACTAACCCGAATACTAACCCTAAACCCATTTACTAACCTTAACTCTAATACTAACCCTAAACCCATATACTAACCTTAACTCTAATACTAAGCCTAAACTTATTTACTAACCCGAATACTAACCCTAAACACATTTACTAACCTTAACTCGAATACTAACCCTAAACCCATTTACTAACCTTAACTCTAATACTAACCCTAAACCCATTTACTAACCTTATCTCTAATACTAACCCTAAACCCATTTTCTAACCTTAACTCTAATACTAACCCTAAACCTATTTACTAACCTTAACTCTAATACTAAGCCTAAACCCATTTACTAACCTTATCTATAATACTAACCCTAAACCCATTTACTAACCTTAACTCTAATACTAACCCTAAACCCATTTACTAACCTTAACTCTAATACTAAGCCTAAACTTATTTACTAACCCGAATACTAACCCTAAACCCATTTACTAACCTTAACTCTAATACTAACCCTAAACCCATTTACTAACCTTAACTCTAATACTAACCCTAAACCCATTTACTAACCTTAACTCTAATACTAAGCCTAAACCCATTTACTAACCTTATCTATAATACTAACCCTAAACCCATTTACTAACCTTAACTCTAATACTAACCCTAAACCCATTTACTAACCTTAACTCTAATACTAAGCCTAAACTTATTTACTAACCTTAACTCTAATACTAACCCTAAACCCATTTACTAACCTTAACTCTAATACTAACCCTAAACCCATTACTAACCTTAACTCTAATACTAACCCTAAACCCATTTACTAACCTTAACTCTAATACTAAGCCTAAACTTATTTACTAACCCGAATACTAACCCTAAACCCATTTACTAACCTTAACTCTAATACTAACCCTAAACCCATATACTAACCTTAACTCTAATACTAACCCTAAACCCATTTACTAACCTTATCTCTAATACTAACCCTAAACCCGTTTACTAACCTTAACTCTAATACTAACCCTAAACCCATTTACTAACCTTATCTCTAATACTAACCCTAAACCCATTTACTAACCTTAACTCTAATACTAACCCTAAACCCATTTACTAACCTTAACTCTAATACTAAGCCTAAACCCATTTACTAACCTTATCTATAATACTAACCCTAAACCCATTTACTAACCTTAACTCTAATACTAACCCTAAACCCATTTACTAACCTTAACTCTAATACTAAGCCTAAACTTATTTACTAACCTTAACTCTAATACTAACCCTAAACCCATTTACTAACCTTAACTCTAATACTAACCCTAAACCCATTTACTAACCTTAACTCTAATACTAACCCTAAACCCATTTACTAACCTTAACTCTAATACTAACCCTAAACCCATTTACTAACCTTAACTCTAATACTAACCCTAAACCCATTTACTAACCTTAACTCTAATACTAACCCTAAACCCATTTACTAACCTTAACTCTAATACTAAGCCTAAACTTATTTACTAACCCGAATACTAACCCTAAACCCATTTACTAACCTTAACTCTAATACTAACCCTAAACCCATATACTAACCTTAACTCTAATACTAACCCGAAAACCCATTTACTAACCTTATCTCTAATACTAACCCTAAACCCGTTTACTAACCTTAACTCTAATACTAACCCTAACGCTAATACTAAGCCTAAACTTATTTACTAACCTTAACTCTAATACTAACCCTAAACCCATTTACTAACCCTAAACCCAAATTAGATTTATTCCTGCCATATGGCTTTTTTAATTTAAACAAAAGTCTATAATTTTTATTCTTATACATGTCTTGCTGCCTGGTCTTTTCCATCGATATACATTTTTCCTGAGCCCACTTATTCGTTAGTCCCACCCTGGAATCTGGATTACATTGCTGGAACCAAGGAAAAGAGAAGAAATCAACTAAATATAAAGTATTCCAATCTTACAGTACTTCCATCCTATGCGTGAATTATTCAGTATATATTACATTTTCTCTTACAAATTGCTCTTATTATATATATACATACATATGCTGTTTCAGTACATAACCACTAGGGTGCGCCCGGAACTATTTCTCTTGCTTAACCCCTTCCATGCGGAGGACGCGCTAAGCGCGTCCTCCCTTTGCAGCGGCGATCGGCCGGGATTCCAAGAAAAGGCAGGCACCGTTTGGAAGGGCACAGCCTGCTCTTCCAAGCGGCGGCTGTCTTTAACCCCTAGAGGGCTGGATCGCGATTCAGCGCCAACAGGCGCTGTATCGCGGTCCCCTCCTGGAGCTGGCCGACATCTTGGATGTTGGCCAAGCTTCTGGGATCTCCCCCTGATGGCTGACTTCATCGCGCATAGCACGATGATGTCAGTTCTGGAATTAAACCCTAGCTGCCACCTATGGTGGAGATAGGGGCTTCATTGGAACACCCTATCTCCTGATCCGTGGCAGCTAGGGGTTAATGTTTGGTATCATTGGAACGGCCAGAGCATAGCCTTTCCAATGATACCAAACATGACCATATAAAATGTAGAAAAAAAATTAAATTAAAAACAAAAATTAAAAAAATGTAAACTGTTCTATGGGGCGTTTGCTAGAAAACACGTAATTTTCCCCAAAAAAATGTAACGAGTCCCCATTTCTAATTTTTTTAACAAGCACAACCCATAGAAAATATAACCGCAAACGGTGAAAAAACACTCTTTACACAATGTAGATGATTGAAAATGCAATAAAATTGAATTTATTTGTTATAATAGTCAGGCAGGACATGACGTATACATATAATAATGATATATTATGAATCTACCGAGTCTGCCGGAAAGAACGATATATAATATGTCTTGGTTGTCTAATAAAATGTGGCTTCAAAACGTGTTTAAACATGATGAGTAAAAACGGTAAAAATTAGCTCAGCACAGAGGCGTGTAATGGCTCAGCAGCGAAAGGGTTAATCCTAATACTAAACCTAAATCATTTTACTAACTCTAATACTAATCCTAAACCCATTACTAAACCTAACATTAAAAGGAGACAGCGACCCCACCTGAACACCAGCCAAGCAAAATAACCTGTGAAAAGCATAAAACTGTGACCGGACCTGAAAAGCAGCACCGCGACCTGACAGCTGTTAGTATGCAGGTGACCGAGACGAGCTGCTGGTACAATAAACGCCCGGCTTGAAAAGCAGCACCGCGACCTGACAGCTGTTAGTATGCAGGTGACCGAGACGAGCTGCTGGTACAATAAACGCCCGGCTTGAAAAGCAGCACCGCGACCTGACAGCTGTTAGTATGCAGGTGACCGAGACGAGCTGCTGGTACATTAAACGCCCGGCTTGAAAAGCAGCACCGCGACCTGACAGCTGTTAGTATGCAGGTGACCGAGACGAGCTGCTGGTACAATAAACGCCCGCTTGAAAAAGCAGCACTGCGACCTGACAGCTGTTAGTATGCAGGTGACCGAGACGAGCTGCTGGTACAATAAACGCCCGGGTTGAAAAGCAGCACCGCGACCTGACAGCTGTTAGTATGCAGGTGACCGAGACGAGCTGCTGGTACAATAAACGCCCGGGTTGAAAAGCAGCACCGCGACCTGACAGCTGTTAGTATGCAGGTGACCGAGACGAGCTGCTGGTACAATAAACGCCCGGGTGAAAAGCAGCACCGCGACCTGACAGCTGTTAGTATGCAGGTGACCGAGACGAGCTGCTGGTACAATAAACGCCCGGGTTGAAAAGCAGCACCGCGACCTGACAGCTGTTAGTATGCAGGTGACCGAGACGAGCTGCTGGTACAATAAACGCCCGGCTTGAAAAGCAGCACCGCGACCTGACAGCTGTTAGTATGCAGGTGACCGAGACGAGCTGCTGGTACAATAAACGCCCGGGTTGAAAAGCAGCACCGCGACCTGACAGCTGTTAGTATGCAGGTGACCGAGACGAGCTGCTGGTACATTAAACGCCCGGCTTGAAAAGCAGCACTGCGACCTGACAGCTGTTAGTATGCAGGTGACCGAGACGAGCTGCTGGTACAATAAACGCCCGGGTTGAAAAGCAGCACACGCGACCTGACAGCTGTTAGTATGCAGGTGACCGAGACGAGCTGCTGGTACATTAAACGCCCGGCTTGAAAAGCAGCACCGCGACCTGACAGCTGTTAGTATGCAGGTGACCGAGACGAGCTGCTGGTACAATAAACGCCCGTCTTGAAAAGCAGCACCGCGACCTGACAGCTGTTAGTATGCAGGTGACCGAGACGAGCTGCTGGTACAATAAACGCCCGGGTTGAAAAGCAGCACCGCGACCTGACAGCTGTTAGTATGCAGGTGACCGAGACGAGCTGCTTGGTACAATAAACGCCTGGCTTGAAAAGCAGCACCGCGACCTGACAGCTGTTAGTATGCAGGTGACCGAGACGAGCTGCTGGTACAATAAACGCCCGGGTTGAAAAGCAGCACTGCGACCTGACAGCTGTTAGTATGCAGGTGACCGAGACGAGCTGCTGGTACAATAAACGCCCGGGTTGAAAAGCAGCACCGCGACCTGACAGCTGTTAGTATGCAGGTGACCGAGACGAGCTGCTGGTACAATAAACGCCCGGCTTGAAAAGCAGCACCCGACCTGACAGCTGTTAGTATGCAGGTGACCGAGACGAGCTGCTGGTACAATAAACGCCCGGCTTGAAAAGCAGCACCGCGACCTGACAGCTGTTAGTATGCAGGTGACCGAGACGAGCTGCTGGTACAATAAACGCCCGCTTGAAAAAGCAGCACCGCGACCTGACAGCTGTTAGTATGCAGGTGACCGAGACGAGCTGCTGGTACAATAAACGCCCGGGTTGAAAAGCAGCACCGCGACCTGACAGCTGTTAGTATGCAGGTGACCGAGACGAGCTGCTGGTACAATAAACGCCCGGCTTGAAAAGCAGCACCGCGACCTGACAGCTGTTAGTATGCAGGTGACCGAGACGAGCTGCTGGTACAATAAACGCCCGGGTTGAAAAGCAGCACCGCGACCTGACAGCTGTTAGTATGCAGGTGACCGAGACGAGCTGCTGGTACAATAAACGCCCGGCTTGAAAAGCAGCACCGCGACCTGACAGCTGTTAGTATGCAGGTGACCGAGACGAGCTGCTGGTACAATAAACGCCCGGGTTGAAAAGCAGCACCGCGACCTGACAGCTGTTAGTATGCAGGTGACCGAGACGAGCTGCTGGTACAATAAACGCCCGGCTTGAAAAGCAGCACCGCGACCTGACAGCTGTTAGTATGCAGGTGACCGAGACGAGCTGCTGGTACAATAAACGCCCGGGTTGAAAAGCAGCACCGCGACCTGACAGCTGTTAGTATGCAGGTGACCGAGACGAGCTGCTGGTACAATAAACGCCCGGTTGAAAAGCAGCACCGCGACCTGACAGCTGTTAGTATGCAGGTGACCGAGACGAGCTGCTGGTACAATAAACGCCCGGCTTGAAAAGCAGCACTGCGACCTGACAGCTGTTAGTATGCAGGTGACCGAGACGAGCTGCTGGTACAATAAACGCCCGGCTTGAAAAGCAGCACCGCGACCTGACAGCTGTTAGTATGCAGGGACCGAGACGAGCTGCTGGTACAATAAACGCCCGGCTTGAAAAGCAGCACCGCGACCTGACAGCTGTTAGTATGCAGGTGACCGAGACGAGCTGCTGGTACAATAAACGCCCGGGTTGAAAAGCAGCACCGCGACCTGACAGCTGTTAGTATGCAGGTGACCGAGACGAGCTGCTGGTACAATAAACGCCTGGCTTGAAAAGCAGCACCGCGACCTGACAGCTGTTAGTATGCAGGTGACCGAGACGAGCTGCTGGTACAATAAACGCCCGTCTTGAAAAGCAGCACCGCGACCTGACAGCTGTTAGTATGCAGGTGACCGAGACGAGCTGCTGGTACAATAAACGCCCGGCTTGAAAAGCAGCACCGCGACCTGACAGCTGTTAGTATGCAGGTGACCGAGACGAGCTGCTGGTACAATAAACGCCCGGTTGAAAAGCAGCACCGCGACCTGACAGCTGTTAGTATGCAGGTGACCGAGACGACCTGCTGGTACATAAACGCCCGGCTTGAAAAGCAGCACCGCGACCTGACAGCTGTTAGTATGCAGGTGACCGAGACGAGCTGCTGGTACAATAAACGCCCGTCTTGAAAAGCAGCACCGCGACCTGACAGCTGTTAGTATGCAGGTGACCGAGACGACCTGCTGGTACATTAAACGCCCGGCTTGAAAAGCAGCACCGCGACCTGACAGCTGTTAGTATGCAGGTGACCGAGACGAGCTGCTGGTACAATAAACGCCGTCTTGAAAAGCAGCACCGCGACCTGACAGCTGTTAGTATGCAGGTGACCGAGACGAGCTGCTGGTACAATAAACGCCCGGGTTGAAAAGCAGCACCGCGACCTGACAGCTGTTAGTATGCAGGTGACCGAGACGAGCTGCTGGTACAATAAACGCCCGGGTTGAAAAGCAGCACCGCGACCTGACAGCTGTTAGTATGCAGGTGACCGAGACGAGCTGCTGGTACAATAAACGCCCGGGTTGAAAAGCAGCACCGCGACCTGACAGCTGTTAGTATGCAGGTGACCGAGACGAGCTGCTGGTACAATAAACGCCCGGGTTGAAAAGCAGCACCGCGACCTGACAGCTGTTAGTATGCAGGTGACCGAGACGAGCTGCTGGTACAATAAACGCCCGGGTTGAAAAGCAGCACCGCGACCTGACAGCTGTTAGTATGCAGGTGACCGAGACGAGCTGCTGGTACAATAAACGCCCGGCTTGAAAAGCAGCACCGCGACCTGACAGCTGTTAGTATGCAGGTGACCGAGACGAGCTGCTGGTACATTAAACGCCCGGCTTGAAAAGCAGCACCGCGACCTGACAGCTGTTAGTATGCAGGTGACCGAGACGAGCTGCTGGTACAATAAACGCCCGGGTTGAAAAGCAGCACGCGACCTGACAGCTGTTAGTATGCAGGTGACCGAGACGAGCTGCTGGTACAATAAACGCCCGGGTTGAAAAGCAGCACCGCGACCTGACAGCTGTTAGTATGCAGGTGACCGAGACGAGCTGCTGGTACAATAAACGCCCGGGTTGAAAAGCAGCACCGCGACCTGACAGCTGTTAGTATGCAGGTGACCGAGACGACCTGCTGGTACATTAAACGCCCGGCTTGAAAAGCAGCACCGCGACCTGACAGCTGTTAGTATGCAGGTGACCGAGACGAGCTGCTGGTACAATAAACGCCCGTCTTGAAAAGCAGCACCGCGACCTGACAGCTGTTAGTATGCAGGTGACCGAGACGAGCTGCTGGTACAATAAACGCCTGGCTTGAAAAGCAGCACCGCGACCTGACAGCTGTTAGTATGCAGGTGACCGAGACGAGCTGCTGGTACAATAAACGCCCGTCTTGAAAAGCACACCGCGACCTGACAGCTGTTAGTATGCAGGTGACCGAGACGAGCTGCTGGTACAATAAACGCCCGTCTTGAAAAGCAGCACCGCGACCTGACAGCTGTTAGTATGCAGGTGACCGAGACGAGCTGCTGGTACAATAAACGCCCGGGTTGAAAAGCAGCACCGCGACCTGACAGCTGTTAGTATGCAGGTGACCGAGATGACCTGCTGGTACATTAAACGCCCGGCTTGAAAAGCAGCACCGCGACCTGACAGCTGTTAGTATGCAGGTGACCGAGACGAGCTGCTGGTACAATAACGCCCGTCTTGAAAAGCAGCACCTCAACCTGACAGCTGTTAGTATGCAGGTGACCGAGACGACCTGCTGGTACAATAAACGCCCGGCTTGAAAAGCAGCACCGCGACCTGACAGCTGTTAGTATGCAGGTGACCGAGACGAGCTGCTGGTACAATAAACGCCCGGGTTGAAAAGCAGCACCGCGACCTGACAGCTGTTAGTATGCAGGTGACCGAGACGAGCTGCTGGTACAATAAACGCCCGGGTTGAAAAGCAGCACCGCGACCTGACAGCTGTTAGTATGCAGGTGACCGAGACGAGCTGCTGGTACAATAAACGCCCGGCTTGAAAAGCAGCACCGCGACCTGAACAGCTGGTTGAGTTTTGTATGCAGGTGACCGAGACGAGCTGCTGGTACAATAAACGCCCGGCTTGAAAAGCAGCACCGCGACCTGACAGCTGTTAGTATGCAGGTGACCGAGACGAGCTGCTGGTACAATAAACGCCCGGCTTGAAAAGCAGCACCGCGACCTGACAGCTGTTAGTATGCAGGTGACCGAGACGAGCTGCTGGTACAATAAACCCCCGGGTTGAAAAGCAGCACCGCGACCTGACAGCTGTTAGTATGCAGGTGACCGAGACGAGCTGCTGGTACAATAAACGCCCGGGCTTGGAAAAAGCAGCAGGGGGACCCCCAGCTTTAGTAACCGAGACGAACCTGCTGGTTAAAAAACCCCTTGGGGGCGGACCTGACAGCTGTTAGTATGCAGGTGACCGAGACGAGCTGCTGGTACAATAAACGCCCGGGTTGAAAAGCAGCACCGCGACCTGACAGCTGTTAGTATGCAGGTGACCGAGACGAGCTGCTGGTACAATAAACGCCCGGGTTGAAAAGCAGCACCGCGACCTGACAGCTGTTAGTATGCAGGTGACCGAGACGAGCTGCTGGTACAATAAACGCCCGGCTTGAAAAGCAGCACCGCGACCTGACAGCTGTTAGTATGCAGGTGACCGAGACGAGCTGCTGGTACAATAAACGCCCGGGTTGAAAAGCAGCACCGCGACCTGACAGCTGTTAGTATGCAGGTGACCG
Source organism: Leptobrachium leishanense (assembly GCA_009667805.1). Taxonomy (NCBI): domain Eukaryota; kingdom Metazoa; phylum Chordata; class Amphibia; order Anura; family Megophryidae; genus Leptobrachium; species Leptobrachium leishanense. The sequence goes on along the minus strand of CM019067.1, from coordinate 6,734,890 downwards.
AGACGAGCTGCTGGTACATTAAACGCCCGGCTTGAAAAGCAGCACTGCGACCTGACAGCTGTTAGTATGCAGGTGACCGAGACGAGCTGCTGGTACAATAAACGCCCGGGTTGAAAAGCAGCACTGCGACCTGACAGCTGTTAGTATGCAGGTGACCGAGACGAGCTGCTGGTACATTAAACGCCCGGCTTGAAAAGCAGCACCGCGACCTGACAGCTGTTAGTATGCAGGTGACCGAGACGAGCTGCTGGTACAATAAACGCCCGTCTTGAAAAGCAGCACCGCGACCTGACAGCTGTTAGTATGCAGGTGACCGAGACGAGCTGCTGGTACAATAAACGCCCGGGTTGAAAAGCAGCACCGCGACCTGACAGCTGTTAGTATGCAGGTGACCGAGACGAGCTGCTGGTACAATAAACGCCCGGCTTGAAAAGCAGCACCGCGACCTGACAGCTGTTAGTATGCAGGTGACCGAGACGAGCTGCTGGTACAATAAACGCCCGCTTGAAAAAGCAGCACTGCGACCTGACAGCTGTTAGTATGCAGGTGACCGAGACGAGCTGCTGGTACAATAAACGCCCGGGTTGAAAAGCAGCACCGCGACCTGACAGCTGTTAGTATGCAGGTGACCGAGACGAGCTGCTGGTACAATAAACGCCCGGCCTTGAAAAGCAGCACCGCGACCTGACAGCTGTTAGTATGCAGGTGACCGAGACGAGCTGCTGGTACAATAAACGCCCGGGTTGAAAAGCAGCACCGCGACCTGACAGCTGTTAGTATGCAGGTGACCGAGACGACCTGCTGGTACATTAAACGCCCGGCTTGAAAAGCAGCACCGCGACCTGACAGCTGTTAGTATGCAGGTGACCGAGACGAGCTGCTGGTACAAAAACGCCCGGCCTGAAAAGCAGCACCGCGACCTGACAGCTGTTAGTATGCAGGTGACCGAGACGAGCTGCTGGTACAATAAACGCCCGGCTTGAAAAGCAGCACCGCGACCTGACAGCTGTTAGTATGCAGGTGACCGAGACGAGCTGCTGGTACAATAAACGCCCGGCTTGAAAAGCAGCACCGCGACCTGACAGCTGTTAGTATGCAGGTGACCGAGACGAGCTGCTGGTACAATAAACGCCCGGGCGAAAAGCAGCACCGCGACCTGACAGCTGTTAGTATGCAGGTGACCGAGACGAGCTGCTGGTACAATAAACGCCCATCTTGAAAAAGCAGCACCGCGACCTGACAGCTGTTAGTATGCAGGTGACCGAGACGAGCTGCTGGTTACAATTAAACGCCCGCGGTTGAAAAAGCAGCACCGCACCTGACAGCTGTTTATGCATGACCGAGACGAGACTGCTGTAAATATAAACGCCCGGGTTGAAAAGCAGCCACCGCAACCTGACAGCTGTTAGTATGCAGGTGACCGAGACGAGCTGCTGGTACAAAAACACCCGGGTTGAAAAGCAGCACCGCGACCTGACAGCTGTTAGTATGCAGGTGACCGAGACGAGCTGCTGGTACAATAAACGCCCGGCGAAAAAGCAGCACCGCGACCTGACAGCTGTTAGTATGCAGGTGACCGAGACGAGCTGCTGGTACAATAACGCCCGGGTTGAAAAGCAGCACCGCGACCTGACAGCTGTTAGTATGCAGGTGACCGAGACGAGCTGCTGGTACATTAAACGCCCGGCTTGAAAAGCAGCACTGCGACCTGACAGCTGTTAGTATGCAGGTGACCGAGACGAGCTGCTGGTACATAAACGCGCCGGGCTGAAAAGCAGCACTGCGACCTGACAGCTGTTAGTATGCAGGTGACCGAGACGACCTGCTGGTACATTAAACGCCCGGCTTGAAAAGCAGCCCACCGCGACCTGACAGCTGTTAGTATGCAGGTGACCGAGACGAGCTGCTGTACACAATAAAACGCCCGTCTTGAAAAGCAGCACCGCGACCTGACAGCTGTTAGTATGCAGGTGACCGAGACGAGCTGCTGGTACAATAAACGCCCGGGTTGAAAAGCAGCACCGCGACCTGACAGCTGTTAGTATGCAGGTACCGAGACGAGCTGCTGGTACAATAAACGCCCGGCTTGAAAAAAGCAGCACCGCGACCTGACAGCTGTTAGTATGCAGGTGACCGAGACGAGCTGCTGGTACAAAAACGCCTGGCTTGAAAAGCAGCACTGCGACCTGACAGCTGTTAGTATGCAGGTGACCGAGACGAGCTGCTGGTACAATAAACGCCCGGGTTGAAAAGCAGCACTGCGACCTGACAGCTGTTAGTATGCAGGTGACCGAGACGAGCTGCTGGTACAATAAACGCCCGGGTTGAAAAGCAGCACCGCGACCTGACAGCTGTTAGTATGCAGGTGACCGAGACGAGCTGCTGGTACAATAAACGCCCGGGGCCTTGAAAAGCAGCACTGCGACCTGACAGCTGTTAGTATGCAGGTGACCGAGACGATCCTGCGGTACATAAACGCCCGGCTGAAAAGCCAGCACCGCGACCTGACAGCTGTTAGTATGCAGGTGACCGAGACGAGCTGCTGGTACAACAAAAAACGCCGGCTTTAAAAGCAGCACCGCGACCTGACAGCTGTTAGTATGCAGGTGACCGAGACGAGCTGCTGGTACAATAAACGCCCGTCTTGAAAAGCACCACGCGACCTGACAGCTGTTAGTATGCAGGTGACGAGACGAGCTGCTGGTACAATAAACGCCCGCTTGAAAAGCAGCACCGCGACCTGACAGCTTTAGTATGCAGGTGACCGAGACGAGCTGCTGGTACAATAAACGCCCGGGTTGAAAACAGCGACCTGACAGCTGTTAGTATGCAGGTGACCGAGACGAGCTGCTGGTAAACATTAAACGCCCGGTTGAAAAGCAGCACCCGACCTGACAGCTGTTAGTATGCAGGTGACCGAGACGAGCTGCTGGTACAATAAACGCCCGGTTGAAAAGCAGCACCGCAACCTGACAGCTGTTTAGTATGCAGGTGACCGAGACGACCTGCTGGTACATAAACGCCCGGCTTGAAAAGCAGCACCGCGACCTGACAAGCTGTTAGTATGCAGGTGACCGAGACGAGCTGCTGGTACAATAAACGCCCGCTCTGAAAAGCAGCACCGCGACCTGACAGCTGTTAGTATGCAGGTGACCGAGACGAGCTGCTGGTACAATAAACGCCCGGCTTGAAAAGCAGCACCGCGACCTGACAGCTGTTAGTATGCAGGTGACCGAGACGAGCTGCTGGTACAATAAACGCCCGGGTTGAAAAGCAGCACCGCGACCTGACAGCTGTTAGTATGCAGGTGACCGAGACGAGCTGCTGGTACAATAAACGCCCGGCTTGAAAAGCAGCACCGCGACCTGATAGCTGTTAGTATGCAGGTGACCGAGACGAGCTGCTGGTACAATAAACGCCCATCTTGAAAAGCAGCACCGCGACCTGACAGCTGTTAGTATGCAGGTGACCGAGACGAGCTGCTGGTACAATAAACGCCCGGGTTGAAAAGGCAGCACCGCGACCTGACAGCTGTTAGTATGCAGGTGACCGAGAACGAGCTGCTGGTACAATAAACGCCCGGGTTGAAAAGCAGCACCGCGACCTGACAGCTGTTAGTATGCAGGTGCCCGAGACAAGCTGCTGGTACAATAAACGCCCGGGTTGAAAAGCAGCACCGCGACCTGACAGCTGTTAGTATGCAGGTGACCGAGACGAGCTGCTGGTACAATAAACGCCGGGTTGAAAAGCAGCACCGCGACCTGACAGCTGTTAGTATGCAGGTGACCGAGACGAGCTGCTGGTACAATAAACGCCCGGCTTGAAAAGCAGCACCGCGACCTGACAGCTGTTAGTATGCAGGTGACCGAGACGAGCTGCTGGTACAATAAACGCCCGTGTTGAAAAGCAGCACCGCGACCTGACAGCTGTTAGTATGCAGGTGACCGAGACGACCTGCTGGTACATTAAACGCCCGGCTTGAAAAGCAGCACCGCGACCTGACAGCTGTTAGTATGCAGGTGACCGAGACGACCTGCTGGTACAATAAACGCCCGGCTTGAAAAGCAGCACCGCGACCTGACAGCTGTTAGTATGCAGGTGACCGAGACGAGCTGCTGGTACAATAAACGCCCGTCTTGAAAAGCACCACCGCGACCTGACAGCTGTTAGTATGCAGGTGACCGAGACGAGCTGCTGGTACAATAAACGCCCGGCTTGAAAAGCAGCACCGCGACCTGACAGCTGTTAGTATGCAGGTGACCGAGACGAGCTGCTGGTACAATAAACGCCCGGGTTGAAAAGCAGCACCGCGACCTGACAGCTGTTAGTATGCAGGTGACCGAGACGACCTGCTGGTACATTAAACGCCCGGCTTGAAAAGCAGCACCGCGACCTGACAGCTGTTAGTATGCAGGTGACCGAGACGAGCTGCTGGTACAATAAACGCCCGTCTTGAAAAGCAGCACCGCAACCTGACAGCTGTTAGTATGCAGGTGACCGAGACGACCTGCTGGTACATAAACGCCCGGCTTGAAAAGCAGCACCGCGACTGACAGCTGTTAGTATGCAGGTGACCGAGACGAGCTGCTGGTACAATAAACGCCCGTCTTGAAAAGCAGCACCGCGACCTGACAGCTGTTAGTATGCAGGTGACCGAGACGAGCTGCTGGTACAATAACGCCCGGGTTGAAAAGCAGCACCGCGACCTGACAGCTGTTAGTATGCAGGTGACCGAGACGACCTGCTGGTACATTAAACGCCCGGCTTGAAAAGCAGCACCGCGACCTGACAGCTGTTAGTATGCAGGTGACGAGACGAGCTGCTGGTACAATAAACGCCCGTCTTGAAAAGCAGCACCTCAACCTGACAGCTGTTAGTATGCAGGTGACCGAGACGACCTGCTGGTACATTAAACGCCCGGCTTGAAAAGCAGCACCGCGACCTGACAGCTGTTAGTATGCAGGTGACCGAGACGAGCTGCTGGTACAAACGCCCGGTTGAAAAGCAGCACCGCGACCTGACAGCTGTTAGTATGCAGGTGACCGAGACGAGCTGCTGGTACATTAAACGCCCGGCTTGAAAAGCAGCACCGCGACCTGACAGCTGTTAGTATGCAGGTGACCGAGACGAGCTGCTGGTACATTAAACGCCCGTCTTGAAAAGCAGCACCGCAACCTGACAGCTGTTAGTATGCAGGTGACCGAGATGACCTGCTGGTACATTAAACGCCCGGCTTGAAAAGCAGCACCGCGACCTGACAGCTGTTAGTATGCAGGTGACCGAGACGAGCTGCTGGTACAATAAACGCCCGTCTTGAAAAGCAGCACCGCGACCTGACAGCTGTTAGTATGCAGGTGACCGAGACGAGCTGCTGGTACATAAACGCCCGGGTTGAAAAGCAGCACCGCGACCTGACAGCTGTTAGTATGCAGGTGACCGAGACGAGCTGCTGGTACAATAAACGCCCGGGTTGAAAAGCAGCACCGCAACCTGACAGCTGTTAGTATGCAGGTGACCGAGACGAGCTGCTGGTACAATAAACGCCCGGGTTGAAAAGCAGCACCGCGACCTGACAGCTGTTAGTATGCAGGTGACCGAGACGAGCTGCTGGTACAATAAACGCCCGGCTTGAAAAGCAGCACCGCGACCTGACAGCTGTTAGTATGCAGGTGACCGAGACGAGCTGCTGGTACAATAAACGCCCGGTTGAAAAGCAGCACCGCGACCTGACAGCTGTTAGTATGCAGGTGACCGAGACGAGCTGCTGGTACATTAAACGCCCGGCTTGAAAAGCAGCACTGCGACCTGACAGCTGTTAGTATGCAGGTGACCGAGACGAGCTGCTGGTACAATAAACGCCGGGTTGAAAAGCAGCACTGCGACCTGACAGCTGTTAGTATGCAGGTGACCGAGACGACCTGCTGGTACATTAAACGCCCGGCTTGAAAAGCAGCACCGCGACCTGACAGCTGTTAGTATGCAGGTGACCGAGACGAGCTGCTGGTACAATAAACGCCCGTCTTGAAAAGCAGCACCGCGACCTGACAGCTGTTAGTATGCAGGTGACCGAGACGAGCTGCTGGTACAATAAACGCCCGGGTTGAAAAGCAGCACCGCGACCTGATAGCTGTTAGTATGCAGGTGACCGAGACGAGCTGCTGGTACAATAAACGCCTGGCTTGAAAAGCAGCACCGCGACCTGACAGCTGTTAGTATGCAGGTGACCGAGACGAGCTGCTGGTACAATAAACGCCCGCTTGAAAAGCAGCACTGCGACCTGACAGCTGTTAGTATGCAGGTGACCGAGACGAGCTGCTGGTACAATAAACGCCCGGGTTGAAAAGCAGCACCGCGACCTGACAGCTGTTAGTATGCAGGTGACCGAGACGAGCTGCTGGTACAATAAACGCCCGGGTTGAAAAGCAGCACCGCGACCTGACAGCTGTTAGTATGCAGGTGACCGAGACGAGCTGCTGGTACAATAAACGCCCGGCTTGAAAAGCAGCACCGCGACCTGACAGCTGTTAGTATGCAGGTGACCGAGACGAGCTGCTGGTACAATTAAACGCCCGGCTGAAAAGCAGCACCGCGACCTGACAGCTGTTAGTATGCAGGTGACCGAGACGAGCTGCTGGTACAATAAACGCCCGGGTTGAAAAGCAGCACCGCGACCTGACAGCTGTTAGTATGCAGGTGACCGAGACGAGCTGCTGGTACAATAAACGCCCATCTTGAAAAGCAGCACCGCGACCTGACAGCTGTTAGTATGCAGGTGACCGAGACGAGCTGCTGGTACAATAAACGCCCGTCTTGAAAAGCAGCACCGCGACCTGACAGCTGTTAGTATGCAGGTGACCGAGACGAGCTGCTGGTACAATAAACGCCCGGTTGAAAAGCAGCACCGCGACCTGACAGCTGTTAGTATGCAGGTGACCGAGACGAGCTGCTGGTACAATAAACGCCCGGGTTGAAAAGCAGCACCGCGACCTGACAGCTGTTAGTATGCAGGTGACCGAGACGACCTGCTGGTACATTAAACGCCCGGCTTGAAAAGCAGCACCGCGACCTGACAGCTGTTAGTATGCAGGTGACCGAGACGAGCTGCTGGTACAATAAACGCCCGGGTTGAAAAGCAGCACCGCAACCTGACAGCTGTTAGTATGCAGGTGACCGAGACGAGCTGCTGGTACAATAAACGCCCGGGTTGAAAAGCAGCACCGCGACCTGACAGCTGTTAGTATGCAGGTGACCGAGACGAGCTGCTGGTACAATAAACGCCCGTCTTGAAAAGCAGCACCGCAACCTGACAGCTGTTAGTATGCAGGTGACCGAGACGAGCTGCTGGTACAATAAACGCCCGGGTTGAAAAGCAGCACGCGACCTGACAGCTGTTAGTATGCAGGTGACCGAGACGACCTGCTGGTACAATAAACGCCCGGGTTGAAAAGCAGCACCGCGACCTGACAGCTGTTAGTATGCAGGTGACAGAGACGAGCTGCTGGTACAATAAACGCCCGGGTTGAAAAGCAGCACGCGACCTGACAGCTGTTAGTATGCAGGTGACCGAGACGACCTGCTGGTACAATAAACGCCCGGGTTGAAAAGCAGCACCGCGACCTGACAGCTGTTAGTATGCAGGTGACAGAGACGAGCTGCTGGTACATTAAACGCCCGGCTTGAAAAGCAGCACCGCGACCTGACAGCTGTTAGTATGCAGGTGCCCGAGACAAGCTGCTGGTACATTAAACGCCCGGCTTGAAAATCTGGCACTAAAAGAGCAGCACGGGGTGTGCAGACCCGGTGAGGGAAGGATGTGCAGGTTTCATCACGTGCAGCTCCTGGATTTACAACGTAACAGAAATCACACAAAATCCAGAGAAAGAGGAACGAGCGTTATTATTATTATTTAATACAAAGTGGGCAAAGTCATTAACGTTAAAGCTTTCGAAGGGATTCACAGACCAGCGCGTGTTTTTCATGAAACCCCCCCCTCCTCCCCAAGGTGATGAGGCATTTCTCTACCTTCGTCTTCGTCCTCAGACGCCGGACACAAGGTCAACATTTGATTTAAATAAACGCAACGTCTAAAAGTGTCCGCATTAATTTACGTTTCCAGAAAACTGTCCTTGGGTGAATAAATCACAAAAAAAATTCTATATATTCAGTGTCAGTGAAATACAGGACCACGCGGTGCTGGGCGACACACAGAGGTATAACGCACACACACACGCACGTAGTATGCGAACATTGCGTGTATCCAGGAAAATGGCAACATATTGTGTCAGCCAATACAAGCACTTTATTCAGTTTCCAAAATAAACAACAATACTGGGGGTTATTCAGATTTCGCCGACATTGCGGTGCTCTCTCATTCCCTGCACTTCGGGGAATCATAGCTCCCCACCCTGTGGTGTATTCAGCACTCACCGCAGGGTCCCCGGAATGCAGGGAAAACCCACCGCAAACCCGACGAACACTCACCGAAAAACCGCAGAAACCGCCGCTAAACCACATTGAACACGCCAGAAAAAGCTGACAAGCTGCCGAACAAAGTAAAATAATAAAAAAACAACACATTTGAAAGTGTCAAAGTGAAACGCTGTTTGCAAAAAAAAAACTGTATGAAAATGTGTGAAATTTACACATAAAATCCAATGAATGATAATAAAAAGGTCTGTTACAGAAAAAAGAGAAGACGATTTAAAAAAAATCTGAAAAAAATTTGCCAAAAGATCCTAAAAAATCTAGAAATAAAGAGACTTTTTGCTGCAGAATAAAATAATAATCGGTTTATTAGATATTGGATTAAAACGGGAATATTTGTAACATTGAAGCCTATGGGATTCGTCTGATTAAACCTGCCGAATGAAACCACTGAACATCAGGGCAATTCACTGACATTTCTCTGCTGTTCGGTGTCTCTGAATAGATTAACCATTGCTTCTCTATGGGGGATTTCTCTGCCGCCGAACAGGCACCGTACTTGCAGGCAATTGGCTAATATTTGGTGACTGCCTGCTCTCTGAATAGCCGAATGGCCAGGTAATATCCCTATACATTGAATTTCAGTGCCGGGTTACATTTCGGGGCCAGATCGTCTCTCTGATTAACCCCTTACTGTGTTTTCAGTCACTTTTACAGCAAATTCTAAGGGTGAGGAAGAGCGTTAGAAGAATGATGCACAGGAGCCGCGCAGCCTCATTCCAGGGACCCCCCACCTCTATATCTGATTATTCATTGCCAGACACGCACTCACACAACATCGCACAGATTCAGTCCCGCACTCCCCTTACATCATACAGCCCAATGCCACACACATACCGCACCGCACACACATACCGCACCGCACACACATACCGCACCGCACACACATACAGCACCGCACACACATACCGCACCGCACACACATACAGCACCGCACACACATACCGCACCGCACACACATACCGCACCGCACACACATACCGCACCGCACACACATACTGCACCGCACACACATACCGCACCGCACACACATACTGCACCGCACACACATACCGCACCGCACACACATACCGCACCGCACACACATACTGCCACCGCACACACATACCGCACCGCACACACATACCGCACCGCACACACATACTGCACCGCACACAGCTTATATCACACACATACAGCACCGCACACAGCTTTTATCACACACATACAGCACCGCACACAGCTTTTATCACACACATACAGCACCGCACACAGCTTTAATCACACACATACAGCACCGCACACAGCTTTAATCACACACATACAGCACCGCACACAGCTTTAATCACACACATACAGCACCGCACACAGCTTTAATCACACACATACAGCACCGCACACAGCTTTTATCACACACATACAGCACCGCACACAGCTTTTATCACACACATACAGCACCGCACACAGCTTTTATCACACACATACAGCACCGCACACAGCTTTTATCACACACATACAGTCACCCACACACCAATAACTTGTCACATTTCCACACGTTTCCAGCCCTGAGTCATATGGGTGAGCTGATCCGGGCCGGCTCTTACCACTGTCTGGACCTTCCCTCTCCACCACCCGCTCCAGGATTTCCCTGTAGCCTTCCAGGTCTTTGACCACCTGACCCATTGCTTTGCCCTACACCCTATATAAGCCAGTCTCTCCATTTCAGTGGGGCTATGTCATAAGGGTTAATTTGCTGCCTGTTATTCTATTATTTTCCCTTTGTATATTCGGTTCCCGTGTATACTCGGTTCAGTATATATTTGGGTCAGCGTATATTTAGTTCGGTGTATATTCGGTTTCCTGTTTTCCCTGGTCTGTTTGTTTCTCCAGTCGCCTTGTCCTTTGTTAATTTTTGGTTATTCCGTTTTGCTTTTTCGCTTTCTTGCTCGTGTGTGATTTATTTTGTGCTTTTCCTTTGCTGTGCTTTTGTTTTCTGGTTTACCCTTTCTGTGCTGATTTCCTGTGTACCAACTTCTGACTCGTCTGACGTCTATTGTATGACTACCAGCTCTGGTTTCTGACCCCTGGCTATTGTATGACTACCAGCTCTGGTTTCTGACCCCTGACTATTGTATGACTACCAGCTCTGGTTTCTGACCCCTGACTATTGTATGACTACCAGCTCTGGTTTCTGACCCCTGACTATTGTATGACTACCAGCTCTGGTTTCTGACCCCTGGCTATTGTATGACTACCAGCTCTGGTTTCTGACCCCTGACTATTGTATGACTACCAGCTCTGGTTTCTGACCCCTGGCTATTGTATGACTACCAGCTCTGTTTCTGACCCCTGGCTATTGTATGACTATCAGCTCTGGTTTCTGACCCCTGGCTATTGTATGACTACCAGCTCTGGTTTCTGACCCCTGGCTATTGTATGACTACCAGCTCTGGTTTCTGACCCCTGGCTATTGTATGACTACCAGCTCTGGTTTCTGACCCCTGGCTATTGTATGACTACCAGCTCTGGTTTCTGACCCCTGGCTATTGTATGACTACCAGCTCTGGTTTCTGACCCCTGACTATTGTATGACTACCAGCTCTGGTTTCTGACCCCTGACTATTGTATGACTACCAGCTCTGGTTTCTGACCCCTGACTATTGTATGACTACCAGCTCTGGTTTCTGACCCCTGGCTATTGTATGACTACCAGCTCTGGTTTCTGACCCCTGGCTATTGTATGACTATCAGCTCTGGTTTTGACTCCTGGCATTTGTTCTGATTCTGTCTCTGGATTTCCCTTGTTCTTTTCTGTGTTCTGCTTTGTTTCTTCCAGCAGTTGTTGTCTTCCCTAGATACAGACGGCCATCTAAGGACCGGTATTCAGAATGGGTTTCCCTTTAGTGTGCTGCTGGGTGTGTATGTGTCTGTGTATTGGGTTTTTCCATTAACCCTTGCCCTTCCTGTTGTTCTTTACTGTGTCCATTCTGCTGCTTTCTTGGTGCAGCTGTGGGATATCTCTGGTCTAGATTGCCTGTTATGCAACCATATGGTCTATCAACCCCGAATAGGGGCTACAACTTTGCTCACGCTGGATGCCACCGTGACACAAATTTCTTCACACATACAGCCTCACACACACTCAGAATACCCCACTAAGTAATCCCATAGAGCTGCATTAGGAGTCAGCGCAGGGGGCGGAGTCACACGTCTAGCGGTAACCTCCCTCTGGGTATTCCCATAGAGCTGCATTAGGAGTCAGCGCAGGGGGCGGGGTCACATCTAGCGGTAACCTCCCTCTGGGTATTCCCATAGAGCTGCATTAGGAGTCAGTGCAGGGGGCGGGGTCACACATCTAGCAATAAAACATGTCAGTCCTCACCCCACCCCCCCACTGCCACAAAACCCCTCCTGGCCGTTTCAGCGTTTCTGTGAGAGAGGCCCCATTTTTGCTGTAATGGCTCCGGGTTCTAATAAAAATGGCGGATTTCCAAGTACCTGTAGCATTATTGTGTAGGTGTCTTTTCAAAGAGCACAAGTAATAACACAGCTATAATCCCCCCTCGTGCAGGTCTCTGCCCCCCCCTCCAGCCATTCCTTGTATTCGTCCATTAGTTGCCGCTGACGCCGCCATGTTAGTAGAACAGTTTGTTCAGTGTCAGCTGAGGAGCAAGGCCTCCAGATAAAGATCTTCCATGATGACTTCCTGTGGGGCCTCAGGACCTTCCAAATAAAGCCCAGACATGGGGGGGGGGCTGTCCAGGGGGGTCACTATTTATATTACTGGGAAGAGGAATAATATCTCCATTACTACGGCTTTTATTATTTTATATGACGCACAAACCCGAGGGGCGACAATGTTTATCTGTACGAAATAAAAAATTATAATACATGTGGAACAGAAATGACTTGTGAGAAGAAATCAGAGAATAAGGAGGCGCAGCACAGAGTTATATATACAGTCAGGTGCAGAAATATTGGGACATGGACACAATTGTAACATCTTTGGCTCTATACACCACCACAATGGAGTTGGAATGAAACAAACACAATGTGCTTTAACTGCAGACTGTCAGCTTTAATTTGAGGGTATGTACATCCAACTCAGGTGAACGTGTAGAACTTACAGCAGTTTGCAGATGTGTCTCCCACTTGTTAAGTCCTACACGTTCCCCTGAGTTGGATGTACATACCCTCAAATTAAAGCTGACAGTCTGCAGTTAAAGCACATTGTGTTTGTTTCATTCCAACTCCATTGTGGTGGTGTATAGAGCCAAAGATGTTAGAATTGTGTCCATGTCCCAATATTTCTGCACCTGACTGTAGGTAAATAATGGCGGGTTACAGAGATATCTCCTTATATGGGCGCAGAGGGCAAATATGTCAAGAAGATGCGCTGGAGGCGGGGCTAAAGAACTGAATTTTCACAGAGTCTTTTAGGTGACTTAACGGAATATTTCATTAAAATGTGATTTAAATCAAGAAAACGACATGTTATTTACAGCGAGTGATTTCTGACAGAACTTAATATAGATTTATTACTGTGCAGCTCTGTTATACACCCGCACACCCCAAATATATGGAGGATCCCCTAAAAAGACACCCGCACACCCTGAATATATGGAGAAGCCCCTAAAAACACACCCGCACACCCCAAATATATGGAGGATCCCCTAAAAAGACACCCGCACACCCTGAATATATGGAGAAGCCCCTAAAAACACACCCGCACACCCCAAATATATGGAGGATCCCCTAAAAAGACACCCTGAATATATGGAGGAACCCCTAAAACATACTCACCCACCCTGAATATATGGAGGAACCCCTAAAAACATACTCACCCACCCTGAATATATGGAGGAGCCCCTAAAAACACACCCACACACCCTGAATATATGGAGGAACCCCTAAAAACACACCCGCACACCCTGAATATATGGAGGAACCCCTAAAAACACACCCGCACACCCTGAATATATGGAGGAACCCCTAAAAACACACCCGCACACCCTGAATATATGGAGGAGCCCCTAAAAATACACCCACACACCCTGAACATATGGAGGAGACCCTAAAAATACACCCACACACCCTGAACATATGGAGGAACCCCTAAAAACACACCAGCACACCCTGAACATAAGGAGGAGCCCCTAAAGAGACACCCGCACACCCTGAATATCTGGAGGAGCCCCTAAAAACACACCCGCACACCCTGAATATATGGAGGAGCCCCTAAAAAGACACCCGCACACCCTGAATATATGGAGGAGCCCCTAAAAACACACCCACACACCCTGAATATATGGAGGAGCCCCTAAAAAACACACCCTGAATATATGGAGGAGCCACTAAAAAGACACCTGCACCCTGAATATATGGAGGAGCCCCTAAAAACACACCCACACACCCTGAATATATGAGGAACCCCTAAAAAGTCACCCGCACACCCTGAATATATGGAGGAGCCCTAAAAAGACACCCACACACCCTGAATATATGGAGGAACCCCTAAAAAGACACCTGCACACCCTGAATATATGGAGGAGCCCTAAAAACACACCCACACACCCTGAATATATGGAGGAACCCCTAAAAAGAACACCCGCACACCCTGAATATATGGAGGAGCCCCTAAAAACACACCCGCATGCCCTGAATATATGGAGGAACCCCTAAAAAACACACCCGCACACCCTGAATGCATGGAGGAACCCCTAAAAAAGACACCCGCACACCCTGAATATATGGAGGAACCCCTATAAACACACCCTGAATATATGGAGGAACCCCTAAAAATACACCCGCACACCCTGAATATATGGAGGGACCCCTAAAAAGACACCCGCACACCCTGAATATATGGAGGAACCCCTAAAAACATACTCACCCACCCTGAATATAAGGAGGAGCCCCTAAAAAACACCAGCACACCTGAATATATGGAGGAGCCCCTAAAAACACACCCACACACCCTGAATATATGGAGGAACCCCTAAAAAGACACCCGCACACTGAATATATGGAGGAGCCCTAAAAACAAACACCGCACACCCTGAATATATGGAGGAGCCCCTAAAAATACACCCGCACATCCTGAATATCTGGAGGAAACCCTAAAAAACACACCCGCACACCCTGAATATATGGAGGAACCCCTAAAAATACACCCACACACCCTGAATATATGGAGGAACCCCTAAAAACACACCCACACACCCTGAATATCTGGAGGAGCCCCTAAAAATACACCCGCACACCCTGAATATATGGAGGAGCCCCTAAAAATACACCCACACACCCTGAATATATGGAGGAACCCCTAAAAACACACCCGCACACCCTGAATATCTGGAGGAGACCCTAAAAATACACCCACACACCCTGAACATAAGGAGGAGCCCCTAAAAACACACCCTCACACCCTGAATATATGGAGGAGCCCCTAAAAACACACCCACACACCCTGAATATATGGAGGAGCCCCTAAAAACACACCCTGAATATCTGGAGGAGCCCCTAAAAACACACACACACACCCTAAATATATGGAGGAGCCCCTAAAAACACACCCGCACACCCTGAATATTTATTATTAATCTTTATTTATAAAGCGCCAACATATTCCGCAGCGCTGTACAATGGGGAGCACAAACATGAGACATACATGATAAACAAGGAAAATACAACCCTGCCCGTAGGATAGCTAGTCTAGGAAATGCAGCATTTTAACCAAGTGCTCAGCCAGACATCCCGTGAGCTTACAATCTAACGGACAAAGGTAAGTGAAACAAAAGGTGAGCAGGGGAGTGTGGAGCCGGTGGCTGGAGAGAAGAGCAAGGATTGCATAGGAATGACAAGAAGCTTGGATTAAGGCTAGGGTCAGACGAGCGTGATTTCTACGGACTGTACGTCCGTGCACAAGGACGTACGTCAGTACGGAAGACGCAGTAGTGGTCACACAGTCCGTTTTTTTCACTGACGTATTTTTTGACGGATGTAGGAGAGAAAATAAATTAAAAAGCAAAACCATTTTGTCCGTGAAAAATGCTGGACGTATAAATGCAGTCCGTCTGACCACGTTCCATCACTCACACACAAAGCTATGCGGACGTTGCGGACGCAGCGCACTTTGTGCGGCCGTTCTAGGGGTTGTACTTTCTTGCCTGCCTTGTGTCCGTGGGCCGCGGCCGTTGTGTGTCCGCAGTTCAGTGCGGACGTACTTCGTGTGTCGGGCTCCGATGGGCTTTCTGTCATGCTATCACGGACGTACTTTTAGGCGCAATCACGGACGTGAACACTACGCGCGTCTGACCCCAGCCTTAGGAGGTTGATTAAATGAGATTGGCAGAAGCTGGAAGGGAAGCAATGAGTTTGGGCAGGAGTCAAATCCTGGGGAAAAAGGTGAGGGAACTCACCCAAGAATTCCACAACCCCCCCACCCCATTACCTGCAGAAGAAGAAGATAAAAAGGATGTATATACACACCGCCCCCTGCCCCGAGAATCATGTGTAACAAGGCATAGACCCCTCAGAATTATATATATACAGCACAGACCCCAGAATTGTATATAACAAGCAGACCCCAGAAATATATGTACCAGCAGAGAACATAATTTTATATAGCAGCAGAGCCCAGAATGTATATACCAGCAGAGCCCAGAGTTTTATTTACCAGCAGAGCCCAGAGTTTTATATACCAGCAGAGCCCAGAGTTTTATATACCAGCAGAGCACAGAGTTTTTTAAACCAGCAGAGCCCAGGGTTTTGTATGTACCAGCAGAGCCCAGGGTTTTAAATGCCAGCAGAGCCCAGAGTTTTGTATATACCAGCAGAGCCCAGGGTTTTTTAAACCAGCAGAGCCCAGGGTTTTGTATGCCAGCAGAGCCCAGGGTTTTGTATGCCAGCAGAGCCCAGGGTTTTAAATGCCAGCAGAGCCCAGAGTTTTGTATATACCAGCAGAGCCCAGGGTTTTTTAAACCAGCAGAGCCCAGGGTTTTATATGCCAGCAGAGCCCAGAGTTTTATACACCAGCAGAGCCCAGGGTTTTGTATGTACCAGCAGAGCCCAGAGTTTTATATACCAGCAGAGCCCAGGGTTTTGTAAATACCAGCAGAGCCCCGGGTTTTGTACATACCAGCAGAGCCCAGGGTTTTTTAAACCAGCAGAGCCCAGGGTTTTGTATGTACCAGCAGAGCCCAGGGTTTTAAATGCCAGCAGAGCCCAGAGTTTTGTACATACCAGCAGAGCCCAGGGTTTTTTAAACCAGCAGAGCCCAGGGTTTTGTATGCCAGCAGAGCCCAGGGTTTTATATGCCAGCAGAGCCCAGAGTTTTATATGCCAGCAGAGCCCAGAGTTTTATATGCCAGCAGAGCCCAGGGTTTTGTATGTACCAGCAGAGCCCGAGATTATACTTACCCAGTCAGACCTCCTCCCGCATGGTCATCCGAGCTCCTGCACGCTGCCGCCGTCTTCAGCCTTGTGAAGGCTGTGACGCGATCTCTCGACTGTGTCTGCGCGAGAGGAGCAGGCAGGAAGCGCTCGGGGAACACGGGCCAGTCGAGGGGGCTGCTAGCGGAATGCAATTAATGCAATGTTCCTGCTGCGGCAGAAGTGCGGGAACGCCGTTTCCGCAAAACTCGAGCCCTGAGTTTGGGGCCAGGACTGGGTGGGAGGGTGGGTGGGGAATATATGGAGGAGCCCCTAAAAATACACCCACACACCCTGAATATATGGAGGAACCCCTAAAAATACACCCACACACCCTGAATATCTGGAGGAGACCCTAAAAACACACCCGCACACCCTGAATATATGGAGTAACCCCTAAAAACACACCCGCACACCCTGAATATCTGGAGGAGCCCCTAAAAACACACCCTCACACCCTGAATATATGGAGGAGCCCCTAAAAACACACCTGCAGACCCTGAATAAATGGAGGAGCCCCTAAAAACACACCCGCACACTCTGAATATTTATTATTAATCTTTATTTATAAAGCGCCAACATATTCCGCAGCGCTGTACAATGGGGAGCACAAACATGAGACATACATGTTAAACAAGGAAAAGACAACCCTGCCCGTAGGATAGCTAGTCTAGGAAATGCAGCATTTTAACCAAGTGCTCAGCCAGACATCCCGTGAGCTTACAATCTAACGGACAAAGGTAAGTGAAACAAAAGGTGAGCAGGGGAGTGTGGAGCCGGTGGCTCGAGAGAAGAGCAAGGATTGCATAGGAATGACAAGAAGCTTGGATTTAGGAGGTTGATTAAATGAGATTGGCAGAAGCTGGAAGGGAAGCAATGAGTTTGGGCAGGAGACAAGTCCTGGGGAAAAAAGTGAGGGAACTCACCCAAGAATTCCACAACCCCCCCACCCCATTACCTGCAGAAGAAGAAGAAAAAAAGGATGTATATATACACCGCCCCCTGCCCCGAGAATCATGTGTAACAAGGCATAGACCCCTCAGAATTATATATATATACAGCACAGACTCCAGAAATATATGTACCAGCAGAGCCCATAATTTTATATAGCAGCAGAGCCCAGAGTTTTATATACCAGCAGAGCACAGAGTTTTATTTACCGGCAGAGCCCAGAGTTTTATATACCAGCAGAGCTCAGGGTTTTATATGCCAGCAGAGCCCATGGTTTTGTATGTACCAGCAGAGCCCAGAGTTTTATATACCAGCAGAGCCCAGTTTTATATACCAGCAGAGCCCAGTTTTATATACCAGCAGAGCCCAGAATGTATACACCAGCAGAGCCCAGGGTTTTGTATGTACCAGCAGAGCCCAGAGTTTTATATACCAGCAGAGCCCAGAATGTATACACCAGCAGAGCCCAGGGTTTTGTATATACCAGCAGAGCCCAGGGTTTTGTATATACCAGCAGAGCCCAGGGTTTTGTATATACCAGCAGAGCCCAGGGTTTTTTAAACCGGCAGAGCCCAGGGTTTTGTATGTACCAGCAGAGCCCAGGGTTTTATATGCCAGCAGAGCCCAGGGTTTTATATGCCAGCAGAGCCCAGGGTTTTATATACCAGCAGAGCCCAGGGTTTTGTATGTACCAGCAGAGCCCGGGATTATACTTACCCAGACAGACCTCCTCCCGCATGGTCATCCGAGCTCCTGCACGCTGCCACCGTCTTCAGCCTTGTGAAGGCTGTGACGCGATCTCTCGACTGTGTCTGCGCGAGAGGAGCAGGCAGGAAGCGCTCGTGGAACACGGGCCAGTCGAGGGGGCTGCTAGCGGAATGCAATTAATGCAATGTTCCTGCTGCAGGAGAAGTGCGGGAACGCCATTCCCGCAGGACTCGAGCCCTGAGTTTGGGGCCAGGACTGGGTAGGAGGGTGGGTGGGGAATATATGGAGGAGCCCCTAAAAATACACCCGCACACCCTGAATATATGGAGGAACCCCTAAAAAGACATCCACACACCCTGAATATATGGAGGAGCCCCTAAAAATACACCCACACACCCTGAATATATGGAGGAACCCCTAAAAATACACCCACACACCCTGAATATCTGGAGGAGACCCTAAAAACACACCCACACACCCTGAATATATGGAGGAGCCCCTAAAAAGACACCCACACACCCGGAATATAAGGAGGAACCCCTAAAAATACACCCACACACCCTGAATATATGAAGGAGCCCCTAAAAAGACACCCGCACTCCCTAAATATATGGAAGAACCCCTAAAAACACACCCTGAATATATGGAGGAGCCCCTAAAAAAACACCCACACCCTGAATATATGGAGGAGTCTCTAAAAACAGAGTCATTAAGAGGAGAGAGAGAGGATCTTGTCCCCCTTTACAGGGACACTTGGGAGGTTTGGTGTCGCTGTCCACTCAGGGCCGGATTTATAAATACGCAGAGTAGGCATGTGCTTACAGGCTCCTGCCACAAGCTTGCTGCGAATAAGAAAACAATAACTATAGAATTAAAATTTAACAATCATATTGACCCTTGTATCTCTGGATTCCTACGTGCTAGAAGAACACATAAGGCATTGTTGGAAAGGTCAGAGTATATCCTTTTGTCACGGTTCACGCCGCAGACGCCGGAAGAAAGGGAAGTAGGAGCTGTCTTCTTTAAGACAGAAAAAATGGCGTCGCGCCCATACTCACACGGATCGGCAGCAACTGCCAGGAGTAACAGCCCAGTTAATGTATAAAACATAACAAGGAAAAAAGGTGTCATCTGCGCTCGTTTCTATGTGTTCCATGTACAACAAAACTGAGGTTTTTGTTTGTTTCAATGGCCATCGCAACGTAAGCTCACTCGCCACTTCAAGGCACCTCTTTAGAGTGAGTACCTAACAATTGTAACCAAAAGGCCGCTCTACTGAGCAGCTCCAAGCCCCTCCAGCTGCTTTTCAGCCAAGGAGAGGCAAAGATATGGTGGGTTTAATTTATACACGCACCAAACACTTCCCATTTGGGATTAAAAACAAAAACATGGAAAGAGGAACTGCTGCAGAACGACGGACTGGTGTTACAAGCATGATATACATAAATACAGAAAAAATGGCGTCGTTCTGCAGCTGTTCCTCTTTCCATGTTTTTGTTTTTAATCCCAAATGGGAAGTGTTTGGTTCGTGTATAAATAAAACCCACCATATCTTTGCCTCTCCTTAGCTGAAAAGCAGCAGGAGGGGCTTGGAGCTGCTCAGTAGAGCGGTCTTTTGGTTACAATTGTTAGGTACTCACTCTATAAAGAGGTGCCGTGAAGTGGCGAATGAGCTTACGTTGCAATGGCCATTGAAACAAACAAAAACCTCAGTTTTGTTGTACATGGAACACATAGAAACTAGCGCAGATGACACCTTTTTTCCTTGTCTTCTTTAAGAACCTGGATTCGGTCCGGCTTTTCCAACCATCTGGACTGATGTCCAGGCACTTAAGACTCCATCCCTGACTTTCCCATCACCTCTCCAGCCTCAGGTGTGGGCTGGGCCTGCAATACCCATAAAACCAGGCCTCACCTGTCAAGCAGTACTTCTGCATTACACGTCTATCCTTAGAAGCTTCATGGTGTGCCTGTCCTGCCTGTCCTGCACATGACCCTCGTTGTACTCCTGTGGAGACCACCTACCTGCAAGTATCCTGTGGAGACCTCCCTCATCCCTCCACATTGTATCCTGTGGAAACCACCTACCTGCAAGTATCCCGTGGAGACCACCTTCCAGTAACTGACCTCCTGTGTATGACCTTCTGCTATGGACTTTGACCACTCTCTGCCCGCTGCCTGCCAAGACCTCTGCATGATATGACCATCCTACTGCTACAGCCCTCCTGATACCTCGCTTGTCATTTATTATTCGTTCCTTCTACCCTCTGTTTTCTGATCTGCCCCCTGTGTATCCAGTAAGTACATGTTCTGTTAACCCCTGTGTTACCCTGTGTTCAGTGTCTGTGCCGTTCAGCGTCCTGTCCCATCCGTTCAGTGTACCCTGCCCGCTGTTTATATTATACTTTCCACCAGTTTCCATAGTGTTTTATTACTTATTCATTGTCCCCTTTCCTGATTTACTTCTGTTCCTTTTTACTTTGCAGCCCCAATTACCTGTCTGTTTGTGTAACCACAACTTGGGCTCGTTAACCCCCTGGCCACACCGTGACACCTTTCCAGTGATAACAAAAATTACAAAGTTAATTTAAAAAGCAAAATATATATATTTTTTCTTATGCTAACAATTTCCTATTGTTACCTTTACAGTATAAAGTGATCAGTGATGCTGCACTAACGCGCCTTCTCCCACACTGACAGCGATCGTGGAGGATATGACACAACGTATTGTTTTATTGACAACCTAGAATGTGGAGCTGCAGTGAGGAGGGACAGGGGGACTTTGGAACCTGCATCTCTGATCATTGGAATGGTCCGAGTCTGGCCTTTATAGCGATACCAAACATGATCATGTAATGATTATAAATTAAATAATTTGAAACAAACAAATTACTTTTTTCTCTGTTCTAAGGCAGAGACTTTATGTGCTTTTACTTCTAAAGCTGACGCTGCACTAACTCACCTTCTCATTTCCCACACCAGGAGCACATGTGGATGTTATCAGCTAGCTCTGATCTGTGGAGATTGGGGATCCTTTGGATCTATGCATCTCCATTATTTGCACAAACAAAAAGCAACCCCCAACCTTTTTGTTGCAAAAGCAATCTCCTTTTGTCACATATAAAATAATCATAATATGAAGGGGAAGATTGGATACCCTTGGCCTAAATGAAGAGTCTTTTAAATAGCCAGGGATAGAAACTAGGGTTAGTTTAATATTTGTACAATTGTTTTATGGTTAGGTTACTATTTGTGCTTGTTTTAGGGTTAGGTTAATAGTTATGCTTGTTTTAGGGTCAGGTTACTGTCTGTGCTTGTTTTAGGGTTAGATCACTGTCTGTGCTTGTTTTAGGGTTAGATCACTGTCTGTGCTTGTTTTAGGGTTAGATCACTGTCTGTGCTTGTTTTAGGGTTAGATCACTGTCTGTGCTTGTTTTAGGGTCAGGTTACTGTCTGTGCTTGTTTTAGGGTTAGATCACTGTCTGTGCTTGTTTTAGGGTTAGATCACTATTAAACCTTGCTTTGGGATTAGGTTACTATTTGTATTTATTTTAGGGTTAGGTTACTATTTGTGCTTGTGTAGCGCTACCCCCTCGAGCCGCTGAATTTGACGGGTCTTCTGTCTCACTCCAGTGATTACCCACCTCCACCTTTCGGCGCCAAGTAATACCCGGACAAGATTACTTTAAATAAAAAGGGGTTTATTAGGACTAGCGAGTAAACCCTTTGTAGGACAAAGTAATCAAACAGTATAACAGTATTGAAGGAGTTAATTTAGCATTACTATTCAACTCCATAATGAATGAACAAGACTGCAATCTTTACCATACTTTACCATACTTCAGTGCAGTTCGATAATCAACGTAACCAATATCAGTAACCTGTCTGAACCGTATACATTCTGCCTAACCACTGGCCAGTGGAAATTATACAAGCATTCAAGATTTGTTACGGTGGCCCCTTTCAGGAGCCAAAGGGGGGGTCCTCGCTGCTGAGTGTATTAAGCCCTTTAGGTGGGTATGTGTCTCTCTTCATATTGCAGAACCCTGGACACAGGATTAAACAGAACCAGACAAGACACACGAGAAAAGCCCTACACTAGGAAAAAGGTCCTTAGGATGGCCTTCTAATTATGCAGAGTACAGGGTGGGGGTGAACACGAGAAAACGTACACAAAAGAAATAACAGGGTTAAACCAGACTTGACAAGGAATATCTAGCAGCAAATGGAACAAGAAAAAGATCCTTGAGGTGGTCTCTATGAACTGCTGCACTAGATACACACTTGACAGAAATATAGTCTGCAGGACTTACAAAGAACTTGAGTTTATGCTGAGACCAGCACGAACATCTAGATACCTTGCAATTAGGTCTTACACCAGAATAACAGACAACAGAGACTGTAGTGTGGTACAAACATAAACCAGAAACCTGAATACCACACAAACAAAACACGAATTGGATCAAGTGGGAGAATTGTCAGTATACAAAGCCAGGAGACATGAACCAATATATCTCAAAAACACGGTACCAGGGGTAAATCACAAGAATCGTCAGAATAAGAGCCAGGAATCATAAACCAAGATATCAGGATGCAAAATACAGAAACCAGGAACTCGGCAATATACTGGATCAGGGACCATTGCACTGATAGGCAGTTAAATAGGGTAGTGCAGGTCATGTGACCCCAGGTCTGGTCAGATGCTGAGACTCCAGGGGCGGAGAGCCAACAGATTAACCCTATAAACCATGAAGGCTGAGAAGGGCTCTCAGCACCAGGGGACCTGGCTGGGGGAACGTAACAAGACTGCTAGCGTTGGGGCCCTTGACCTCTATCGTTGGGTACCTTTAACATGAAACCATATTTGTATTCCACAAAGTGAGAAAGAAATCTATTCGCAAAGTGTCACAGAATAACAAGATTTGTAACTGCAGCGATCCTCCTTTTTGCTGCAACTGCGCAGGCAGTAGAACTAGGCCAGACAATAAAGTTAACCACATCAACTCATGCAGGATGGACGAATAGCTATCTACGTTTTATTATTATTATTCTTTATTTATAAAGCGCCATCATATTCAGCAGCGCTGAACAATGGGTATAATATAGACAGGGTTACAATACATTGAACAACATTTGATAAACTGATACATGAGGAAACGAAGGCCCTATTCCCATGGGAACTCACAATCTAGAAGGGTTGGGGTGGAAACAAGAGGAGAGGACTGCAATGTGAGAGTGATGGACTGCAAGGTGCGAGTGATGGACTGGTTGAGGCAGTGATCTGTATTAGTGAGTTGTTTGGCAGGCTTCCCTGTATGGGAATGTCTTATACGAGAGGGAGAGATGTAGATAGTGTAGGGGTTGGTGGTACAGAGGCAGGAGTTCCATTTTAGGATGAATGCAGAGTAAAACAGTAGAATAGACAGGGAGCGCATTGTGCAGCAGTATGTGGACCTTGCACTTCTCTAATTCCAGCAGAGGGGAGGGGGAGCTGGTGGCCAGTAAAACACTGCATAGCTTGTATGGGAGAGACCAGAAGCCTGGGATTAGTAAGAGTAAATAGAGAGAAGTGGAGACAGCTGGAAAGGATGCCTGAAATTAGAGGCCGTTCCTGGGGGGGGGGGTGGCTGATCAGTGTTGAAATGAAATTTGGGCTGTGTGTTTCTGTGTGAAAAGGAAATTAGTTCAGGTAAGTGTCAAGGTGTCAGAGGCCTTTGTAATGGGGGGGAGGGGCACTAGTGAAATACTAGCTACATTTTCTATCTAAAAATGCGGCAATTTAGAGGATAATCGGCCAGAAATTAATGAATGCAGACACAAAATACAATTGCGATGGTAGAATATTGCAGAATGTGATGGTGGCCATTGTGTTGAGATGAAATTTGGGCTTTGTGTTTTTGTGTGAAAAGGAAATTAGTTCAGGTAAGTGTCAGAGGCCTTTGTAATGGGGGGGGGGCTTTTGATACGCTCACCCCTTCCTTGCTGGACGGTAGCTCAATCGCTATCTCTTAGCGCTGGAATCACTCAAGGACAGCTGGATCCCTCTCCGCGGTACGCATGAGAACAGCTGGATTTCTTTTCCGCTGAAAGTACTCGGTCGCTCCCTCTGTCACTGGAACACACACACAAAGGCAGACGGACCCCTTTTTATACTGGATGCACAAGGACAGCCGGACGCGCGATCTTCTGGTACTGGTAACACGTGAGGGCAACTGGATCTCTCCTTCGCTGAACGCACGAGGGCAGCTGCATGCACAATCTGCAACACAGGACCCTTCACGCTGCCCGTCTCACCCTCTCTGGCTTCTCTCTGCTCTGCATGTGCTCTTCATGCTGCATGTGCTCTCTTGGAAAACGCCCCCCTTCCCTTAATCACTGCTGGGAGGTGTAGTTCTCTTCCTGACAAATTGCATTAGGCCCTCTGTAATTGAAACTACATGTTCCAGAATCCTTTGCATCTTCCTGTCTTAACCACCCTGGCGGTCTAATTTTTTCAAAATTTTGTGTCTAAAAGCATCTCAATTTTTTTTTTAAAGGAAACATGTTTTTGTACATAGCCTGTAATAATTAGGAATCACGCACTGAAATCCGTGCAAGCAAGAGTCCTTACTGGTAAAATCCTTTATAAATAAATTAATTAATTAAAAAAATAAATAAATAGTAAATACACTGAGTCTGATAAAGTTTGAAACATGACATAATAATTTATTATCCCAAAAATAATTATCCAAAATAATAAAAATAAATGTTATTGAACAAAATAAAACAAAAAACACTGAAATCTGTCTGAAAACAAGGGTGAAACTATGTATGGCCTGTTTCTTATCCTGTAGTGCCACCTAGTGGCCGTTCATAAACATTGAACATTGGAATACAGTGTATTATAAAAAAAATAAGTTTGCTGCCTGGTCCCGCCCCCCTGCATCGTGTGACTCGCAGGGAGCATTACCAGGAAGCAACTCGCTGCGATCACACTGCGGGGGACAGCCAGGGAGCGCAAGATGAGATGAGTATGTAGCCCGAGTGTGGCTCGGGGTTACCATTCGCGGTAGTGAAAATTAACCCTGAGTCAAACTCGGGAATACCACCAGGGAGGTTAAACAACTTCTTTTGCCAGTGAAGAGAAAGGGAAAAAGGGAGGGGGGAAAGTCCTCCTCAGCTGTGACAGCCTGCATGTCTCCGTCCAAGCCTGGGACACAGCAAACCACAATAATACACACACCGTTCAAGTAGCCTGCGCTACACTTGTTTTAGGGTTAGGTTACTATTTGTACTTGTTTGGGGGTTAGGTTACTATTTGTGCTGGTTTTAGGGTTAGGTTACTATTTGTGCTGGTTTTAGGGTTAGGTTACTATTTGTGCTGGTTTTAGGGTTAGGTTACTATTTGTGCTGGTTTTAGGGTCAGGTTACTATTTATGCTGGTTTTAGGGTCAGGTTACTGTTTGTGCTTGTTTTAGGATAAGGTTACTATTTGTGTTTGCTTTAGGGTTAGGTTACTATTTGTGCTTGTTTTAGGGTTAGGTTACTATTTGTGCTTGTTTTAGGGTTAGGTTACTATTTGTGCTTGTTTTAGGGTTAGGTTACTATTTGTGCTTGTTTTAGGGTTAGGTTACTATTTGTGTGTGCTTTAGGGTTAGGTTACTATTTATGCTTGTTTTAGGGTTAGGTTACTATATATACTTACTTTAAGGGGTTATACAGAGAAAGGTGAAAACCAGGAGAACTGGAAGGAGAAGAGAACAAGCTAGACCAAATAGCCAATTTGGAAAGTGAGAAAATTTGCAGAATGTTTCTGGTTTGGCTATTTTGACCTATAATTTTCACTTCTCCAGACATTCTCCTGAGTTTCACCTTTCTTTGAATATATCTGTTAGGGTTAGGTTACTATTGATACTTGTTTTAGAGTTAGGGTCAGTTTACTATTTGTGTTTTTTTAGGGTCAGGTTTCTATTTGTACTTGTTTTAGGGTTAGGTTTCTATTTATGCTTGTTTAAGGGTTAGGTTACTATATGTGCTTGTTTTAGGCCCGAACGTCCGTGTTGCCGCACAGTTTTACTTCCATCGTAGCATAGAATCATGACCTATAAAGACCCACACACAAAGTACGTGCACACCAAAGTGCGCATGCACCATGCATGTGGCAAACGGATGCAATTTATGCAGGAACGTAAAACCGCTACCACGGACACGCAGAGTGCACCATGTCTGCGCAGCGTTCTTTGTGAGTGATGAGGACATGTCAGACGCAGCGCATTTTCATATCCTTTTCATATTTTTAGCATATTTTATATTAATTTTATTTTATAGTTCCCTTTTTTTTCTGTCCGTCAAAAAAGTACCGTGTGGTGTCTACAGTATCTTCCGTCAATACGCCTGTGCATGCGCACGCAGAGTGCACTCAGGGTTAAATTACTATTTGTGCTTGTTTTAGGGTTAGGGTTACTATTTGATCTTGTTTTGGGGTTAAGGTTTGGATTAATATTTATTGTTTTAGGGTTAGGTTACTATTTGTGCTAGTTAGGGTTAGGTTACTATTTGTCCTTGTTTTAGGGTTAGGTTACTATTCCTGCTGGTTTTAGGTTAGGTTACCATTTTTGCTTGTTTTAGGGCTAGGGTCAGGTTACTATTTGTGCATGCTTTAGGGTTAGGTTACTATTTGTGGCTAGTTTTAGGGTTAGGTTACTATTTGTCCTTGTTTTAGGGTTAGGTTACTATTCCTGCTGGTTTTAGGGTTAGGTTACCATTTTTGCTTGTTTTAGGGCTAGGGTCAGGTTACTATTTGTGCTTGTTTTAGGGTTAGAGTTAGGTTTTTATTTGTGCTTGTTTTAGGGCTAGGATTAGGTTTTTATTTGTGCCTGGGTTATGTTACTATTTGTGCTTGTTTTAGGGTTAGGTTTTTATTTGTGCTTGTTTTAGGGATAGGGTTAGGTTTTTATTGTGCTTGTTTTAGGGTAAGGTTTCTATTTATGCTTGTTTAAGGGTTAGGTTACTATATGTGCTTGTTTTAGGCCCGAACGTCCGTGTTGCCGCACAGTTTTACTTCCATCGTAGCATAGAATCATGACCTATAAAGACCCACACACAAAGTACGTGCACACCAAAGTGCGCATGCACCATGCATGTGGCAAATGGATGTAATTTATGCAGGAACGTAAAACCGCTACCACGGACACGCAGAGTGCACCATGTCTGCGCAGCGTTCTTTGTGAGTGATGAGGACATGTCAGACGCAGCGCATTTTCATATCCTTTTCATATTTTTAGCATATTTTATATTAATTTTATTTTATAGTTCCCTTTTTTTTCTGTCCGTCAAAAAAAGTACCGTGTGGTGTCTACAGTATCTTCCGTCAATACGCCTGTCTGTTATGCACGCACGCAGAGTGCACTTAGGGTTAAATTACTATTTGTGCTTGTTTAGGGTTAGGGTTACTATTTGATCTTGTTTTGGGGTTAGGTTTGGATTAATATTTATTGTTTTAGGGTTAGGTTACTATTTGTGCTAGTTTTAGGGTTAGGTTACTATTTGTCCTTGTTTTAGGGTTAGGTTACTATTCCTGCTGGTTTTAGGGTTAGGTTACCATTTTTGCTTGTTTTAGGGCTAGGGTCAGGTTACTATTTGTGCATGCTTTAGGGTTAGGTTACTATTTGTGCTAGTTTTAGGGTTAGGTTACTATTTGTCC
Organism: Leptobrachium leishanense; assembly: GCA_009667805.1. Classification (NCBI taxonomy): domain Eukaryota; kingdom Metazoa; phylum Chordata; class Amphibia; order Anura; family Megophryidae; genus Leptobrachium; species Leptobrachium leishanense. The sequence continues at coordinate 6,706,653 of CM019067.1, read as the reverse complement.
TTGTTTTAGGGTTAGGTTACTATTCCTGCTGGTTTTAGGGTTAGGTTACCATTTTTGCTTGTTTTAGGGCTAGGGTCAGGTTACTATTTGTGCTTGTTTTAGGGTTAGAGTTAGGTTTTTATTTGTGCTTGTTTTAGGGCTAGGATTAGGTTTTTATTTGTGCCTGGGTTATGTTACTATTTGTGCTTGTTTTAGGGTTAGGTTTTTATTTGTGCTTGTTTTAGGGATAGGGTTAGGTTTTTATTGTGCTTGTTTTAGGGTAAGGTTTTTATTTGTGCTTGTTTTAGGGTTAGGTTTTTATTTGTGCTTTTTTAGGGTTAGGGTTAGGTTTTTATTTGTGCTTGTTTTAGGGCTAGGATTAGGTTTTTATTTGTGCTTGGGTTAGGGTTATGTTACTATTTGTGCTTGTTTTAGGGTTAGGTTTTTATTTGTGCTTGTTTTAGGGATAGGGTTAGGTTTTTATTGTGCTTGTTTTAGGACTAGGATTAGGTTTTTATTTGTGCTTGGGTTAGGGTTATGTTACTATTTGTGCTTGTTTAAGGGTTAGGTTTTTATTTGTGCTTGTTTTAGGGTTATTTTTTTATTTGTGCTTGCTTTAGGGTTAGGTTTTTATTTGTGCTTGTTTTAGGGTTAGTTTATTATTTGTGCATGTTTTAGGGTTTGGTTAATATTTGTGCTTGTTTTAGGGTTAGGTTACTATTTTTGCTTGTTTTAGGGTTAGGTTACTATTTGTGCATGTTTTAGGGTTAGGTTTTTATTTGGGCTTGTTTTAGGGTTAGGGTTAGGTTTTTATTGGTTCTTGTTTTGGGGTTAGGTTTTTATAAATACTTGTTTTAGGATTAGGGTTAGGTTTTTATTGGGCTTTTTTTAGGGTTAGGGTTAGGTTTTTATGTGTGCTTGTTTTAGGGTTAGGTTACTATTTGTACTTGCTTTAGGGTTAGGTTTTTATTTGTGCTTTTTTTAGGGTTAGGTTACCATTTGTGTTTGTTTTAGGCTAGGGTCAGACGAACGCATTTTCACGTTGTCTGTGAAAAAGTGCGTTCGAACGAATGGACGCATTTTTTCACGGAATACGCGATAGCGGTCATACTATGCGCATTTGCGTCCGTGATTTTGTACGGATCATCAATAAAACACTTTGTGCATCTGGACGTTATGTTGGCCGGACATTAGCAGTGTCTGACATCTCCAATTCACGCACACACGCCGCTAGCGGACGCAGCGCACTCTGTACAACCGTACTAGCGGTTTTACGTTCTCGACGAAATGCGTTCGTTTGCCACTTGCGTTGCGCGGCCGGACTTTTGTGCGACCGTACTTCGTATATTGGCCGTCATTGCCCGGCATTTGCTGCTACTACGGCCGTGATTAAGTGCGCCTGCACGCGCGTTCGCACTGCCTCAGTCTGACCCTAGCCTTAGGGTTAGGTTTAGGTTACTATTTGTGCATGTTTTAGGGATAGGTTAGGGTTAGGATCAGGTTTTTATTTGTGCTTTTTTTAGGGTTAGGGTTAGGTTTTTATTTGTGCTTGTTTTAGGGTTAGGTCACTATTTGTGCTGGTTTTAGGGTTAGGTTTTTATTTGTGTAACCCTAACTCTAAAACATGCACAAATAGTAACCTAACCCTAAAACAAGCACAAATGGTAACTTAACTCTAAAAAAAGCACAAATAAAAACCTAATCCTAGCCTTAAAACAAGCACAAATAAAAACCTAACTAACCCTAACTCTAAAACATGCACAAATAGTAGAGTAAGGTTTTTATTTGTGCTTGTTTTAGGGCTAGGATTAGGTTTTTATTTGTGCTTTTTTTAGGGTTAAATTACACCTTGTAGGCAGCAACCCAGTAATCATAGTATCCATCAAGCGCCCCCACAGACACCTACTCTTGTTATAGGTTTTTATTTGTGCTTTTTTTAGGGTTAGAGTTAGGTTACTATTTGCGCTTGTTTTAGGGTAAGGGTTAGGTTTTTAATTGTACTTTTTTAGGGTTAGGTTACTATTGTGCTTGTTTTAGGGTTAGGTTATTATTTGCGCTTGTGTTAGGGTTAGGTTTTTATTTGTGCTTGTTTTAGGGTTAGGTTTTATAAGTGCTTGTTTTAGGGTTAGAGTTAGGTTACAATTTGCGCTTGTTTTAGTGTAAGGGTTAGGTTTTTAATTGTGCTTTTTTAGGGTTAGGTTACTATTTGTTCGAGTTTTAGGGTTAGGTTACTATTTGTGCTTGTTTTAGGGTAAGGTTACTATTTGTGCTTGTTTTAAGGTTAGGTTTTTATTTGTGCTTGTTTTAGGGTTAGGTTTTTATGTGTTGCTTGTTTTAGGGTTAGGGTTAGGTTACTATTTGTGCTTATTTTAGGGTTAGGTTACTATTTGTGCTTGTTTTAGGGTTAGGGTTAGGTTTTTATTTGTGCTTGTTTTAGGGTTAGGTTTTTAGGTTTGCTTGTTTTAGGGTTACGTTTTATAAGTGCTTGTTTTAGGGTTAGAGTTAGGTTACAATTTGTGCTTGTTTTAGGGTAAGGGTTAGGTTTTTAATTGTGCTTTTTTAGGGTTAGGTTAGGTTAGGTAAAGTATCCATGTAATTGGGCAGACTAGATGGGCCGAAAGGTTCTTATCTGCCGACATCTTTCTATGTTTCTATTTGTGCTTGTTTTAGGGTAAGGTTACTATTTCTGCTTGTTATAAGGTTAGGTTTTTATTTGTGCTTGTTTTAGGGTTAGGTTACTATTTGTGCTTGTTTTAGGGTTAGGTTACTATTTGTGCTTGTTTTAGGGTTAGGGTTTGTTTTTATATGTGCTTGTTTTAGGGTTAGGTTACTATTTGTGTGTGTTTTAGGGTTAGGTTACCATTTGTGCTTGTTTTAGGGTTAGGTTACTATTTGTGCTTGTTTTAGGGTTAGGGTTAGGTTTTTATTTGTGCTTGTTTTAGGTTTAGGGTTAGGTTTTTATTTGTGCTTGTTTTAGGGTTAGGGTTACTATTTGATTTTGTTTTGAGGTTAGGTTTAGATTTCTATTTATTGTTGTTTTAGGGTTAGGTTACTATTTCTGCTTGTTTTAGGGTTAGGTTACTATTTCTGCTTGTTTTAGGGTTAGGTTACTATGTGTGTTTAAGAGTTAGGTTATGATTTCTGCTTGTTTTAGGGTTAGGTTTTTATTGTGCAGGTTTTAGGGTTAGGTTACCATTTGTGCTTGTTTTAGGGTTAGGGTTAGGTTAGGGTTAGGGTTAGTTGCTTTTGTGCCCTAACATTCTGCTCCATTTTTGTTTCATTTTAAGGCACAGATTCTGCTTTTTTTGATGCGGGCGCAGGAAAGGTTTTTCTAACGCTAGGGTCAGACGAAAGCATTTTTCCCCGCGAACGTGAAAAAGTGCGTCCGAACGCATTGATGTATTTTTTCACGGAATGCGCAAAACGGTCAGACGACGCGCATTTTCGGGCGTGATTTCTTTCGGATCGTCAATAAAACTCTTTTTGCGTCTGGACGTTATGTAGGCTGGACATTAGCAGCGTCTGACATCTCCTAATCACGCACACACGCCGCTATGCCGCAGCTGCGCACTCAGTACGTCAGTACTAGCGGTTCAGCGTTCTCAGAAAAATGCGTTCAAATTCCACTTGCGTTACGCGGCTGGACTTTTGTGCGGCCGTACATCGTATATTGGCCGTCATTGCCCGTCATCTGCTGCTAGTGCGGCCGTAATTCTGTGCGCCAGAACGCACGTTAAAAGTGCGCTGGTCTGACCCCAGCCTAAAGGTTAATTATGTTTTTTGTTTCCGTAAAAACAATTTAATAAAAGCATCTATTTTTTGGGGGGGGCTCCTGATTTCTCTGCCTGAGATGTAAATCCGTCCCTGTGTTCACTCCCTGTATAGGACACCCCCCCGTGGGGTGAAGAAGATGCCCTCATGGCGGTGAATGTTTGATGTATGATTGGCATGGAGAAGAAAGTCTGGCTGGAGGGGGAGCAGGGCAGACTGTGTGTCATGGAAAGATGGAGTGATAAGGGGCACGGGATATAAAGGCGCAGATGCTGGGCCGGGCTGGGCGTCCTCACTGGATTCAGGGTCAGGGCTAACATGGATTGAGGCCGGGATCTGCCGGAGTTGAGGGCTCTGCAGTCATGCCAGGGAGCAGGGCGCTCTCGCTCTTCCCTTTGTGCTTGGCACTAAATGTCAGGCGGCACGGGGCGCGGGGCACGGCCAGGGGCATCGCCCAGCTCTCCTCAATCCCACTGGTTCAGGGGTCTCCCCACGAGGTGTCGCCACAAGACAAAACGCTTCCCTACAATGCCATCCCCAACACCGGGCGCAGCGCCTGGTTCAACCTCTTTCGTCTGTGGCGGAGGAATCAGTTTCAGCAGATGCACCGCGTCATGGAGAGGAACTTCCAGCAGCTGGGACCCATCTACCGGCAAGTACTACCTCTGTGCGGGACGGTGTGTGTGGGTTAATTATCTCCCTGTGGGTACAGAGGGGCAATATCTCTCTGGGGGTACAGAGGGGCATTATCTCCCTGTGGGTACAGAGGGGAATTATCTCTCTGGGGGTACAGAGGGGCATTATCTCCCTGTGGGTACAAAGGTGCATTATCTCCCTGTGGGTACAGAGGGGCATTATCTCTCTGGGGGTACAGAGGGGCAATATCTCCCTGTGGGTACAGAGGGGCATTATCTCCCTGTGGGTACAGAGGGGCATTATCTCTCTGGGGGTACAGAGGGGCATTATCTCCCTGTGGGTACAGAGGGGCAGTATCTCCCTGTGGTACAGAGGGGCAATATCTCCCTGTGGGTACAGAGGGGCATTATTCTCCCTGTGGGTACAGAGGGGCATTATCTCCCTGTGGGTACAGAGGGGCATTATCTCCCTGTGGGTACAGAGGGGCAATATCTCCCTGTGGGTACAGAGGGGCATTATCTCCCTGTGGGTACAGAGGGGCATTATCTCTCTGGGGGTACAGAGGGGCATTATCTCCCTGTGGGTACAGAGGGGCAATATCTCCCTGTGGGTACAAAGGTGCATTATCTCCCTGTGGGTACAGAGGGGCATTATCTCCCTGTGGGTACAGAGGTGCATTATCTCCCTGTGGGTACAGAGGGGCATTATCTCCCTGTGGGTACAGAGGGGCATTATCTCTCTGGGGGTACAGAGGGGCATTATCTCCCTGTGGGTACAAAGGTGCATTATCTCCCTGTGGGTACAGAGGGGCATTATCTCCCTGTGGGTACAGAGGGGCATTATCTCCCTGTGGGTACAGAGGGGCATTATCTCCCTGTGGGTACAGAGGGGCAATATCTCCCTGTGGGTACAGAGGGGCATTATCTCCCTGTGGGTACAGAGGGGCAATATCTCCCTGTGGGTACAGAGGGGCATTATCTCCCTGTGGGTACAGAGGGGCAATATCTCCCTGTGGGTACAGAGGGGCATTATCTCCCTGTGGGTACAAAGGTGCATTATCTCCCTGTGGGTACAGAGGGGCATTATCTCCCTGTGGGTACAGAGGGGCATTATCTCCCTGTGGGTACAGAGGGGCATTATCTCCCTGTGGGTACAGAGGGGCAATATCTCCCTGTGGGTACAGAGGGGCATTATCTCCCTGTGGGTACAGAGGGGCATTATCTCCCTGTGGGTACAAAGGTGCATTATCTCCCTGTGGGTACAGAGGGGCATTATCTCCCTGTGGGTACAGAGGGGCATTATCTCCCTGTGGGTACAGAGGGGCATTTCATTCTCGTGGTACAGACTGGGCGATGTCAGGATTTCTGCCACTTTAGGCAAAGTAATTTTTCTGCTCAGTGTTTCCCATCACATATTGTCTCACCCATTGTACAGCGCTACGGAACTTGACAGCGCTTTATAAAAACTAGTAACGGTCTCTGTTCCCCAATACGTCTCATAATCTTGTAAAGTCTGTCTGTTAATCTCTTCCCACCCACATGTTTCCCAACTCCCCCCCCATCACCCTCTAATACAGGGTCCCTGTGTGAATTCATCTGGAAATGTCTCTGACCTATTAACCACACACACACACACACACACACACACACACACACACACCCTTTACCGGACAAGATACACACCCCATAGACACACACACACACACACACACCTTTACCAGACAAGATACACACCCCATAGACACACACACACACACACACACACCTTTACAGACAAGATCACACCCATAGAACACACACACACACACACACACACACCTTTACCAGACAAGATACACACCCCATAGACACACACACACACACACCTTTACCAGACAAGATACACACCCCATAGACACACACACACACACACACCCCTTTACCAGACAAGATACACACCCCATAGACACACACACACACACACACACACCACACCCTTTACCAGACAAGATACACACCCCATAGACACACACACACACACACCCTTTACCAGACAAGATACACACCCCATAGACACACACACACACACACACACACAACACCCTTTACCAGACAAGATACACCCCCATAGACACACACACACACACACACACACACACACCCTTTACCAGACAAGATACACACCCCATAGACACACACACACACACACACACACACACCCTTTACCAGACAAGATACACACCCCATAGACACACACACACACACACACACACACCCTTACCAGACAAGATACACACCCCATAGACACATTGATCACACAGATGAAACTAAAAGGGAAACTTAAAGCAACGCTACCCCTTACATAACTGTAACTAGATTACTAGAGCATCACAAACAGAACCACATTAAAAAACACAATATAAAACACATTATTTATTTATTTATAAAGGATTTTACCAGGAAGGATACATTGAGATTTCTCTCGTTTTCAGTATGTCCTGGGTTCAAGAACATTGAAATGTTACAGAAATACAAAGTAATAAAATGCTAGATATTAAAAACAACCGAAATAAACAGATTAACAGAAAATAAACACGTAGGAAATATAGTCACTGTGTTACATGTTTACAGGTGCATTCTGTATATAGTCACTGTGTTACATGTCTACAGGTGCATTCTGTATATAGTCATTATGTTACATGTTTACAGGTGCATTCTGTATATAGTCACTGTGTTACATGTTTACAGGTGCATTCTGTATATAGTCACTGTTACATGTTTACAGGTGCATTCTGTATATAGTCACTGTTACATGTTTACAGGTGCATTCTGTATATAGTCACTATGTTACATGTTTACAGGTGCATTCTGTATATAGTCACTGTTACATGTTTACAGGTGCATTCTGTATATAGTCACTGTGTTACATGTTTACAGGTGCATTCTGTATATAGTCACTGTGTTACATGTTTACAGGCGCATTCTGTATATAGTCACTGTGTTACATGTTTACAGGCGCATTCTGTATATAGTCACTATGTTACATGTTTACAGGCGCATTCTGTATATAGTCACTATGTTACATGTTTACAGGTGCATTCTGTATATAGTCACTATGTTACATGTTTACAGGCGCATTCTGTATATAGTCACTATGTTACATGTTTACAGGCGCATTCTGTATATAGTCACTGTGTTACATGTTACAGGTGCATTCTGGTATATAGTCACTGTGTTACATGTTTACAGGTGCATTCTGTATATAGTCACTGTGTTACATGTTTACAGGCGCATTCTGTATATAGTCACTGTGTTACATGTTTACAGGCGCATTCTGTATATAGTCACTGTGTTACATGTTTACAGGCGCATTCTGTATATAGTCACTGTGTTACATGTTTACAGGCGCATTCTGTATATAGTCACTGTGTTACATGTTTACAGGTGCATTCTGTATATAGTCACTGTGTTACATGTTTACAGGTGCATTCTGTATATAGTCACTGTGTTACATGTTTACAGGTGCATTCTGTATATAGTCACTGTGTTACATGTTTACAGGTGCATTCTGTATATAGTCACTGTGTTACATGTTTACAGGTGCATTCTGTATATAGTCACTGTGTTACATGTTTACAGGTGCATTCTGTATATAGTCACTGTGTTACATGTTTACAGGTGCATTCTGTATATAGTCACTGTGTTACATGTTTACAGGTGCATTCTGTATATAGTCACTGTGTTACATGTTTACAGGTGCATTCTGTATATAGTCACTGTGTTACATGTTTACAGGTGCATTCTGTATATAGTCACTGTGTTACATGTTTACAGGTGCATTCTGTATATAGTCACTGTGTTACATGTTTACAGGTGCATTCTGTATATAGTCACTGTGTTACATGTTTACAGGCGCATTCTGTATATAGTCACTGTGTTACATGTTTACAGGCGCATTCTGTATATAGTCACTATGTTACATGTTTACAGGCGCATTCTGTATATAGTCACTATGTTACATGTTTACAGGTGCATTCTGTATATAGTCACTGTGTTACATGTTTACAGGCGCATTCTGTATATAGTCACTGTGTTACATGTTTACAGGTGCATCTGTATATAGTCACTGTGTTACATGTTTACAGGTGCATTCTGTATATAGTCCACTGTGTTACATGTTTACAGGTGTATTCTGTATATAGTCACTGTGTTACATGTTTACAGGTGCATTCTGTATATAGTCACTATGTTACATGTTTACAGGTGCATTCTGTATATAGTCATTATGTTACATGTTTACAGGTGCATTCTGTATATAGTCACTGTGTTACATGTTTACAGGCGCATTCTGTATATAGTCACTGTTACATGTTTACAGGCGCATTCTGTATATAGTCACTATGTTACATGTTTACAGGCGCATTCTATATATAGTCACTATGTTACATGTTTACAGGCGCATTCTGTATATAGTCACTATGTTACATGTTTACAGGTGCATTCTGTATATAGTCACTGTTACATGTTCACAGGTGCATTCTGTATACAGTCACTGTTACATGTTTACAGGTGCATTCTGTATATAGTCACTGTTACATGTTTACAGGTGCATTCTGTATATAGTCACTGTTACATGTTTACAGGCGCATTCTGTTATAGTCACTGTTACATGTTTACAGGTGCATTCTGTATATAGTCACTGTTACATGTTTACAGGTGCATTCTGTATATAGTCACTGTTACATGTTTACAGGTGCATTCTGTATATAGTCACTGTTACATGTTTACAGGTGCATTCTGTATAGTCACTGTTACATGTTTACAGGTGCATTCTGTATATAGTCACTGTTACATGTTTACAGGTGCATTCTGTATATAGTCACTGTGTTACATGTTTACAGGTGCATTCTGTATATTGTCACTGTGTTACATGTTTACAGGTGCATTCTGTATATAGTCACTGTGTTACATGTTTACAGGTGCATTCTGTATATAGTCACTGTGTTACATGTTTACAGGCGCATTCTGTATATAGTCACTATGTTACATGTTTACAGGCGCATTCTGTATATAGTCACTATGTTACATGTTTACAGGTGCATTCCGTATTGAGGTATGTTAATAGGGAACTCTTAAGGGACTTTAGACTGGGGGAAGATTTGATGGCGTCTGGGAGGTTATTCCATATTTGCGGTGCTCTGTAGGAAAATGAGGATCGAGCCACTGTTTTTTTGTATTGTGGTATTGCAAGTAAGGTGCAGGTGCTGGATCTGAGGTTATAGGATGGGGGAAGCAGCCTATTCAGGTAGGGTGGTAGCTTCCCAGAAAAGCTCTTAAACACCAGGTTGGAAAGGTGAAGGGTGCGTCTAGATTCCAGCGATGGCCAGTTTAGCTCTTTTAACATGTCACAATGGTGGGTCATGTAGTTACATTGTAGCACAAAGCGGCAGAATGAGTTATACAGTGTAGTAATTTTCTGAAGGTGTGTTTGTGGGGCGGCTGCATACACTACATCTCCGTATTCAATGGCTGGCATAAGCATTTGTTGTACAATCTGCTTTGTTACCGCGGGGCTCAGACAGGATTTGTTTCTGTACAGGGCACCTAGTTTGGGGTAAAGTTTAGATGAGTTTTTCGATGTGGGGCCAAAGGATAGATTTGGGTCTAACCACATACCTAGGTATTTGAGAGAAGTGACTGTGGTCAGCGTGCCATTTGATCTTGTCCCAACACATAGATGGGGATTTTGCAATTTGTGTAGTTTAGGTGCGGTTCCAAAGAGCATCGTTACAGTTTTGTCGGTATTTAGAAAAAGTTTGTTGTGTTTGATCCACTTTTCTACCTCTGTGAATTCTTCTTGCAGCACGGCCTCCAGCTGTGGGAGATTTGGTTTGCTTGTATAGGTTACGGTGTCGTCTGCGTACATGTGTACAGTTGAGGCTTTGCAGACATTGGGCAGATCATTTATGAATATTGTGAATAGCAGGGGGCCTAGTATGGAGTCTTGGGGTACACCGCACGTGACTGGGAGGGGAAGGGAAGTGCTGTCAGAAATGGACACATATTGCGACCGATCAGACACATATGATTGGAACCAGGTTAGCGTGCGATCACCAATGCCGGAGTTTTCTATAGAGCAAACACATGCTGCTGTTTTTTTTCTTCGTTTGTTTTTCCTTTATATATGAAATTACTTCAATGTTCAGTTTTTATCTCATGTTTCCATTTTGTGGATTTTTCTGATGCAGCATTTGCCCAAATCTGTGCAAAATGTTTACATAAACAGGAGCAGTAAAGTAATCTATTTAATTTAATGTGGAGGAGGGAATGTTTAGATAAAGGCAGCAGGGGATGTGTTGTGTTTTCTAGGCTACTCCAGATTAGAGCTGGCAGCTGAATGAGATAATAGAGGGATCTTAAAAGTCTTCTAATCTCCCCCCTGGTGATGTCCTTTGAATACATTTTACACGATACAATGCTGTGAGTCGATGACTGACCCATTCACTCCATTCTATGACCAAAGCCACACAGTGGAACAAGTGATGGAAAGTCAGTGACACATACAGTGGCAAGAAAAAGTATGTGAACCCTTTGGGATCACGTGGAGTTTTGCATGAATTGGTCATAAAATGTGCTCTGATCTTCATCTAAGTCACAACAATTTGAAAGACACAGTCTGCTTAAAATAATACAACACAAACATTATATGTTTTCATGTGTTTATTGAACAGAACATGTAAACATTCACAGTGCAGGGTGGAAAAAGTATGTGAACCCCTAGCCTAATGACTTCTCCAAGAGCTAATTGGAGCCAGGAGTGAGCCAACCTCGAGTCCAATCAGTGTGATATTATTGGATGTGTTGCTGAAAGCTGTCCTGCCCTTTAAAAACACACACCAGTTTTGGGTTTACTGGTTTCAAGAAGCACTGCCTGATGTGAACCATGCCTCGCAGAAAAGAGCTCTCAGAAGACCTACGATCAAGAATTGTTGACTTGCATGAAGCTGGAATGGGTTACAAAAGTATCTCCAAAAGCCTTGATGTTCATGTGTCTACGGTAAGACAGACTGTCTACAAATGGAGAAAGTTCAGCACTGTTGCTACTCTCCCTAGGCGTGGTCGTCCTGTAAAGATGACTGCAAGAGCACAGTGCAGAATGCTTAATGAAAATATCACACAATGGATGCACCCAGTGACACATACAGAGGAAAATATCACAATATATGTGACACTGGGCACATCCAGAGGAAAATATCACACAATGGATGCACCCAGTGACACATACAGAGGAAAATATCACACAATGGATGCACCCAGTGACACATACAGAGGAAAATATCACACAATGGATGCACCCAGTGACACATACAGAGGAAAATATCACACAATGGATGCACCCAGTGACACATACAGAGGAAAATATCACACAATGGATGCACCCAGTGACACATATAGAGGGAAATATTTTCTAAACATTCAAGAGAAAAACAAACACATGTAACATCAGCAACATGAAATAAACACAATAAGGACATTAAATTTTTTGGTGGTACTGGCCCTTTAAAAAAAACACATACTGCCACCGCACGCACACACACACACACAGAAAGTGAGTGGGACAGACTGACAATGACAGTGGGATTAACAAAAATACACAGACACTGAGACGCAAACAATCTGACAGAAATGCTCAGACACACTGACAATGACAAAACCAGACAATGACAATGGCAGAGGCAAAAGCACACCGACAAAGACACATTGACAATGACACAATGACAGACAAAACAGCACATGTGCAGAGAGAAAGTGGCATAGATAAGAATACAGAGACAATGACTTCTGAAGCTTCCTCTACCTTTGTGCCCTCACCCTCCGTGGCATCCTTGCCCACACTTTACTTGGCCTCTGTGCCTGTTGGAGAGGTGTAAATGCTGGCCTCTTGCCAAGAGATCGTGGACCAAGTTGGCAAAGCCAGTTCTCAAGGACAATGGGCATAAGGGTCACCTAATGGTTAATGAGTTAGAAATACATTTATCTTGAATCTGTACTTTAGGAGTTAGTTTGTGCTAGAGATACAATGTAGACGTATTGTATCTCTCGGTGTTTGTTCTTACGATTAATCTGATGTGTTGGTTATCCCGTCTATTGTGTAACTAAATAGGTTTCAGTGTCTTTTCTAGGAATTTAACTCCCCCTCATGTAGATAATGTATTTGGTTGATTTTGTTACCCCCTCCCTCCTCTGCTGTCCATAAACCTGCGCTCATTTTCCCTGCACTAAGCCGTGTCTGGTGATTTGGGGAGAGATGCATATGAATCTATTACACTTCCTCAAGATCTGGCTGAGGGTTGTGAGAAGAGAAGCTGCTGCTGATCAGCTTGGCTGAAGAGAAGGGACGGACACCGTAGCAGGTTCGGGTCTGGTCCTCAAGCTTGAGACCAGTGCACCCCAATTGCTGTTACACACATTTCTGGTCTCAAGACTCAATCTAGATCCCCTGACTGACCCTCCCCCCCCCGCCTTAACCCTTTCCAGCTCCAATGAAGTTAGTAGTAATAGGGTATCTTTGTCATGATTAGGGATGGGCCATGGACTGTTCAAACACGATACCAAGTCAATGGGACTCGAACATTCAGAAATTAAAAGGTCCCCTCCACAGGGCATATATGCAAGATTTTGGTCATAAAAGGTGTATGGGGGTCCGGGTACTGCCCTGGGGGACAGGAAACCAGAAAAACAATTTTTTTTTTAAAAAGCGTTAACCATTTCACCGCTGTGCGCTGAGCTCATTTTTACCGCTTTTGCTCATGTTTAAACGTTATTTGAAGCCATGGGAAATGTTTGAGCAACAACGAGAGGGAAAACTTCCGATCTTAACGCAAACGTTAACGCTCACTTGCATGAGCATTAACGTTTGCTGCGGCGTTCACCGCATATTTGTAGCGATTCCCCAGGACAGACCTGGTAACAGACCTCTAACCCTCCGATCCTTAGGATGGTCATTGGTCAGGACCACTAAACCTAACCTCTAGCAGCCACACAGGCCGGGGAGACCGCACCGACAATATACACCACAGACTGAGATCAATATAGGTTTGTACTGCGCTATAGTGTATGGAAGCGCACCAGCAGCGGAATATACCAGACAGGGGCGCAGAGCGAGAGTACGTATAACAAAACCAGGGCAGCAACATTTAGGCACTAGTACTGCGCTACTGTATATGGTGAGAATCAGCGCACACCAGTAGCAATGGGAGGCGAACAGGCAGGGAGTACACAGAGAGAACAGTCAAATGGCAGGCAAAGCTGGCAACAGATCGGGTCCTCAGAACAATCAGGGTCTGTAACACGTATACAAACTGATTCGGTAAGATAGCGATGCGGGAATGAAACTCCACGGCACGGCGAGGTGTATTACAATCCAAACACAAACGGGTTAAGTAACCAAATTTGTAAGAATAATAATTAATGCAGCATATGAATCCACACACTGCTGGGAAGCGCCTCTCTGCGGTATAATTAATGCAGCATATGAATCCACACACTGCTGGGAAGCGCCTCTCTGCGGTATAATTCATGCAGCATATGAATCCACACACTGCTGGGAAGCGCCTCTCTGCGGTATAATTCAATGCAGCATATGAATCCACACACTGCTGGGAAGCGCCTCTCTGCGGTATAATTAATGCAGCATATGAATCCACACACTGCTGGGAAGCACCTCTCTGCAGTATAATTAATGCAGCATATGAATCCACACACTGCTGGGAAGCGCCTCTCTGCAGTATAATTAATGCAGCATATGAATCCACACACTGCTGGAAGCACCTCTCTGCAATATAATTAATGCAGCATATGAATCCACACACTGCTGGGAAGCGCCTCTCTGCAGTATAATTAATGCAGCATATGAATCCACACACTGCTGGGAAGCGCCTCTCTGCGGTATAATTAATGCAGCATATGAATCCACACACTGCTGGGAAGCGCCTCTCTGCAGTATAATTAATGCAGCATATGAATCCTCACACTGCTGGGAAGCGTCTCTCTACAGTATAATTAATGCAGCATATGAATCCACACACTGCTGGGAAGCGCCTCTCTGCGGTATAATTAATGCAGCATATGAATCCACACACTGCTGGGAAGCGCCTCTCTGCGCGTATAATTAATACAGCATATGAATCCACACACGGCTGGGAAGCGCCTCTCTGCAGTATAATTAATACAGCATATGAATCCACACACTGCTGGGAAGCGCCTTTCTGCGTATAATTAATGCAGCATATGAATCCACACACTGCTGGGAAGCACCTCTCTGCGGTATAATTAATGCAGCATATGAATCCACACACTGCTGGGAAGCACCTCTCTGCAGTATAATTAATGCAGCATATGAATCCTCACACTGCTGGGAAGCACCTCTCTGCGGTATAATTAATGCAGCATATGAATCCACACACTGCTGGGAAGCACCTCTCTGCGGTATAATTAATGCAGCATATGAATCCACACACTGCTGGGAAGCGCCTCTCTGCAGTATAATTAATGCAGCATATGAATCCACACACTGCTGGAAGCACCTCTCTGCAGTATAATTCATGCAGCATATGAATCCACACACTGCTGGGAAGCACCTCTCTGCGGTATAATTAATGCAGCATATGAATCCACACACTACTGCTGGGAAGCGCCTCTCTGCGCGGTATAATTAATGCAGCATATGAATCCACACAACTGCTGGGAAGCGCCTCTCTGCAGTATAATTAATGCAGCATATGAATCCACACACTGCTGGGAAGCGCCTCTCTGCGCGGTATAATTAATACAGCATATGAATCCACACACGGCTGGGAAGCGCCTCTCTGCAGTATAATTAATACAGCATATGAATCCACACACTGCTGGGAAGCGCCTTTCTGCGGTATAATTAATGCAGCATATGAATCCACACACTGCTGGGAAGCACCTCTCTGCGGTATAATTAATGCAGCATATGAATCCACACACTGCTGGGAAGCACCTCTCTGCAGTATAATTAATGCAGCATATGAATCCTCACACTGCTGGGAAGCACCTCTCTGCGGTATAATTAATGCAGCATATGAATCCACACACTGCTGGGAAGCACCTCTCTGCGGTATAATTAATGCAGCATATGAATCCACACACTGCTGGGAAGCGCCTCTCTGCGGTATAATTAATGCATCATATGAATCCACACACTGCTGGGAAGCGCCTCTCTGCAGTATAATTAATGCAGCATATGAATCCACACACTGCTGGGAAGCGCCTCTCTGCGGTATAATTAATGCAGCATATGAATCCACACACTGCTGGGAAGCGCCTCTCTGCAGTATAATTAATGCAGCATATGAATCCACACACTGCTGGGAAGCGCCTCTCTGCGGTATAATTAATGCAGCAAATGAATCCACACACTGCTGGGAAGCGTCTCTCTGCGGTATAATTAATGCAGCAAATGAATCCACACACTGCTGGGAAGCGTCTCTCTGCGGTATAATTAATGCAGCATATGAATCCGCACACTGCTGGGAAGCGTCTCTCTGCGGTATAATTAATGCAGCATATGAATCCACACACTGCCGGGAAGCACCTCTCTGCAGTATAATTAAGGCTAGGGTCAGACTGAGGCAGTGCGAACGCGCGTTCTGGCGCACTTAATCACGGCCGTGCTAGCAGCAGATGCCGGGCAATGACGGCCAATATACGAAGTACGGTCGCACAAAAGTCCGGCTGCGCAACGCAAGTGGAAAATGAACGCATTTTTTCGAGAACGTTAAACCACTAGTACTGACGTACAGAGTGCGCTGCGTCCGCTAGCGGCGTGTTTGCTCGATTAGGAGACGTCAGATGCTGCTAATGTCCAGCCAACATAACGTCCAGATGCAAGAAGTGTTTTATTGATGATCCGTACAAAATCACGGATGAAACTGCGCATAGTATGACCGCTATTGCGTATTCCGTGAAAAATACGTCCATTCTTCGAACGCACATACGGACAACGTGAAAAATGCGTTAGTCTGACCCTAGCTTATGCAGCATATGAATCCACACACTGCTGGGAAGCGCCTCTCTGCAGTATAATTAATGCAGCATATGAATCCACACACTGCTGGGAAGCACCTCTCTGCAGTATAATTAATGCAGCATATGAATCCACACACTGCTGGGAAGCGCCTCTCTGCAGTATAATTAATGCAGCATATGAATCCACACACTGCTGGGAAGCGCCTCTCTGCGGTATAATTAATGCAGCATATGAATCCACACACTGCTGGGAAGCACCTCTCTGCAGTATAATTAATGCAGCATATGAATCCACACACTGCGGGGAAGCGCCTCTCTGAGGTATAATTAATGCAGCATATGAATCCGCACACTGCTGGGAAGCACCTCTCTGCAGTATAATTAATGCAGCATATGAATCCACACACTGCTGGGAAGCGTCTCTCTGCGGTATAATTAATGCAGCATATGAATCCACACACTGCTGGGAAGCACCTCTCTGCAGTATAATTAATGCAGCATATGAAATCCCACACACTGCTGGGAAGCGCCTCTCTGCGGTATAATTAATGCAGCATATGAATCCACACACTGCTGGGAAGCACCTCTCTGCGGTAATAATTAATGCAGCATATGAATCCACAACACTGCTGGGAAGCGACTCTCTGCAGTATAATTAATGCAGCATATGAATCCACACACTGCTGGGAAGCGCCTCTCTGCGGTGTAATTAATGCAACATATGAATCCACACACTGCTGGGAAGCGCCTCTCTGCAGTATATATTAATGCAGCATATGAATCCACACACTGCTGGGAAGCCGCCTTTCTGCAGTATTTAATGCAGCATATGAATCCACACACTGCTGGGAAGCGCCTCTCTGCGGTATAATTAATGCAGCATATGAATCCACACACTGCTGGGAAGCACCTCTCTGCAGTATAATTAATGCAGCATATGAATCCACACACTGCTGGAAGCACCTCTCTGCGGTATAATTAATGCAGCATATGAATCCACACATTGCTGGGAAGCGCCTCTCTGCAGTATAATTAATGCAGCATATGAATCCACACATTGCTGGGGAGCGCCTCTCTGTGGTATAATTAATGCAGCATATGAATCCACCACACTGCTGGGAAGCGCCTCTCTGCGGTATAATTTATGCAGCATATGAATCCACACACTGCTGGGAAGCACCTCTCTGCAGTATAATTAATGCAGCATATGAATCCACACACTGCTGGGAAGCGCCTCTCTGCTGTATAATTAATGCAGCATATGAATCCACACACTGCTGGGAAGCACCTCTCTGCAGTATAATTAATGCAGCTTATGAATCCACACACTGCTGGGAAGCGCCTCTCTGCGGTATAATTAATGCAGCATATGAATCCACACACTGCTGGGAAGCGCCTCTCTGCAGTATAATTAATGCAGCATATGAATCCACACACTGCTGGGGGAAGCACCTCTCTGCAGTATAATTAATGCAGCTTATGAATCCACACACTGCTGGGGGCGTTCTCTGCGCGGTATAATTAAGCAGTGCATGATCATCCACATGCACTGAAACTGCTGGGAAGCGCCTCTCTGCAGTATAATTAATGCAGCATATGAATCCACACACTGCTGGGAAGCGCCTCTCTGCGGTATAATTAATGCAGCATATGATATGTATACATATGCAGCATATGAATCCACACACTGCTGGGAAGCGCCTCTCTGCGTATAATTAATGCAGGCATATGAATCCACACACTGCTGGGAAGCGTCTCTCTGCTGTATAATTAATGCAGCATATGAATCCACACACTGCTGGGAAGCACCTCTCTGCTGTATAATTAATGCAGCATATGAATCCACACACTGCGGGGAAGCGTCTCTCTGCAGTATAATTAATGCAGCATATGAATCTACACACTGCTGGGAAGCGCCTCTCTGCAGTATAATTAATGCAGCATATGAATCCACACACTGCTGGGAAGCGTCTCTCTGCAGTATAATTAATGCAGCATATGAATCCACACACTGCTGGGAAGCAGCTCTCTGCAGTATAATTAATGCAGCATATGAATACACACACTGCTGGGAAGCGCCTCTCTGCGGTATAATTAATGCAGCATATGAATCCACACTCTGCTGGGCAGCAACTCTGCGGTATAATTTTGAATTATTCCAGCCTTGGTGTTAGAATAATCTTAATATTAATAAAGACAGGAGGCGAATATTTTGCATTCTCTTTTCTTTACTAAATCACAGCAGCAAAGAGTTTTACATAGCAACAGTAGTAACCAATAGACAAGAGAGCAGTAAGTCCTAGCCACGCCCCATTTTCTTGGATGCTGAACGAGCAGGAGATCCATGAAGTAGAAAACCCCGGAAGCTGAAGAGGAGGAAGCCAAGACTAAAACAGGAGCCATCGAGATGGGCGTCCGAAAGGATGGAAGACCAACGGGTCCACAGAAGCAAATCAAGCTAAGGAGAAAACAGAGGATACGTGAAAGCACCATGTGATGGAAACGTGTCGATCAACAGTTAGCTAACTAACTTGCTAAAATCTAACAATTCTCGATAGTTAGCAAAATAATGAGAAAGTAGCCCTAGACTAGGCTAACTAGACATGCAAACAGCAAATCCTACTAAGGGAAGGAAAACAGTTAGACAAATAATGGACAAAGAGTCAATGAAGTGTAAATATCTAAATGAATTATCATTTTTTATTTATTTTTTATTTTCTTTTTTATTGAATATAGTAGTAAATCCGGTACAATGTGACGAAACACGGGTACGGGCGGGAAAAATATTCGCCTCCTGTCTTTATTAAAATTAAGATTATTCTAACACCAAGGCTGGAATAATCCACAATTTTATATCAAGTCAGGAGGCTTCATATTTTGCAGTTTTAAAGCTGCACTGAAGCCACAGATGCATGAGGACGAAAATAAAATGTACGAAAGAAGATCGCCCTGGACCAAATCAGCCGCTAGAATGTCGGACAGGGAGCCCCCAGCGTCCGCACAGGGGCGGATCCAGAGACTAGTCTCGGGAGGGGCACTGACAGAAAATAAGGTGTTTTAGCAGAGAGTCCGACTCACGAGAATTTACTGAGGGCCCGGCTCACAGGAGCTTACAATCTAGAGGAGCAGAGGGCCCGGCTCACAGGAGTTTACAATCTAGAAAAGCAGAGGGCACCCAGGAGCTTACAATCTAGAGGAGCAGAGGGCACCCAGGAGTTTACAATCTAGAGGAGCAGAGGGCACCCAGGAGTTTACAATCTAGAGGAGCAGAGAGCCCCCAGCTCACACATGGATTTGCCCCAGCTCATGGATTTGCCCCAGCTCATGGATTTACCCCCAGGTCATGGATTTGCCCCCAGGTCATGGATTTGCCCAGGTCATGGATTTGCCCCCAGGTCATGGATTTGCCCCCAGGTCATGGATTTGCCCCCAGCTCATGGATTTGCCCAGCTCATGGATTTGCCCCCAGGTCATGGATTTGCCCCCAGGTCATGGATTTGCCCAGGTCATGGATTTGCCCCCAGGTCATGGATTTGCCCAGCTCATGGATTTGCCCCCAGCTCATGGATTTGCCCCCAGGTCATGGATTTGCCCCAGGTCATGGATTTGCCCAGCTCCTGGATTTGCCCCCAGGTCATGGATTTGCCCCCAGCTCATGGATTTGCCCCCAGCTCATGGATTTGCCCCCAGCTCATGGATTTGCCCAGCTCATGGATTTACCCCCAGCTCATGGATTTACCCCCAGCTCATGGATTTACCCCCAGCTCATGGATTTGCCCCCCAGCTCATGGATTTGCCCCCAGCTCATGGATTTGCCCCCAGCTCATGGATTTGCCCCAGCTCATGGATTTGCCCAGCTCATGGATTTACCCCCAGCTCATGGATTTGCCCAGCTCATGGATTTACCCCCAGCTCATGGATTTGCAGCTCATGGATTTACCCCCAGCTCATGGATTTGCCCAGCTCATGGATTACCCCCAGCTCATGGATTTGCCCAGCTCATGGATTTGCCCAGCTCATGGATTTACCCCCAGCTCATGGATTTGCATCCAGCTCATGGATTTGCCCAGCTCATGGATTTGCCCCCTGCTCATGGATTTGCCCAGCTCATGGATTTACCCCCAGCTCATGGATTTGCCCAGCTCATGGATTTACCCCCAGGTCATGGATTTGCCCAGCTCATGGATTTGCCCCCTGCTCATGGATTTGCCCAGCTCATGGATTTACCCCCAGCTCATGGATTTGCCCAGCTCTCACCTGGATATTGCTCCAGGCCTCCAGCTCCGGTGTTCAGGGGACCCAGATGCCGCCGGGCAGCGCAGGAGCGCCTGCCCGGTCCTGAAGAGTGCGTCCTTGTAAAGGGGAGGCGGCTGCGTGCGTGCGCAGGTCACGCGGTCCGGCCAGTCAGGTGGTACAGAGACTCAGTACCACCTGATTAGCCGGACCACGTGACCGGCTGCGCTGCGCCTGCACGCAGCCGCATCCCTTTACAAGGACACACTCTTCAGGACCGGGCAGGCGCTCCTGCGCTGCCCGGCGGCATCTGGGTCCCGGCTCAAATCTCGGGGGGGCAATTGCCCCGTTGCCCCCCCCTGGATCCCCCTGCGTCCGCAACAGAGGAAGCTGCTGCCCCCCCGCACCAAGTGAGCGCCGAAGCGAGGAGCAACGCCTGCTAGACAGTGTAGGTGAGGAAACAGGTTTGTGAGGGGAAACATAGACCAAGATCTGGCCAACCGGAGAGGAGCGCAAAGGGCTTAAGCGGGAGAGGTAGGTCATAAGACACCGAGCGACACACAGGAGAGGGTCGAGGGGTAGAAAACCGCAGTAGACAGGGTTTTGGTACGTCTAGTAAGCGTGAAGAAGACGCCCTCAGAGGAGGAAGCCACAGCGTGCGCATCGAAGGCCCTAACATCCGAAACACATCTAAATTACACCAAACATAAAAGGACTGTTCGTTTCGCTGAGAGCTGACGCAGGGACAGCGAGTCGTTATCTGGCCAGTTACGTAGGAACACTAAGACAAGCGCCACATCCCAGAAGTGAGCATATTTGGGGCCTGGCGGGCGGGCGAGCGAGGCAAATGCCCTTGAGGAGACGACAAACGGAAGGGTCCTGACCCACCGGAACACCACCCAGGGGAGCATGAGCTGCCAAAAGTGCCGAGCGGAACAGATTAACAGTACGGTAGGATTTTCCGGCCGTGGACAGGTCCGCCAAAAAGTTTAAGAATTATAGGCAGAGGGGCTGTAGCGGGATCAGCCTGTTGTTGCACACACCAACTACACCAAGTTCTCCAGGCGTAACGGTAGCTCTTTCGCGTGCTAGGAGCCAAGGATTCCAATAAGGAGCGAGCTGCATCTGATAGGCCTAGCAGCATGCAGGGAGCCCGGAATTCGTCCACGCCACCAGTGGAAGGTTGCCTTCCAAGACCAACGAGTGCGGCCTGCCTTGAGGGTCCAGCAGAATGGATGGGAAGGAGAGTTCCAGTGTTAGTGGGAACCAGGGCTGAGCGTTCCACAGGGGCGTGATTAGAAGAATCCGAATCATCCATCTGCGAACTCCCTGGATCGAGCGTGTGATCATCGGGAATGGAGGGAAGGCGTAGGCCCCCCAATGGGGGCCATGGTTGCAGGAAAGTGTCTACCGCCCCCCCCCCCTGTGGGTCTGGGAGCCAACTGAAGTAGGCCTGCGTCTGGTGGTTCAAGCGGGAAGCGAACAGGTCGAGATGAAAAAGGCCCTCTCAGCATTGACAGGTGATGGAACGTCGCATCGTTCAATTTCCAGTCGCCGGAGTCTCTCCAGTATCTTGAAAACCAATCCGCCACATAGTTGGAGGAACCGGGTAGGTATTCCACCGTGAGGGAGATGTTCCGTTTCAGGCAGTAGTTGGAGAGAGAGAGCGTAAGGTCCGACAGGAGCTTGGAACAGGAGCCCTCTAGCCGTTGACATATTGGACTGCAGAGATGTTGTCCATCTGGAGGAGTAGCGAGCATAGTGCAATGGACCTGGGAAAATGGATTGGATGGAGGAAGAGAGTAGGCCTACAATTCTCGCCAGATCTCGGAGGCAGTTGTGATCCGTCATCAGGACGCCTCGTAGGGTCTTCTTGATTGCTCGAAGTTTTTGCGGAGGGAGACGTAGCTGGCAAGACGTTGAGTCTATGTCGAACCCCAGGAAGGTGGCGGTTTGTGCTGGACAAAGTGCTGGCTTGTCCGCGATGATAATGAACCCAAGGTCTTGCAGGAGTGCAACCACTAAGGTCGTGTGATGGGAGGACTGGACGGGATCCTGAGCCAGTATTAGTATATCGTCCAGATATATGATGGTCCGGATGCCTTGAGTGCGTATGAAGGCCATAGCCGGCTTGAGGAGCTTCGTGAATCACCATGGGGCGGGGCTGAGGCCAAACGGTGGGCAGGTGACCTGCCAAAGGTGGTGGTGCCAGTCGAATTGTAGATACGGCCGATGAGCTGGATGGACCGGGACCGTAAGGTACACATCTGTGAGGTCCAGTCTCGTGAACCAGTCGCCGTCTCGGAGGTCCCTGAGTAGGTGTCTTCCGTCCATTTTGAAGTGGCGATAGGACACAAAGGCATTGAGGGCTTTCAAGTTTATGACCGGACGGAGGTCCCCAGACTTGTGTACGAGGAGCACATTGCTGATGAAGCGTGGGGGATCCAGCGCAGGAAGGATGGCCCCTTTCAACTGCAGGGAGTGAAGTTCCCTGTCTATCAGTGTTTCCTCTTGCGAAGAGTAACGTAACAGGCGGGGGGAGGGGAAGCAGGCTGGAAGGGAACCTGGGAGAAGTCTATTGAAAAAACAGATACAGTTTTAAGGACCCAGGAGTCGGACGTGAGCTTGCGCCATTTGGGTAGGAAATAACGTAACCGACCCGCGACCGGTATGTGTGGGAGCGGGAGCAATGGGGTACTCACCAGCGGGATAGCGACGTCTGGGCCTGTTGGAGCCACGTCCAACGGGAACTCCCCGAGCCAGGATCGGGCTGGGTCTATAGTGCATGTCCGTGTCTTGATTTGAGATGAGGCGAGGCCTATAGGAGTTGTTATATCGGCTGGTGACCCGACCTCTTGGTGCGCCAGCCCTGGAGGAAAACGAGTCTGGTGGTGGAAGACTCTCTTCATATTGGACTGCACCTTTTGTAGATTAGTGTAAATGTTAACCTTGCGGTTTAGCTCTTATAGGAAGAGGTCCCCAAACAGCAACTGCTTCGCGGCAGGACCCAACTCCTTAGTGTGTCGGGTATATTACACAAAGGAATTTTAAAATGGATGTCTGTAGCCATTTTGTTTTTAAAGACAGTTTTTTTTCCAAAATTTCTCTAGGTTTAGAAATGAACGAGATTTTTTTTTACAGAGTTCATTCCCGGGTGAAGTCTTTTATATTTTTTTTAAGAAGTGCCAGACATGAAGGAACCTAGAATGTTTGTGTGTGATAAGGCTAGAGTTAAGTGCTAAGACGTGTCATAATTAAATTTATTGGTCTGTCTTAAGTTTTTAAAACAAAAGATATTTTGTCTTTTGGGTATAGGAATAAGAGTTAATATTCTGTAATATAGATTTATATTCACAAAATATATGTTTATAATCAAGGTATATTTTATTATATTTACAGTAGGAAATATATACTCCAATAAATATTGTAGAGAGTATATAATTGGTAAATAATAAAAATTACTAAAGAATAGATTCTGTTGAGTTAACCAGAAAAGAATTTAGCTGATAGTAAGTAATTTCAAAAGGGAGTAGGGATATAAATTAGGTAGAGACAGTGTCTATACACTGGGAGAAGAGAAGGTTTTTGTGTAGATTGATCTTTTGACCCGAGATAAGAATATTAAAAAGAAATGGTGGAATTAAGAAGTGCAATACTGCCCTCTAGAGGATAGTAAATATTAGATTTAATAATATTGCCAGTGACGTCAAATTGACTATAATAAGTGGCAGTGTTTGTTGCAAGTCAGTCCGAGATTCCAGCATTCAGACTCATACTGCAATGCATTACACATGACCCTCTGAGAATCCAAGATTCCAACACTCAGACTCACACCACGATGCAGGCAGATCCCAAGACATGAGGCAATAAAGATTCTCACCAAATCTCTGACTCTCACCAAATCTCTAACTCACATGCATTGATTATCTGATATTGATAATCTTCACACATTCCAAAAATATTATATCAGGAATTTCAAGGCAGACTTATCAACATCCAAATTGGACAGGTAATGTATGAAATTAAGGAATTAATGTAAATATATGTTTGTAGATATTCTTGCAACGTAGACTGAGACTTCTCAGATACGGTTAGATCCAAATTCTAAGTATTTTCTATTCTGCAGATAGAAATATGAAGAAGTGGATATAAGGATTTATTCCTAAAAAGAAATGTTGTAAGATTGATACCAATATATATATTGAATTTGGAAATTACTGTGATTAAAATTAATAAGCAAGGAATTATATAACTACAAAATAAAAAGCAAAAGATTAGAAGTTTGATTCTCGAGATTAGGGGAGGATTTACTAAATACGTTTTTATTACTTATCATTAAATTAGCTCATCTTTTGTTGATCCATGTAGCATAGATATATATATATATATCTATAAGAGCTGGCTGGTTAAACCTTGTTTGCTGGGAAATGCATGTTGTATTAAGCAGAAATGTTTATTAACCATTTGTGTATTAGTTACTAACTGATAAGGTAAATGATATTAATCATATATGCAGTTACTAACCGGAGATACATATATTGTGAAGCTAGTTTTTATATGCTGATGGATTGTGGTTTGTAAATTTTTGTTTATGATATGAGATTTGAAACTTTTTTGTATACGTAATAAATATATATATATTTTTATCCGATTATTGATTATTGTATTTTTCAAAGCAAAACACAGACAATTAAAAGAATTCAGGATAATTTCTAAGAAATATAGACGATTGATATTTGTGTCTCGTATAAATTTCTTATGAAATAATAATCCCTGATATATTGGAGGCAACTGCCGAGGTAGGTCCAGTAAATCCAATATAGACATATTGGAGGCTTGGCTGATGAGCCCAATATATAACGTGTTGTATTCACGTGCAGAGATTATATCCGACAAATTGGAGGCACTGCTGAGATTGTAGTTTTTGTTTGGAATATAATTGTCAGTATTGTCTGATTAGACAGAGATAAAATATATATATCCGATTATTGTATTTTTTAAAGCGAAACACAGACAATTAAAAGAATTCAGGAGAATTTCTAAGAAATATAAACGATTGATATTTGTGTCTCGTATAAGTTTCTTATGAAATAATAATCCCTGATATATTGGAGGCAACTGCCGAGGTAGGTCCAGTAAGTCCAATATAGACATATTGGAGGCTTGGCTGATAAGTCCAATATATATAACGTGTTGTATTCACGTGCAGAGATTATATCCGACAAGTGCACATGCTAATTAATTTAGAGTCGAAACGAAAAAGCGCTGCCTTGCGGCGTTCAGGGGAAATGCCAACATTGGTGTTACCTAAAAGGCAGAGAGCACGTTGTGCCCATTCCCAGACCATAGCCGGGTCGAGTGGGGCGTCATTCGTGAGCGCCTCGTCCGCCATGACAAAAATGAGGGAGAGTGGGCCAGAAACATTGAGTAGTTTGTCTTGAGCAACGCGGAGGCCCTGTTCCAGACCTCGACGAGGATCCCTGCCAGCCTTGCCCCTAAAGGTGACAAAATCCTCGAACTCCGGAGTCAGGGACACCTTGTCCGGCAGCGTAGGGGGGAGGACATTCCGCCCTCAAACGCACCCTGTCAGCCTTATCTAGAGGGCAGCGCAGCCAGAAACAGAAAAACTCCGCTATGTGGTCAGGTGGGATCCAGGCTGACGACCTGGGGTGGGTGGTAGTTCGTGGGTCAAAAAAGGGGGATCCCTCTAGCATCGAGGAGCGGCGCAGGGGTATCAGAGGAAACCAGGGAGCATGGTGCTGGCGCGGTGGAGAGGGGCAAGAGTGTCAGGGTGTCAGAACGGGGCTCACCCGTTGTCAGGGTTTGACTGCGGTTGGTGTAGTAGGATGGGGTTGTGAGCCCAGGATGCAGTGACGGAGGCAGGTTCAGAATCACAAAGGGTGTTTATTGTAAATAAACACGGTAGCATAGAATCAGACAAGGAACAGGCAATGGAGTGGTCAGGGTTCAGCAAGGGGTCTGGTACACGGGGAGTCTTAGATGGGAGCAGGATGGGAGGGTACCGGTATATGGAAGCGATGAAAGTCCAGATAATAACAGAGGGTCCTTGGAGTCTTTGGTAGAGATTGTCAGGAGATTGTCAGGAGGTTTCAGGGAGCTTTGGCAGATTGAAGTTGCTGACTGCAAAACCTATGTGGAAGTGCAGGGGAAAGGGTGGGACTCCCTTATATGATGGACCAATTAGGGAAGATGAAGGGCAGGTGAGTCTCCATGGCCAGAACGTTAGAGTCCAGGATGTGAAAAGTCAACACAGAGTCCTGGAACCTGCAGGGGGCATGCAGGGTTTGGAACAAAAGGGGGCGCCAGGGGTCAGGACCTTACACCCGTTGAGCATAGAGCAACCGGCGGGTCTCCAGTGGAACCGGCTCCTTCCTCCTCGGGGTAATCAACGAGATCATAATTGTTGTACTCTTCTTTTTGGGTAGAGAGACAGGAGGACTTTTTTTCAGGACTCTTAACCTTGCCCGCGGGCTCAGATTGACCCATCCAGGGTCTTTTACGGGAAGGTGCTGCCGCCTTAGATTGGTCAGATTGGGAGTCCTCTGAATGGGCCGGTGACTGAGACCTAGAAAGGACTGGAGGGTCTGGCTGGTTTGGAATTGAGGGCATGGCCGCCAGAGTTATGGGCACAGATTCAGTAATGGCATTTAAAAAGCCAGGCCTTGAGCTCCTCCGGATTGGTAGGTAGCTGGGTCCATGATAAGGATAAACGGTGCTCACCCGTAGGGTATGAGTATATATACAATAAATTGGAGGGAATCAGCAGAAACCTGCAGTAGCCACTAGTAAAAAACAAACCAGTTGTATGGTTGAAATGTGATTCGGGGCTCATCCGAGGTATCCTGTGTCACGGAATGGCCCAGCACCCTCAGCCAGGGGCGGTGCAGTGACAGTGGTGGCTATGGACACTTAGGTGCGGTGGCACGCACCCAGTTTTGCAAGTACTTTTATTTAGATGTGATATTGTGTGGTGTAATAAAGTGTCCCCGTTGGTTTATTGCGTAATGTATTTCCCCTTTGTCTGCCTTGCCCGCCGCCATTTTCCGATCACCTTGTGGCGCAGTTCAGAATCTTCGATTCGGAAAATGGCCGATTCGAACCATCCGGTTCGAATCGTAAAATGGCCGATTCGGACCATCCGGTCCGAATTGGCGACTCCCCGAATCGTAATGGCCAATGGGTCCTGGGAGGGCGGGCAAGGATTCCCATTGTATTGTAATTTTGTGGAAAGTGATAAATGCCTGAACTGTAAATAATAAAGGCAGATTTAGCAGTGCATCCAGCCTCGACTGATGTGGTTATTTTTCCGCCGTACTTTTCGTTCTGAGAATCCCTCGAGGTCTCAGGGTGCGGTGTCCCAGATCCGAACCGAACCGAGCGCTCTGTGCCTGCATCGAGCATCAGGACAGAGGCGCAGCGGAAGGTGATTCGGTTCCCAGATCGAGAGATCCGATCCGAAGGGCGCGGCCGTGTACCGCGCTTCGGTATTGCGAGGGATTGCGGTAAGATCCGAATCCCTCGCCCATCCCGCAAGATCCGAAGATTCATCTGTCCCCGATCCGAAAAGTCTCCACCGGGATCCGAAGATTCACCCGCACCTGGATCGGAAACGTTTCCCGCAAGAGAAGATCCGAAACGTTTCCCACATAAGATCCGAAGATTCCTCCGCGGCTGGCAGATCCGATTTCCACGAACGTCCCACACCCTCAAGGTCAGTGAACCAGCTGCTCGGGACGCTGAGTGCCGTATGGCTCAGTGGTCGGGCTGGTTCTAGGCAGGGGTCCCCTCCACCGCCCCTAACTCTTCCGGGGTCACGCCAGGCCGCACGAGACGCCGAGTGCGCGTCACTCGGTAGTCGGGCCAGCGGTAAGCGACGGGGTCACGCAGATTGAGCACACCGCAGGCGGAACAACATCTCCATTCCGTCATACTGGTGGCAGCGGTGGGATTGCTCTCTGCAGGCCCCTAGGAGACCTACGCCATGGTGGTGTACACCTACTACGACCGGGACACCCTGCGTGGGATGTTGGAAAACCGGGGAGGAACGCCGGGTAGGAAGAACCGGAAGACCCTGATCAAGGAACTGACCAGGATGGATCAGGACAGGGTGGCGACGCCCGTCCCCAGCCCTGTCCACGCAGAGGTGGAGGAGGAGGCTGGCCTCAGAGAGTTGCGGCGTCGGATTGCCCTGCTCGGAGATGCCTCATCGTCGGTGGACAGATACGAAGTGATTCGGGAGTTCTACCGGGAAGTTGAGCAGGAGAAGGAACGCCAGCACGAGCTGCGGTTGGCAGAGCTCCGCAGAGCAGAGACTGAATACAGTAACCCCGAACCCTACCCCGTGGAACCCCGGGTCGAGGCTCACAGCTCGACTGGAGCTTCACCTTGGGAATCTGCAACCCCCAGTGATTGCCCTTGCGGGACTCCCAGCTCGCCTGGAGCCTGTACTGAGGACGTCACTCATCCCAGCGACCCTCGGATGGAGACTTACAGCTCGCCTGGAGCTGCATCTGAGGACGCCACATTCCCCGTTGAGGAGCGGTGCTCCTGTGCTGGCACCTTCGCTGACATGAAGGTCGTGTTGGCAAGAAGGCTGCAGGAGGGCCTGGAGCGGGACCAGAGGTCCACAGAGGAACTGTGGTACGAGGCCCTGGACCATGAGCGGGACTGCCATGGTGTGTACATTCCTTCCGACGCTGTCGTCCATCGGGTGCAGTACGATGTGCGAGCAGCGTTCCTGCAAGGTCGGGCCCCAGAGGAGTGGGAGAGGCCGAGCTCCGGAGTCTGGTGCAACAGGAGATCGCACTGGACGCCGCGTACCGCGCGCTTCGGTGGCTAACCGCCTCTCCGACAGTGCGCCCTATTGGAGGCAGTTCCACGGCAGGGCCTCGCTACGGAGGCACGGGGCTGCTCTACGAGGGCATGGCCGCCGACCCCGAGTTCGGAGCGGAGACAGAGGAACGGATGGAAGAGATCCTGGAGCGACGGGAACTGGAGATCCCGTCAGACAGCAGGGACTCGGTGTTTGAGGAGCTGGAGTCCCTAGCCGAGCGAGAGTGGGAGCTCGAGGTGGCTTACCGAAAACTGTTAGACGGCGTTCCGCAGTCGAGCCTGAGCTCCCCGTGGTGGGACGGGTCGGCGGAGGAAGTCGACAGTCCCCAGGTTTGGGACCTATGGGAGGCCGAGGCGGACCCATGGGTGCCCGTGGGGGTTCCGGCAGAGGAAGTTACCCCCTTCACCCCGCAAGAGGACAGGGTGGCTGAGGCCACGGGTCCAGTGGGGGAGGAGACGGATGGTCTCCCCGGGATGGGTTGTGCGCAACCATTGTTTGCCCCGGGGGGTGAAGTGACCATCCTTCCCCAAGGAGATCTCCAGAGTGCCGCTGGCCTCTGCCCACTACCCAGAATCTGCCAGGAGGAGCAGACAGATGGTTCCCCCGGGATGGGTTGTGCGCAACCATTGATTGCCCCGGGGGGGGAAGAAACCATCCTCCCGCAAGGAGATCCTCACCCAGCTGAAGAGCTGGCCACGGGGCAGAGCGCCGCTGGCCTCTGCCCACTACCCACAGTCTGCCAGGTGGAGCAGACGGATGGTCTCCCCGGGATGGGTTGCGTGCAACCATTGTTTGCCCCGGGGGGTGAAGTGACCAGCCCTCCCCAAGGAGATCCCCACCCAGCGGAAGAGCTGACACCAGGGCAGAGCGCCGCTGGCCTCTGCCCGTTTCTCCCAACTTGCCCCGAGGGGCAGAGCGAGGATGACCCCGTGCAACTGCTGTTGCATCCATTTGTCCCCTTCGTCGGCTACCAGGAAGAGCAGCCAGGTTTGGCTCTATTTGCTCCTTTGGTTGCCGTGTCCGTACCTGGCCATCCAGCGGAAGAGCTGGCAACGGGGCAGAACGCCGCTGGCCTCTGCCCATTTTGGCAACCCTTGGGCTCGGGGGCCTCACGCAGCCACGCTTCTGTCCCACGGCTGACCTGGGCACCCGGGGCGTGTGCATTTAGCACCCGGGTTCCCCGGGTGAGCGATAACCCTGGAGGGGACACAGGAGGTACTCCGGCCCAGACGTATGTCCTCTCGCCCAGCCGGGGTAACCCTAAGGACATGGGGTCCCGACCAAGCTGGCACGGCCGCAAGGCCAAATGGAGAGGCCTGGTGACCCGGCCTCCCCAGACTGACTATGGGCCTGGGAGCACCGACTTCCCCGGTATGACCCGGTGGGGTCAGACCAGGTGCGTCGAACTGGGGGAGGGGGAGGAGTGTCACGGAATGGCCCAGCACCCTCAGCCAGGGGCGGTGCAGTGACAGTGGTGGCTATGGACACTTGGGTGTGGTGGCACGCACCCAGTTTTGCAAGTACTTTTATTTAGATGTGATATTGTGTGGTGTAATAAAGTGTCCCCGTTGGTTTATTGCGTAATGTATTTTCCCTTTGTCTGCCTTGCTCGCCGCCATTTTCCGATCACCTTGTGGCGCAGTTCAGAATCTTCGATTCGGAAAATGGCCGATTCGGACCATCCGGTCCGAATTGGCGACTCCCCGAATCGTAATGGCCAATGGGTCCCGGGAGGGCGGGCAAGGAGTCCCATTGTATTGTAATTTTGTGGAAAGTGATAAATGCTTGAACTGTAAATAATAAAGCCAGATTTAGCAGTGCATCCAGCCTCGACTGATGTGGTTATTTTTCCGCCGTACTTTTCATTCTGAGAATCCCTCGAGGTCTCAGGGTGCGGTGTCCCAGATCCGAACCGAACCGAGCGCTCTGTGCCTGCATCGAGCATCAGGACAGAGGCGCAGCGGAAGGTGATTCGGTTCCCAGATCGAGAGATACGATCCGAAGGGCGCGGCCGGGTACCGCGCTTCGGTATTGCGAGGGATTGCGGTAAGATCCGAATCCCTCGCCGATCCCGCAAGATCCGAAGATTCATCTGTCCCCGATCCGAAAAGTCCTCTACCGGAGATCCGAAGATTCACCCGCACCTGGATCGGAAACGTTTCCCGCAAGAGAAGATCCGAAACGTTTCCCACATAAGATCCGAAGATTCCTCCGCGGCTGGCAGATCCGATTTCCACGAACGTCCCACACCCACAAGGTCAGTGAACCAGCTGCTCGGGACGCTGAGTGCCGTATGGCTCAGTGGTCGGGCTGGTTCTAGGCAGGGGTCCCCTCCACCGCCCACTAACCTCTTCCCGGGGTCACGCCAGGCCGCACGAGACGCCGAGTGCGCGCCACTCGGTAGTCGGGCCAGCGGTAAGCGACGGGGTCACGCAGATTGAGCACACCCGCAGGCGGAACAACATCTCCATTCCGTCATATCCTGTGCAAACCACCAGGAATTATTTAAGTATGGAGAAATCGGGGCTCACCCGAGAGCTCAGAGAAGCACCCGGTGTCCTATTTGGCAGAGCGGAGCTGTTTGGGGATACAGCGCGCTGCTAGCAGACCAACGCTCACGAAGAAGCGTGTGATCGAATGGCGGCAATCGCGTTACGAACGGAAAATGGCCGCCGGAGTGCGCAAGGGCAGACGCGCGCCACACACTCTGAGAGGAAAGGGAAGCCGCGCATGCGCGGAAACAAAGCATGAGTTTAGCCGTTAAAAGCAAGGAAAAACAGGAAAAATACACAAAAATTAATACAAAAATTAAAGCGAAACGCCGCAAATCACCCGACGGGCAGGGGAAGAACCCCCAGCCCGCCGGAAGATAGCAAGCAACCGAGCAAACAACGCGCGCCTGCAGGCGGGAGAGTGCCCACACAGCAGCGAGAAAAACCTATAGGAAGAATGACAATTAAGACATGTCATACAATAATAAAATACGTTTTAACTAAGAAATGGCAAAAAAACAGTAAAATACACCAAATATAAGCCTGGCAACCAGGAGCTGTTTTGTAAACGTCTCACCTGGAGGCCAGCAGCAAAGAAAAGAGGGCGTGCTGCTGTGATTTAGTAAAGAAAAGAGAATGCAAAATATGAAGCCTCCTGACTTGATATAAAATTAATGCAGCATATGATTCCTCACACTGCCGGGCAGCACCTCTATAGTATAATGAATGCAACATATGAATCCACACATTGCTGGGAAGCGCCTCTCTGCAGTATAATTAATGCAGCATATGAATCCGCACACTGCTGGGAAGCTCCTCTCTGCGGTATAATTAATGCAGCATGTGAATCCACACACTGCTGGGAAGCGTCTCTCTGCGGTATAATTAATGCAGCATATGAATCTACACACTGCTGGGAAGCACCTCTCTGCAGTATAATTAATGCAGCATATGAATCCACACACTGCTGGGAAGCGCCTCTCTGCAGTATAATTAATGCAGCATATGAATCCACACACTGCTGGGAAGCACCTCTCTGCAGTATAATTAATGCAGCATATGAATCCACACACTGCTGGGAAGCACCTCTCTGCGGTATAATTAATGCAGCATATGAATCCACACACTGCGGGGAAGCTCCTCTCTGCGGTATAATTAATGCAGCATATGAATCCACACACTGCTGGGAAGCACCTCTCTGCGGTATAATTAATGCAGCATATGAATCCACACACTGCTGGGAAGCACCTCTCTGCAGTATAATTAATGCAGCATATGAATCCACACACTGCGGGGAAGCGCCTCTCTGCGGTATAATTAATGCAGCATATGAATCCACACACTGCTGGGAAGCGCCTCTCTGCGGTATAATTAATGCAGCATATGAATCCACACACTGCGGGGAAGCGCCTCTCTGCGGTATAATTAATGCAGCATATGAATCCACACACTGCGGGGAAGCGCCTCTCTGCGGTATAATTAATGCAGCATATGAATCCATACACTGCTGGGAAGCACCTCTCTGCAGTATAATTAATGCAGCATATGAATCCACACACTGCTGGGAAGCGCCTCTCTGCAGTATAATTAATGCAGCATATGAATCCACACACTGCTGGGAAGCGCCTCTCTGCGGTATAATTAATGCAGCATATGAATCCACACACTGCTGGGAAGCGCCTCTCTGCGGTATAATTAATGCAGCATATGAATCCACACACTGCTGGGAAGCGCCTCTCTGCGGTATAATTAATGCAGCATATGAATCCACACACTGCTGGGAAGCGCCTCTCTGCAGTATAATTAATGCAGCATATGAATCCACACACTGCTGGGAAGCGCCTCTCTGCAGTATAATTAATGCAGCATATGAATCCACACACTGCTGGGAAGCGCCTCTCTGCGGTATAATTAATGCAGCATATGAATCCACACACTGCGGGGAAGCGCCTCTCTGCGGTATAATTAATGCAGCATATGAATCCACACACTGCTGGGAAGCGCCTCTCTGCGGTATAATTAATGCAGCATATGAATCCACACACTGCTGGGAAGCGCCTCTCTGCAGTATAATTAATGCAGCATATGAATCCACACACTGCTGGGAAGCTCCTCTCTGCGGGTTAATTAATGCAGCATATGAATCCACACACTGCTGGGAAGCGCCTCTCTGCAGTATAATTAATGCAGCATATGAATCCACACACTGCTGGGAAGCTCTCTCTGCGGTATAATTAATGCAGCATATGAATCCACACACTGCTGGGAAGCTCCTCTCTGCGGTATAATTAATGCAGCATATGAATCCACAACACTGCGAAGCACCTCTCTGCAGAATAATTAATGCAGCAGCATATGAATCCACACACTGCTGGGAAGCTCCTCTCTGCGGTATAATTAATGCAGCATATGAATCCACACACTGCTGGGAAGCTCCTCTCTGCGGTATAATTAATGCAGCATATGAATACACACACACTGCTGGAAGCGCCTCTCTGCAGTATAATTAATGCAGCATATGAATCCACACACTGCTGGGAAGCTCCTCTCTGCGGTATAATTAATGCAGCATATGAATCCACACACTGCGGGGAAGCACCTCTCTGCGGTATTATTAATGCAGCATATGAATCCACACACTGCTGGGAAGCGCCTCTCTGCAGTATAATTAATGCAACATATGAATCCACACACTGCTGGGAAGCGCCTCTCTGCCAGTATAATTAATGCGGCATATGAATCCACACACTGCTGGGAAGCACCTCTCTCTGCAGTATAATTAATGCAGCATATGAATCCACACACTGCTGGGAAGCACCTCTCTGCGGTATAGTTAATGCAGCATATGAATCCACACACTGCTGGGAAGCGCCTCTCTGCGGTATAATTAATGCAGCATATGAAGCCACACACTGCTGGGAAGCACCTCTCTGCGGTATAGTTAATGCAGCATATGAATCCACACACTGCTGGGAAGCGCCTCTCTGCGGTATAATTAATGCAGCATATGAATCCACACACTGCTGGGAAGCGTCTCTCTGCAGTATAATTAATGCAGCATATGAATCCACACACTGCTGGGAAGCGTCTCTCTGCGGTATAATTAATGCAGCATATGAATCCACACACTGCTGGGAAGCACCTCTCTGCAGTATAATTAATGCAGCATATGAATCCACACACTGCTGGGAAGCACCTCTCTGCAGTATAATTAATGCAGCATATGAATCCACACACTGCTGGAAGCACCTCTCTGCAGTATAATTAATGCAGCATATGAATCCACACACTGCTGGGAAGCGCCTCTCTGCGGTATAATTAATGCAGCATATGAATCCACACATGCTGGGAAGCGCCTCTCTGCGGTATAATTAATGGAGCATATGAATCCACACACTGCTGGAAGCGTCTTCTGCGGTATAATTGTGGATTATTCCAGCCTTGGTGTCAGAATAATCTTAATTTTAATAAAGACAGGAGGCGAATATTTTGCATT
Organism: Leptobrachium leishanense; assembly: GCA_009667805.1. Taxonomy (NCBI): domain Eukaryota; kingdom Metazoa; phylum Chordata; class Amphibia; order Anura; family Megophryidae; genus Leptobrachium; species Leptobrachium leishanense. The sequence continues at coordinate 6,671,160 of CM019067.1, read as the reverse complement.
CTCTTTTCTTTACTAAATCAACAGCAGCAAGGAAAGTTACATAGCAACAGCAGTAACCAATCAACAACAAGAGTGTAGTAAGTCCTTAGCCACGCCCTCTTTTCTTGTAAGCTGGACGAGCAGGAGAGACGTGACGAGGAGAAAACCAGAAATCCAGGAAGATGGAAGGAAAAACGGAAAATGAAGCGGAGCAGATCCAACTAGGCAGAAGTCCAGGAGACTTGAAGGTACAAAACTGGAAGCCAACGGCCATCCGAGATGATGGGAGACCACAGGAGCAAGTCAAACTGAGGAGGAAGCAGAGGATACGTGAAAGCACCATGCACAGGAGGTCTGTCAATCAACAGCCAACAAACGAATCATTTAAAATGAAAACAATCAAATGGTAACCAAAGTCGAGACAATAGTTCGAAGTGAGGCGAACAATACAAGTAAACCCTACTAGGGAATAAAACAGGTTAAACAAATGTACACTCATACAATTCTTTCATGTGAGAATTTTTTTTTTTTTTTTTTTTGTAATGAAGTTATTTATTTATGTATTTATTTATTTTTTTTTACATGTAGCAGAAGAACACACAGAACAATGTAAGCCAACCTGGGCCGGGGCGGGCGGGAAAAATATTCGCCTCCTGTCTTTATTAAAATTAAGATTATTCTGACACCAAGGCTGGAATAATCCACAATTTTATATCAAGGCAGGAGGCGAATATTTTACAGTTTTAAAGCTGCACTAAAGCCCCAGAAGCATGAGAACGAGGACAGAAATAGAAGGTACGAAATGTGACCGCCCTAGACCAATCAGCCGCCTGTAGAATATCGGCCAGAGAACCCCCAGCGTCTGCGACAGAAGAAGCCGCAGCGCCCCGCACGGAGTGAGCGCCGAAATGGGGAGCAACGCCTGCCAGGGAGAGGAGCCAGCGCACCCATCTAGAGAGGGTAGGAGAGGAAACAGGTTTGTAAGGAGAGACATAAGAGACCAAGAGTTGGCCAGTCGGGGAGGAGCGTAAAGGACGCAAACGAGAGAGGTAAGTAGTGACACAACGAGCCACACACAGTAGAGGATCAGTGGGAAAATAAGGGTAGAAAACCTCACGGGATAGAGTTTTAGTACGCCTAGTAAGCGAGAAGACAACACCCTCAGGGGAGAAAATCACGGTGTGTGCATCGAAGGCCCTAACATCAGAGACACGTCGAAAGGAAACCAAACATAACAGAACTGTTAATTTAGCCGAGAGCTGACGGAGGGTTAGTGAGTCATTATCCGGCCAGTTACGCAGGAAGTCAAGCATCAGCGCTACATCCCAGAATACCACATATCTCGGAGCCGGCGGGTGAGCGAGTCTAATGCCACGGAGGAGACGACAGACGGAAGGGTCCCTACCCACAGGAACGCCGCCCAGGGAACGTGAGCCGCCGAGATAGCCGAGCGGAACAGGTTAATAGTACGATAGGACTTCCCCAACGTGGAAAGATGCGCCAAAAAATTGAGGATCAACTGTAGAGGGGCAGTAGCGGATCAGCCTGTTGTTGCAAACACCAGCTACCCCAAGTTCTCCAGGCGTAACGATAACACTTTCTCGTGCCGGGAGCCCAGGATTCCCACAATAAGGAGCGAGCTGCATCTGATAGTCCCGGCAACATGCAGGGTCCCCGGAAATCGTCCACGCCACTAGAGGAAGATTGTTCTCCAAAATCATCGGATGTGGTCTGCCCTGGGGATCCAACAGAATGGATTGGAAGGACGGGAGCAGGAGTGGATGGAGGCAGGATAGTTCCAGCGTCAGTGGGAACCAGGGTTGAGCATGCCACAAGGGTGTGAGAAGAAGCATCCGGATCCCCTGTCGGCGGACTTCTTGGATCGTCCGCGTGATCATCGGGAACGGCGGAAAAGCGTAGGCCCCGGACGGTGGCCATGGTTGAAGAAAGGCGTCCACCGCAGTTGCCTGTGGGTCCGGAAGCCAGCTGAAGTAGGCCTCTGTTTGACGATTCAAGCGAGAGAAGCGAACAGATCGAGGTGAAACGGACCCCTCAGTTCCGACAGGCGGTTGAACGTAGACACATCTAGTTTCCAATCGCTGGAGTCCCTCCAATATCTCGAAAACCAATCTGCCACAAGATTGGAGGAACCGGGAAGGTATTCCGCCCTGAGAGAGATGTTCCGTTCCAAACAATAATTGAAGAGGGAAAGCGTGAGGTCCGACAGGAGCTTGGAGCGGGAGCCTCCTAGGCGATTCACGTACTGGACCGCGGAGATGTTGTCCATCCGGAGAAGAAGGGTGCAGTCCCTGAGGTCCTGGGTAAAACTGCGAACGGCGAACGAGCCGGCGATGAGCTCCAGGCAATTGATGTGAAGTTGCCGTTCCTCCGGAGCCCATGCTCCTCCCGTGGATATAGTGCCACAAGTTGCTCCCCAGCCCGACTGGCTGGCATCGGATTCCAGAACGAAATCTGGTAGAGAGCCGAAGATGCTCGGCCGTTCCAGGCCTCCATATGGCGTAACCACCATAGGAGCTCCACACGAACCTCGGGGTAATGGAGACCAGCTGGTCGTAGGAGGGGTTGAGACGGAGGAGGGTTGTTGGGCCGACGTGCCTCAGACGTTGCATCGCGATAGTGGTATGGGCCAGGGAAGATGGCCTGAATGGAGGAAGAGAGGAGACCCACTACTCTCGCAAATCTCGGAGACAGATGGTGTCCATGCTGAGGACTCCGCGTAGGGATTTCTTGATGGCCCGAAGCTTTTTGCGGGGGAAGCCGCAGTTGGCAAGACATTGAGTCTATATCGAATCCGAGGATGGTGTCGGTTTGGGCGGGACGCAGCGCCGATTTGTCCCTGTTGATAATGAAGCCCAGGTCTTGGAGGAGCGTGACCACCAGGGTTGTATGGTGAGCGGATTGCGCGGGGTCCTGCGCCAATAGAAGGATGTCGTCTAGATATATGATCGTCCTGACGCCTTTTGGGAAGGAAATAGCGTAGGCGACCCGCGACCGGAATGTGTGGAAGTGGGAGTGCTGGGGCACTTACCAGTGGAATAGCGGCGTCTGGGTCTGTTGAAGCCGCGACCAACCGGGACTCCGCGCGCCAGGATCGGACTGGGTCTGTACTGCACCTCCTGGCTTGGCGTGAAGCGAGGTCTATAGGTAGCGTTTGTAACGGCTGGCGACCCGACCTCTTGGTGCGCCAGCCCTGGAGGAAAAACGTTGCTGGGGGTGGAAAACCCTTTTCATATTTGCCTGAACCTTTTGAAGGTTTGTATAAACGTTTACCTTACGATTAAGGTCTCTCATGAACAGATCTCCAAACAGTAAGCCTTGTGCTGCCGGACCCAATTCTTTTGTAGCCATGCTAGTTAGCTTAGCATCTAGCCGAAACAGCGCCGCCTTACGGCGTTCAGACGAAATACCGACGTTGGCATTACCCAACAAACAAAGGGCGCGCTGTGCCCATTCGCGGACTAGCGCAGGATCGAGCAGGCTGTTGGTGGCTAGTGCTTCGTCCGCCATCACGAAGATGAGTGAGAGGGGACCGGAGACGTCCAGAAGCTTGTCCTGGGCGACACGGAGACCCTGTTCCAAACCCTTTCTAGGGTCCCTGCCAGCCTTACCCATGAAAGTGACGAAGTCTTCGTCAAATTCAGGGGTAAGGGACACCTTATCGGGTAGAGTCGGGCGAGGGCATTCGGCCCGTAAGCGCGCTCTATCCGCTTTATCCAGGGGGCAGCGCAACCAGAAGCGCAAAAATTGAGTGATATGGTCCGGTGGTAACCAAGCGGAGGACCTAGGGTGGGTGGTCGAGCGCGGGTCAAAGAAAGGCAAGCCTCGGGAGTCGAGGAGTTGAAAATGGGTGTCCGCGGACGCAAGTGAGCGTGGTGGCGCGGGCATGGTATTAAGTGGCATGAGTGCCATGGCATCGGAACGGGGCTCACCCGTAGAAACAGGAGTGACCGGTGGGTTGCCGGTAGATTCCATATCCTCCTCATCAGGATAATCGGCCTGATAGTCATCCAGATCATAAGTGTCGACACATTTGGGTTCTGGGACACATTTGGATTTTTTAATAGGAGCTTTACCCTTGCCAGCGGATTCCGACTGGCCTTTCCAGGGTCTTTTACGTGAGGGTTCTGCAGACTCGGATATGTCAGAGTGTGAACCCTCGGAGTGGGTCGGAGACTGGGCCCTTGAAAGAACCGGGGGTTCCGTTGGGGGGGCTGGAGGAAGGCTTTGCGAGCGCTATGGGGAGGGTTTCAGAGATGGCTGTCAGAAGCCAAGCTTTGAGCTCCTCCTGATTGGAGGGAAGTTGTGGGGGATCCATGGCCAAAGAGATCAGAAACGGGGCTCACCCGTAAGTAATATAATTTTATATTATATTGTTAATTTGATCCAAGTGTGCGGATCGAAACGCCGCTGAGCGGCTTGCCCGCGGTTATTGCGGCTCTTTAAAGTGAGTGCCGAAGCAGACACTAAATTGCGGGGCTCACCCGAGGTTAGGAGATTTTTTGGGTCCGTGCAGCAGGCTGTCTGATCGCAAGGAGGCACCTGCCGACCTTAAACCGGCACGAGTTGTATTAATGGCGGCAGACAGCGAAGATCAAAATGCCCGAAACGCATGCGCAGATGGGGTCGCGCAGTCTGAGGCAAGTTCCTCATGCGGGACTGCGCGCGCAACTAGCGGCGCTCTCTGAAGTAAAAAATATAAATATATTAACGATATTGATAGACTAACACCCGGAGGCCAGGGTAGATAAAATCGCCCTATTTGAAGGGAAAACAAACAAATAAAGCAAGCGCCAGCCTGCAGGCGGGAATAGTGCCCACGCAGCAGGCAGAAACCTAAGGAAAAAACCGTATTAAATACAGAAACCTTGCCTAAACAAAATTAGATATGACTATATATAGCTAATCATAAAAAATAACCAAATATAACCAAAATATATCCTGGCGTCCAGGAGCTGTTTTTAAAACGACTCACCTGGAGGCCAGCAGCAAGAAAAGAGGGCGTGGCTAAGGACTTACTACACTCTTGTTGTTGATTGGTTACTGCTGTTGCTATGTAACTTTCCTTGCTGCTGTTGATTTAGTAAAGAAAAGAGAATGCAAAATATGAAGCCTCCTGCCTTGATATAAAATTAATGGCATATGAATCCACACCACTGCTGGGAAGCACCTCTCTGCCCAGTATATTAATGCAGCATATGAATCCACACACTGCTGGAAGCTCCTCTCTGCGGTATAATTTAAGCAGCATATGAATCCACACACTGCTGGGAAGCGCCTCTCTGCGCGGTATAATTAATGCAGCATATGAATCCACACACTGTGCGGAAGCGCCTCTCTGCGGTATTAATAATGCAGCATATGAATCCACACACTGCTGGGAAGCACCTCTCTGCAGTATAATTAATGCAGTATATGAATCCACACACTGCTGGAGCACCTCTCTGCAGTATAATTAATGCAGCATATGAATCCTCACACTGCTGGAAGCGCCTCTCTGCAGTATAATTAATGCAGCATATGAATCCACACACTGCTGCGGAAGCACCTCTCTGCAGTATAATTAATGCAACATATGAATCCTCACACTGCTGGGAAGCGAAGCGCCTCTCGCGTATAATTAATGCAGCATATGAATCCACACACTGCTGGGAAGCGCCTCTCTGCAGTATAATTAATGCAGCATATGAATCCACACACTGCTGGGAAGCGCCTCTCTGCAGTATAATTAATGCAGCATATGAATCCACACACTGCTGGGAAGCGACTCTGCAGTATAATTAATGCAGCATATGAATCCACACACTGCCTGGGAAGCACCTCTCTGCGGTATAATTAATGCAGCATAATGAATCCACACACTGCTGGAAGCGCCTCTCTGCAGTATAATTAATGCAGCATATGAATCCTCACACTGCTGGGAAGCGCCTCTCTCCTGCAGTATAATTAATGCAGCATATGAATCCACACACTGCTGGGAAGCACCTCTCTGCAGTATAATTAATGCAACATATGAATCCTCACACTGCTGGGAAGCGCCTCTCTGCGGTATAATTAATGCAGCATATGAATCCACACACTGCTGGGAAGCGCCTCTCTGCCAGTATAATTAATGCAGCATATGAATCCACACACTGCTGGGAAGCGCCTCTCTGCAGTATAATTAATGCAGCATATGAATCCACACACTGCTGGAAGCGACTCTGCAGTATAATTAATGCAGCATATGAATCCACACACTGCTGGGAAGCACCTCTCTGCCGGTATAATTAATGCCAGCATATGAATCCACCACACTGCTGGGAAGCGACTCTGCAGTATAATTAATGCAGCATATGAATCCACACACTGCTGGGAAGCGACTCTGCAGTATAATTAATGCAGCATATGAATCCTCACACTGCTGGGAAGCACCTCTCTGCGGTATAATTAATGCAGCATATGAATCCACACACTGCTGGGAAGCGCCTCTCTGCAGTATTAATTAATGCAGCATATGAATCCACACACTCTGGGAAGCGCCTCTCTGCAGTATAATTAATGCAGCATATGAATCCACACCTGCTGCGGAAGCGACTCTGCAGTATAATTAATGCAGCATATGAATCCACACACTGCTGGGAAGCACCTCTCTGCGGTATAATTAAGGCAGCATATGAATCCACACACTGCTGGGGAAGCGCCTCTCTGCAGTATAATTAATGCAGCATATGAATCCACACACTGCTGGGAAGCGCCTCTGCTGCGGTATAATTAATGCAGCATATGAATCCACACACTGCTGGGAAGCGCCTCTCTGCGTATAATTAATGCAGCATATGAATCCGCACACTGCTGGAAGCGCCTCTCTGCAGTATAATTAATGCAGCATATGAATCCACACACTGCTGGGAAGCGCCTCTACAGTCTGATGCTAGCTTCAACCGGCGCGCTGTGTGCATCTTCTGAGAAGATACGCTATTAGTGTAGCGGGGAAGCCGGCTGCGCATTTTGCATCGCTCCCTCTACACTAATAGCGTATCTTCTTAGAAGCTGCAAACAGCGTGGGAGACGGGAGGCTGCGCTTGTTGGTGGATCCAGGATTCAGGTGAGAATTAGAAAAAAAATAAATATATATTTTATGTTCCTGGGGACATTTAAAAATGTCCTCAGATTTTTTTTTTTTTTTTAAAAAAATGTGTCACCTTACCTTAGCATGGTGGTCAGTAGATACTGCTCCCACTGGGAGGATATTCCATGTATCTACTACCCTTTCTATATCACTGTTACTGCTCCCACTGGGAGGATATTCTATGTATCTACTACCCTTTCTATATCACTGTTACTGCTCCCACTGGGAGGATATTACATGTATCTACTACCCTCATATCACTGTTACTGCTCCCACATGGAGGATATTCCATGGTATCTACTACCCTTTCTATATCACTGTTACTGCTCCCACTGGGAGGATATTCCATGTATCTACTACCCTTTCTATATCACTGTTACTGCTCCCACTGGGAGGATATTCCATGTATCTACTACCCTTTCTATATCACTGTTACTGCTCCCACTGGGAGGATATTCCATGTATCTACTACCCTTTCTATATCACTGTTACTGCTCCCACTGGGAGGATATTCCATGTATCTACTACCCTTTCTATATCACTGTTACTGCTCCCACTGGAGGATATTTCCATGTTATCTACTACCCTTTCTATATCACTGTTACTGCTCCCACTGGGAGGATATTCCATGTATCTACTACCCTTTCTATATCACTGTTACTGCTCCCACTGGGAGGCTATTCCATGTATCTACTACCCTTTCTATATCACTGTTACTGCCCCCACTGGGAGGATATTCCATGTATCTACTACCCTTTCTATATCACTGTTACTGCTCCCACTGGGAGGCTATTCCATGTATCTACTACCCTTTCTATATCACTGTTACTGCTCCCACTGGGAGGATATTCCATGTATCTACTACCCTTTCTATATCACTGTTACTGCTCCCACTGGGAGGATATTCCATGTATCTACTACCCTTTCTATATCACTGTTAGGCTGGGGTCAGACGAGCGTAGTGTTCACGTCCGTGATTGCGCCTAAAAGTACGTGCGTGATAGCATGAAAGAAAGCCCATCAGAGCCCGACACACGAAGTACGTCCGCACTGAACTGCGGACGCACAACGGCCGCAGCAAACGGACGCAAGGCAGGTAAGAACTTACAACCCCTAGAAAGGCTGCACAAAGTGCACTGCGTCCTCAACGTCTGCATAGCTTTGTGGCCACTACTGCGTCTTCCGTACTGACGTACAGTCCGTAGAAATCACGCTCGTCTGACCCTAGCCTTACTGTCCCCACTGGGAGGATATTCCATGTATCTACTACCCTTTCTATATCACTGTTACTGCTCCCACTGGGAGGCTATTCCATGTATCTACTACCCTTTCTATATCACTGTACTGCTCCCACTGGGAGGTTATTCCATGTAACAGTGATATAGAAAGGGTAGTAGATACATGGAATAGCCTCCCAGTGGAGCAGTAACAGTGATATAGAAAGGGTAGTAGATACTGCTCCCACTGGGAGGCTATTCCATGTATCTATTACCCTTTCTATATCACTGTTACTGCTCCCACTGGAGGCTATTCCATGTATCTACTACCCTTTCTATATCACTTACTGTCCCCACTGGGAGGCTATTCCATGTATCTACTACCCTTTCTATATCACTGTTACTGTCCCCACTGGGAGGCTATTCCATGTATCTACTACCCTTCTATATCACTGTTACTGTCCCCACTGGGAGGCTTCCATGTATCTACTACCATTTCTATATCACTGTTACTGCCCCCACTGGGAGGTTATTCCATGCATCTACTACCCTTTCTATATCACTGTTACTGCTCCCACTGGGAGGCTATTCCATGTAACAGTGATATAGAAAGGGTAGTAGATACCTGGAATAGCCTCCCAGTGGGGGCAGTAACAGTGATATAGAAAGGGTAGTAGATACATGGAATATCCTCCCAGTGGAGCAGTATCTACTACCCTTTCTATATCACTGTTACTGTCCCCACTGGGAGGCTATTCCATGTATCTACTACCCTTTTCTATATCACTGTTACTGCTCCCACTGGGAGGTTATTCCATGTAACAGTGATATAGAAAGGTAGTAGATACCTGGAATAGCCTCCCAGTGGGGGCAAGTAACAGTGATAATAGAAAGGGTAGTAGATACATGGAATAGCCTCCCAGTGGGAGCAGTAACAGTGATATAGAAAGGGTAGTAGATACATGGAATAGCCTCCCAGTGGGAGCAGTAACAGTGATATAGAAAGGGTAGTAGATACATGGAATAGCCTCCCAGTGGGAGCAGTAACAGTGATATAGAAAGGGTAGTAGATACATGAATAGCCTCCCAGTGGGAGCAGTAACAGTGATATAGAAAGGGTAGTAGATACATGGAATAGTCTCCCAGTGGGAGCAGTAACAGTGATATAGAAAGGGTAGTAGATACATGGAATAGCCTCCCAGTCGGAGCAGTAACAGTGATATAGAAAGGGTAGTAGATACATGGAATAGCCTCCAGTGGGAGCAGTAACAGTGATATAGAAAGGGTAGTAGATACATGGAATAGCCTCCCAGTGGGAGCAGTAACAGTGATATAGAAAGGGTAGTAGATACATGGAATAGTCTCCCAGTGGGAGCAGTAACAGTGATATAGAAAGGGTAGTAGATACATGGAATAGCCTCCCAGTGGGAGCAGTAACAGTGATATAGAAAGGGTAGTAGATACATGGAATAGTCTCCAGTGGGAGCAGTAACAGTGATATAGAAAGGGTAGTAGATACATGGAATATCCTCCCAGTGGGAGCAGTAACAGTGATATAGAAAGGGTAGTAGATACATGGAATAGCCTCCCAGTGGGAGCAGTAACAGTGATATAGAAAGGGTAGTAGATACATGGGATATCCTCCCAGTGGGAGCAGTAACAGTGATATAGAAAGGGTAGTAGATACATGGAATAGCCTCCCATTGGGAGCAGTAACAGTGATATAGAAAGGGTAGTAGGTACATGGAATAGCCTCCCAGTGGGGGCAGTAACAGTGACATAGAAAGGGTAGTAGATACATGGAATATCCTCCCAGTGGAAGCAGTAACAGTGATATAGAAAGGGTAGTAGGTAAAAATGTGTCACCTTACCTTAGCCTGGTGGTCAGTGGGGGCTCCTTGGATCCTGGTTGTGAGGGGGGGGGGGTCTGCCGTGGCTGCAGGTGCAGTGGCTCCCTCTCTGCGCCGCCTCTCTGTCACATGCACCCGGCCGGCAAGCGCGCACAGTGGCAGCTCTGTCATCCAGCGGCCGCGTGCTCCTCAAGTGATCCTTGAGAGGCCCCGGCGGGCTGCCCTCTACAGTGCCTGATTAAAGGGCCTCGTCTGCCTGATATTTTAGCAACAAGAACGTTTGATCCTTTAGGCTTCAATGTTAAAAATATTCCCGTTTTTTTTTTTTTTTAGAAAGGATTTTACCAGGAAGGACACATTGAGATTTCTCTGGTTTTCCAGGAAGGATACATTGAGATTTCTCTGGTTTTCCAGGAAGGATACATTGAGATTTCTCTGGTTTTCCAGGAAGGATACATTGAGATTTCTCTGGGTTTCAGTATGTCCTGGGTGGCGAGTATGTACCGATAGGTGTCTTGCCCAAGGACACTTACTGGAGAGGTGCTCTTGCTGGGATCAAACCCATGTCTCCACAGGCTCTCTCCATGCAGAGCAGTGATGTTACCTCTACTCCACCCAGCCGGTACAACTCAATATCTAATAAACTGTTGCTTATAATATTCTGCAGTAAAGAGTCTCTTTATTTATAGATTTTTTTAAGCATTTTTTAAAAAACAAAATTGACCTTTTTGCGTACGGCCTGATAAGATCGGAGTTCGCGAACTTTCGAACCGTCAATGTTCGATGCCAACATCGAACCGATTCGAGCCGGCAGCCCATCCCCAGCCATGATGTGTTTGTCTTTGTGTTCACTCAGGGAGAACCTCGGGACACACAGCAGTGTGAATATCCTCCTGCCCCAGGATGTGGCGCAACTCTTTCAGGCAGAGGGGGTCTTTCCTCGCCGCATGAGGATCGAGCCCTGGGCAATTCACAGAGACATTCGTAATCACAAGTGCGGAGTATTCCTGCTGTGAGTATAACCCCCCCCACCCCCCCGCCCAAAACTCCCAACCTTACTGTCATTACATGTATCTACTACCCTTTCTATATCACTGTTACTGCTCCCACTGGGAGGATATTCCATGTATCTACTACCCTTTCTATATCACTGTTACTGCTCCCACTGGGAGGATATTCCATGTATCTACTACCCTTTCTATATCACTGTTACTGCTCCCACTGGGAGGATATTCCATGTATCTACTACCCTTTCTATATCACTGTTACTGCTCCCACTGGGAGGCTATTCCATGTTTCTACTACCCTTTCTATATCACTGTTACTGCTCCCACTGGGAGGATATTCCATGTATCTACTACCCTTTCTATATCACTGTTACTGTCCCCACTGGGAGGCTATTCCATGTTTCTACTACCCTTTCTATATCACTGTTACTGCTCCCACTGGGAGGATATTCCATGTATCTACTACCCTTTCTATATCACTGTTACTGCTCCCACTGGGAGGATATTCCATGTATCTACTACCCTTTCTATATCACTGTTACTGCTCCCACTGGGAGGCTATTCCATGTTTCTACTACCCTTTCTATATCACTGTTACTGCTCCCACTGGAGGATATTCCATGTATCTACTACCCTTTCTATATCACTGTTACTGCTCCCACTGGGAGGCTATTCCATGTATCTACTACCCTTTCTATATCACTGTTACTGCTCCCACTGGGAGGATATTCCATGTATCTACTACCCTTTCTATATCACTGTTACTGCCCCCACTGGGAGGATATTCCATGTATCTACTACCCTTCTATATCACTGTTACTGCTCCCACTGGAGGATATTCCATGTATCTACTACCCTTTCTATATCACTGTTACTGCTCCCACTGGGAGGCTTTTCCATGTATCTACTACCCTTTCTATATCACTGTTACTGCTCCCACTGGGAGGCTATTCCATGTTTCTACTACCCTTTCTATATCACTGTTACTGCTCACACTGGGAGGATATTCCATGTATCTCCTCCCCTTTCTATATCACTGTTACTGCCCCCACTGGGAGGATATTCCATGTATCTACTACCCTTTCTATATCACTGTTACTGCTCCCACTGGGAGGTTATTCCATGTATCTACTACCCTTTCTATATCACTGTTACATGGAATAGCCTCCTAGTGGGAGCAGTAACAGTGATATAGAAAGGGTAGTAGATACATGGAATAGCCTCCCAGTGGGGGCAGTATCTACTACCCTTTCTATATCACGGTTACTGCTCCCACTGGGAGGATATTCCATGTATCTACTACCCTTTCTATATCACTGTTACTGCCCCCACTGGGAGGATATTCCATGTATCTACTACCCTTTCTATATCACTGTTACTGCCCCCACTGGGAGGCTATTCCATGTATCTACTACCCTTTCTATATCACTGTTACTGCTCCCACTGGGAGGTTATTCCATGTATCTACTACCCTTTCTATATCACTGTTACTGCTCCCACTAGGAGGCTATTCCATGTATCTACTACCCTTTCTATATCACTGTTACTGCTCCCACTGGGAGGCTATTCCATGTATCTACTACCCTTTCTATATCACTGTTACATGGAATATCCTCCCAGTGGGAGCAGTAACAGTGATATAGAAAGGGTAGTAGATACATGGAATAGCCTCCTAGTGGGAGCAGTATCTACTACCCTTTCTATATCACTGTTACATGGAATAGCCTCCCAGTGGGAGCAGTAACAGTGATATAGAAAGGGTAGTAGATACATGGAATAGCCTCCCAGTGGGAGCAGTAACAGTGATATAGAAAGGGTAGTAGATACATGGAATAGCCTCCCAGTGGGAGCAGTATCTACTACCCTTTCTATATCACTGTTACTGCTCCCACTGGGAGGCTATTCCATGTATCTACTACCCTTTCTATATCACTGTTACTGCTCCCACTAGGAGGCTATTCCATGTATCTACTACCCTTTCTATATCACTGTTACTGCTCCCACTGGGAGGTTATTCCATGTATCTACTACCCTTTCTATGTAGTCCTGCCAGACTGTAATTGGTTCAGTGTCTCCTAATCCGGCAGGAATGGTGAGGAATGGCGCTCAGACCGCCTGGTGCTGAATAAAGAGGTGCTGAACCCGATCGGGGTGAAGAAATTCCTACCTTTCCTGGATGAAGTCTCGCGCGACTTTGCTGGGTTACTGAGACAGAGGATCAACAGGAACACGCGCGCCGCGCTGACCATCGATCTGTACGCCGACCTCTTCCGATTCACGCTGGAAGGTGAGGCTCAACCCTGTACAACAAAACAGTGAGGGAGCTCTGTGTCCCAGAGCTCCCCGTTAACACACACCGTGACTCCTCCTATATCCCAGAGCTCCCCGTTAGCACACACTGTGACTCCTCCTATATCCCAGAGCTCCCCGTTAGCGCACACTGTGACTCCTCCTATATCCCAGAGCTCCCCGTTAGCACACACTGTGACTCCTCCTATATCCCAGAGCTCCCCGTTAGCACACACTGCCTCCTCCTATATCTCTGAGAAGGCAAACACGAGTTCTAGGGCCAAATTTACTTCTGAGGAGCATATAGACTCTGCGCTCGCATCAAAAGACGGGGCAGAATCTGTTGCGCAAAAATGGAGCAGTATGTTAGGGCTTGGGTTAAACAAGCACAAACCGTAACCTAACCCTAAACCAAGCACAAATACTAACCTGACCCTAAAACAAGCACAAATAGTAACCTGACCCTAAAACAAGCACAAATAGTAACCCTAACCCTGAACCATGCACAAATAGTAACCCTAAACCATGCACAAATAGTAACCCTAACCCTAAAACAAGCACAAATAGTAACCCTAACCCTAAAACATGCACAAATGGTAACCCTAACCCTAAAACAAGCACAAATAGTAACCCTAACCCTAAACCAAGCACAAATAGTAACCCTAAAACAAGCACAAATAGTAACCTAACCCTAAAACAAGCACAAATAGTAACCCTAACCCTTAAACAAGCACAAATAGTAACCCTAACCCTAAAACAAGCACAAATAGTAACCCTAAAACAAGCACAAATAGTAACCTAACCCTAAAACAAGCACAAATAGTAACCTAACCCTAAACCAAGCACAAATAGTAACCTAACCCTAAAACAAGCACAAATAGTAACCTGACCCTAAAACAAGCACAAATAGTAACCCTAACCCTAAAACAAGCACAAATAGTAACCTAACCCTAAACCAAGCACAAATAGTAACCTAACCCTAAGGCTAGGGACAGATGAGCGCATTTTCTGCGGCCACCGTCAAAATGTACGTCGATGCGTGCGCACGCATTTTTTCACGGAATACGCTTAAGTGGTCAGACGATGCGCAATTCTGGACGTATTTCATGACGATGGGGTGAAAAGAAGTCTAGGGAAATCCGGCTGTTTGAACGTTATGTTGGCCGCACACTAGCAGCGTCTGACATCTCCTAATCACGCACACACGCTGCTATGCGGCCGCAGCGCACTCTGTACGTCAGTACCAGCGGTTTAACGTTCTCGAAAAAATGCGTTCATTTTCCACTTGCGTTGCGCGGCCGGACTTTTGTGCGACCGTACTTCGTATATTGGCTGTCATTGCCCGGCATCTGCTGCTAGTGCGGCCGTGATTATGTGCGCCAGAACGCGCGTTCGCACTGCCTCAGTCTGACCCTAGCCTAAAACAAGCACAAATAGTAACCTGACCCTAAAACAAGCACAAATAGTAACCCTAACCCTAAACCATGCACAAATAGTAACCCTAAACCATGCACAAATAGTAACCCTAACCCTAAAACAAGCACAAATAGTAACCCTAACCCTAAAACGAGCACAAATAGTAACCTAACCCTAAACCATGCACAAATAGTAACCCTAAAACAAGCACAAATAGTAACCTAACCCTAAAACAAGCACAAATAGTAACCCTAACCCTTAAACAAGCACAAATAGTAACCCTAACCCTAAAACAAGCACAAATAGTAACCCTAAAACAAGCACAAATAGTAACCTAACCCTAAAACAAGCACAAATAGTAACCTAACCCTAAACCAAGCACAAATAGTAACCTAACCCTAAAACAAGCACAAATAGTAACCTGACCCTAAAACAAGCACAAATAGTAACCCTAACCCTAAAACAAGCACAAATAGTAACCTAACCCTAAACCAAGCACAAATAGTAACCTAACCCTAAAACAAGCACAAATAGTAACCTGACCCTAAAACAAGCACAAATAGTAACCCTAACCCTAAACCATGCACAAATAGTAACCCTAAACCATGCACAAATAGTAACCCTAACCCTAAAACAAGCACAAATAGTAACCCTAACCCTAAAACGAGCACAAATAGTAACCTAACCCTAAACCATGCACAAATAGTAACCCTAACCCTAAAACAAGCACAAATAGTAACCCTAACCTAAAACAAGCACAAATGGTAACCCTAACCCTAAAACAAGCACAAATAGTAACCCTAACCCTAAAACAAGCACAAATAGTAACCCTAACCCTAAACCAAGCACAAATAGTAACCCTAAAACAAGCACAAATAGTAACCTAACCCTAAAACAAGCACAAATAGTAACCCTAACCCTAAAACAAGCACAAATAGTAACCCTAACCCTAAAACAAGCACAAATAGTAACCCTAAAACAAGCACACATCGTAACCCTAACCCTAAAACGAGCACAAATAGTAACCCTAAAACGAGCACAAATAGTAACCCTAAAACAAGCACAAATAGTAACCCTAACCCTAAAACAAGCACAAATAGTAACCCCAACCCTAAACCAAGCACAAATAGTAACCCTAAAACAAGCACAAATAGTAACCTAACCCTAAAACAAGCACAAATAGTAACCCTAACCCTAAAACAAGCACAAATAGTAACCCTAACCCTAAAACAAGCACAAATAGTAACCCTAAAACAAGCACAAATAGTAACCCTAAAACAAGCACAAATAGTAACCCTAACCCTAAAACAAGCACAAATAGTAACCCTAACCCTAAAACAAGCACAAATAGTAACCCTAACCCTAAAACAAGCACAAATAGTGACCCTAAAACAAGCACAAATAGTAACCCTAACCCTAAAACAAGCACAAATAGTAACCCTAACCCTAAAACAAGCACAAATAGTAACCCTAACCCTAAAACAAGCACAAATAGTGACCCTAAAACAAGCACAAATAGTAACCCTAACCCTAAAACAAGCACAAATAGTAACCCTAAAACAAGCACAAATAGTGACCCTAAAACAAGCACAAATAGTAACCCTGACCCTAAAACAAGCACAAATAGTAACCCTAAAACAAGCACAAATAGTGACCCTAAAACAAGCACAAATAGTAACCCTAACCCAAGCACAAATAGTAACCCTAAAACAAGCACAAATAGTAACCCTAAAACAAGCACAAATAGTAACCTAACCCTAAAACAAGCACAAATAGTAACCCTAACCCTAAAACAAGCACAAATAGTAACCCTAAAACAAGCACAAATAGTAACCCTAAAACAAGCACAAATAGTAACCCTAACCCTAAAACAAGCACAAATAGTAACCCTAAAACAAGCACAAATAGTAACCCTAACCCTAAAACAAGCACAAATAGTAAACCTAAAACAAGCACAAATAGTAACCCTAACCCTAAAACAAGCACAAATAGTGACCCTAAAACAAGCACAAATAGTAACCCTAACCCTAAAACAAGCACAAATAAGTAACCTAAAACAAGCACAAATAGTGACCCTAAAACCAGCACAAATAGTAACCCTAACCCTAAAACAACACAAAATAGTAACCCTAAAACAAGCACAAATAGTGACCCTAAAAACAAGCACAAATAGTAACCCTAACCCTAAACCAAGCACAAATAGTAACCCTAAAACAAGCACAAATAGTGACCCTAAAACAAGCACAAATAGTAACCCTAACCCTAAACCAAGCACAAATAGTAACCTAAAACAAGCACAAATAGTAACCCTAAAAACAAGCACAAATAGTAACCTAACCCTAAAAACAAGACAAATAGTAACCCTAACCCTAAAAACAAGCACAAATAGTAACCTAAAACAAGCACAAATAGTAACCCTAAAACAAGCACAAATAGTAACCCTAAAACAACAAGCACAAATAGTAACCCTAAAACAAGCACAAATAGTGACCCTAAAACAAGCACAAATAGTAACCTAAAAACAAGCACAATAGTGACCCTAAAAACAAGCACAAATAGTAACCCTAACCCTAAAACAAGCACAAATAGTAACCCTAAAACAAGCACAAATAGTGACCCTAAAACCAGCACAAATAGTAACCCTAACCCTAAAACAAGCACAAATAGTAACCCTAAAACAAGCACAAATAGTGACCCTAAAACAAGCACAAATAGTAACCCTAACCCTAAACCAAGCACAAATAGTAACCCTAAAAACAAGCACAAATAGTAACCCTAAAACAAGCACAAAATAGTAACCTAACCCTAAAACAAGCACAAATAGTAACCCTAACCCTAAAAACAAGCACAAATAGTAACCCTAAAACAAGCACAAATAGTAACCCTAAAACAAGCACAAATAGTAACCCTAAAACAAGCACAAATAGTAACCCTAAAACAAGCACAAATAGTAACCCTAACCCTAAAACAAGCACAAATGGTAACCCTAACCCTAAAACAAGCACAAATAGTAACCCTAACCCTAAAACAAGCACAAAATAGGTAACCCTAAACCAAGCACAAATAGTAACCCTAAAACAAGCACAATAGTAACCTAACCCTAAAACAAGCACCAATAGTAAAACCCTAACCCTAAAACAAGCACAAATAGTAACCCTAACCCTAAAACAAGCACAAATAGTAACCCTAAAACAAGCACAAATAGTAACCCTAACCCTAAAACAAGCACAAATAGTAACCCTAACCCTAAAACAAGCACAAATAGTAACCCTAACCCTAAAACAAACACAAATAGTAACCCTAAACCAAGCACAAATAGTAACCCTAAAACAAGCACACATCGTAACCCTAACCCTAAAACGAGCACAAATAGTAACCCTAAAACAAGCACAAATAGTAACCCTAACCCTAAAACAAGCACAAATAGTAACCCCAACCCTAAACCAAGCACAAATAGTAACCCTAAAACAAGCACAAATAGTAACCTAACCCTAAAACAAGCACAAATAGTAACCCTAACCCTAAAACAAGCACAAATAGTAACCCTAACCCTAAAACAAGCACAAATAGTAACCCTAAAACAAGCACAAATAGTAAACCTAAAACAAGCACAAATAGTAACCCTAAAACAAGCACAAATAGTGACCCTAAAACAAGCACAAATAGTAACCCTAACCCTAAAACAAGCACAAATAGTAAACCCTATAAAACAAGCACAAATAGTGACCCTAAAAACAAGCACAAATAGTAACCCTAACCCTAAAAACAAGCACAAATAGTAACCCTAAAACAAGCAAAAATAGTGACCCTATAAAACAAGCACAAATAGTAACCCTAACCCTAAACCAAGCACAAATAGTAACCCTAAAACAAGCACAAATAGTAACCCTAAAACAAGCACAAATAGTAACCTAACCCTAAAACAAGCACAAATAGTAACCCTAACCCTAAAACAAGCACAAATAGTAACCCTAAAACAAGCACAAATAGTAACCCTAAAACAAGCACAAATAGTAACCCTAAAACAAGCACAAATAGTGACTCTAACCCTAAAGCCAAGCACAAATAGTAAACCTAAAACAAGCACCCATAGTAACCCTAAAACAAGCACAAATAGTGACCCTAAAACAAGCACAAATAGTAACCCTAACCCTAAAACAAGCACAAATAGTAACCCTAAAACAAGCACAAATAGTGACCCTAAAACAAGCACAAATAGTAACCCTAACCCTAAAACAAGCACAAATAGTAACCCTAAAACAAGCACAAATAGTGACCCTAAAACAAGCACAAATAGTAACCCTAACCCTAAACCAAGCACAAATAGTAACCCTAAAACAAGCACAAATAGTAACCCTAAAACAAGCACAAATAGTAACCTAACCCTAAAACAAGCACAAATAGTAACCCTAACCCTAAAACATGCACAACTAGTAACCCTAAAACAAGCACAAATTAGTAACCCTAAAAGAAGCACAAATAGTAACCTAACCCTAAAACAAGCACAAATAGTAACCCTAAAACAAGCACAAATAGTAACCTAACCCTAAAAACAAACACAAACAGTAACCTAACCCTAAAACAAGCACAAATAGTAACCCTAACCCTAAAACATGCTCAACTAGTAACCCTAACCCTAAAACAAGCACAAATAGTAACCCTAACCCTAAAACAAGCACAAATAGTAACCCTAACCCTAAAACAAGCACAAATAGTAACCCTAACCCTAAAACAAGCACAAATAGTAACCTAACCCTAAAACAAGCACAAATAGTAACCCTAACCCTAAAACATGCACAACTAGTAACCCTAACCCTAGAACATGCACAACTAGTAACCCTAAGGCTAGGGTCAGACGAACGCATTTTCGCGTTGTCTGTGAAAAAGTGCGTTCGAATGAATGGACGCATTTTTTCACGGAGTACGCGATAGCGGTCATACGATGCGCATTTGCGTTCGTGATTTTGTACGGATCATCAACAAAACACTTTTGCATCTGGACGTTATGTTGGCCGGACATTAGCAGTGTCTGACATCTCCAAATCACACACACACGCCGCTAGCGGACGCAGCGCACTCTGTACGACCGTACTAGTGGTTTCACGTTCTCGACAAAATGCGTTCGTTTGCCACTTGCGTTGCACGGACGAACTTTCGGGCGGCCGTTCGTCGTATGTTCCCCGGCATTGGATGTCATTTGCTCCTAGCACGGCCGGGATTTAGTGCGGCTAAACGCACGTTAAAACTGCTTTCGTCTGACCCTAGCCTAAAACCAGCACAAATAGTAACTCTAACCCTAAAACAAGTACAAATAGTAATCCTAAAACAAGCACAAATAGTAATCCTAAAACAAGCACAAATAGTAACCCTAAAACAAGCACAAATAGTAACCTAACCCTAAAACAAGCACAAATAGTAACCCTAACCCTAAAACAAGCACAAATAGTAACCCTAACCCTAAAACAAGCACATATACAGGGTTTTTCAAAGAGCATCGAAAAGTCACTGCACGTTCGGTGACTTTTCGTTTAATTCTATGCAATTTAGCGATCCCATTTCGGCAACCCTGCGGTGTATTCAGCAAGTACCACAGGGTTGCCGTAGTGCAGGGAAAAGCCGCCGCAAACCCGACGAACACTAACCGTAAAACCCGGCGAACCACAAAGGAACCCGCAAAAACATCTGGATTAACCCAGCCGAACATGCCGGAAAAACCCGAGCAGCCGATCACATCGCAGAGCAGCCGCCGGAAAAACCTGACACCACAGACGAATGGAGTGAAGAAATAAAAACAAAACAGTTTGCTTGAATGTTTGAAAAGTGAAAGGCTGTTTGCAAAGAAACTACTGAATGAAAATGTCTGGAATTTACATTAAAATCCAATGAATGATAATAAAAAGGGAAGTTACAGGAAAAAGAAAAAACGATTTAAAAAACCGAAAGTAAAAAAAATTCGCAAAAAGATCCAAAAAAAATATATAAATAAAGAGACTTTTTGCTGCAGAATAAAATAATAAACAGTTTATTAGATATTGAGTTAAAACAGGAATATTTTTAACTTTGAAGCCTATGGGATTCGGCAACTTTTCACTGCTGGTTTGTGTTCTCTGAATAGACGAAGCATTGTTTCTCTATGGGGATTCACTACCCTCGAACAGGCACCGAACAGGCACCGTATGTGCAGGCAATTCGCCAGGATTTGGCGAATTGACTGCTCTCTGAATAGCCGAATGGCCAAGAAAGGTAACTGAACGCTGAATTTCACTGTATGGTTACCTTTCACCAGCAATTCGGATCTCTTTGAATAACCCTGATAGTAACCTAATCCTAAAACCCTGAACCCGACTGTCCATGGTTGGTTCTGATCTGAGTGAACCGTATGTGTAACAGTAGCCGTATGTGAAACGTATTATCGGTCTATTTCACATCAGGACCATGGATAATGGCAGGCTTGTTACTATCCAGGGTACTGACAAAATGTATTGTATATCAAATTCATTCCTGAACACATACGGACTCTAAGAAGATAATCCAGCTATATGTGTTCAGTAAAGAAAAAAAACCAGACCTCGTTATAACATTTAAAATTAGTTACGAATCCTAAAGACAGGCCTCAAAATTTCCACTCGCCTGCTTCATTTGGCGAGTGGAAATTACATGCGGGCGAGTGGGAATGCAGAGGCAGGGCAGGATAACTGGTTAGGTGGGGCAACTAGTGGCGAGTAACTCTTAAGACCTGGCTAGTAGCTTGGGACTTGAAATTTTGAGGCCTGCTAAAGATCAACCAAAAAAATCCCCAAAAAATTTAAGAAATGTCTGTTTGATGCAATTGAAAATATTAAATCAGTTTAAGAGAAATATTTAATGAAAAAGGGGGTATTTTTTAACATTGAAAGCTATGGTGAAAAAACGTTTCCTTAAAATAAATTACAAATCCTAAAGATTAACCCAAAAATTCCCGAAAAATGCCAAAATAATCCTAAAAAATAAATAAAAGAAATGGCCCTTTGCTGCAAATGAAAAGATTAAACAGTTAAATACGGGGGGGTTAACTTTGAAAGCTGTGGAGGAAACAAGCCTAGTTTTCTTTAAAATAAATTAGGAAACCTAAACTTTCACCCAAAAATTCCAGAAAAATGCCCAAAAAAATATAAATAAGGAGACTTTAATTTTTTGGTAGTAATCTGTTTAATATTCTGAAATAACCAATAAAAAATGAAATAACTCATAAAACTAGATACAAATCAATCCAAAATACAATTAAATTACTCACAAAAACGGGAAATCGAAATGAATGAAATAACCCATTGAAACAGGCTGCCGAATCGACCCGAAATAACGAAACAAAAAGAATCAAAACCCTGCCGAATTGACCCGAAATAACGAAACAAAAAGAATCAAAACCCTGCCGAATCGACCCGAAATAACGAAACGAAATGAACCGAAACAAACGGAAACCTGCCGAAACGAAAAAAAAACACAAACTGAACCGAAAAAACCTGCGTGCACATGTCTATATCCCAGAGCTCCCTATATATTTCAGGGGCCGCCTTGAAGTTGGAGGGTCAGGTTTTATATCCCACAGCTCCCTGCTATCATTGTTCCCAGCAGTTGGAGGGACAGGTTTTATACCCCGGGGTTCCCAGCAGTTGGAGAGCCAGGTTTTATACCCCGGGGCTCCCAGCAGTTGGAGGGTCAGGTTTTATACCCCGGGGCTCCCAGCAGTTGGAGGGACAGGTTTTATACCCCGGGGCTCCCAGCAGTTGGAGGGCCAGGTTTTATACCCCGGGGCTCCCAGCAGTTGGAGGACAGGTTTTATACCCCGGGGCTCCCAGCAGTTGGAGGGCCAGGTTTTATACCCCGGGGCTCCCAGCAGTTGGAGGGCCAGGTTTTATACCCCGGGGCTCCCAGCAGTTGGAGGGCCAGGTTTTATACCCCGGGGTTCCCAGCAGTTGGAGGGACAGGTTTTATACCCCGGGGCTCCCAGCAGTTGGAGGGCCAGGTTTTATACCCCGGGGCTCCAGCAGTTGGAGGGTCAGGTTTTATACCCCGGGGTTCCCAAGCAGTTGGAGGGACAGGTTTTATACCCCGGGGCTCCAGCAGTTTGAGGGTTCAGGTTTTTATACCCCGGGGCTCCCAGCAGTTGGAGCCAGGTTATACCCCGGGGCTCCCAGCAGTTGGAGGGCCAGGTTTTATACCCCGGGGCTCCCAGCAGTTGGAGGGCCAGGTTTTATACCCCGGGGCTCCCAGCAGTTGGAGAGCCAGGTTTTATACCCCGGGGCTCCCAGCAGTTGGAGGGCCAGGTTTTATACCCCGTTGCTCCCAGCAGTTGGAGGGGCAGGTTTCACATGGCCCTGTTTGTCTCTGCAGCCAGCGGTTACGTCCTGTACGGGCAGCGTCTTGGACTTCTAGAAGAAAATCCCAATGCAGAGTCTCTACATTTCATCAGAGCTGTGGAAACCATGATAAAGACCACCCTGCCGCTGCTCTACCTGCCCACCAAGCTCCTGCTCCTCACGGAAACCCAGACATGGAAGGAGCACCTGAAAGCGTGGGACACCATCTTCGAGCAGGGCAAGTACAGCATGCAGAGCATTGGGACTACCAGGGGGTGCGTTGGGACTAATATCTAAATAATGTGATGTGAGGTGGGGCAGTCAGAGAGGACGAGCAGAGCCCCCAGAAGAGGCTGGAGCTGCACCTGGAACACGGCTGGGCTGCCTGTACAGAAATGATGGGAGGTGCAACCCGGCCCCCAAAGCAGTGCCAAGCTCCGACACCCAGCATTAAAAACCATAAGCTCTGTGTCAAGTGCAGCAAGTGTCTGTTATGAGGGTATAAGAGACTTCTCCCTGACTGCTCTATCCTCCAACTGCTCTCTGATCTCTCAAATCTTCCTGCTTTCTGGCCACTGTATCCACCAACTGCTCTTTGACCTCTCCATTCTCCAACTGCTCTCTGTCCGCTCGTTTCTTATTAGTTGAGCTGTGTGAGGGGGTATCCACCAACTGCTCTTTGACCTCTCCATCCTCAAACTGTTCACTGACCACTCTATCCTCCAACTGCTCTTTGACCTCTCCATCCTCAAACTGTTCACTGACCACTCTATCCTCCAACTGCTCTTTGATCCACTAACTGCTTTCTGATCACTGTATCCGCCAATTGCTCTTTGACCTCTCCTTCCTCCAACTGCTCTGACCTCTCCATTCTCCAACTGCTCTCTGCTCTTTCCTTATTAGTTGAGCTGTGTGGATTGGTGATATGTTTAGGTATATTTTTTTTTAAGGTGGGATTTAACCCTTTTTGTGCCATTCGTCAGTTGTAATCCGCCCTCTCTCTGTGCAGCTGATAAATGCTTCCAGACTATTTACCAGGAGTTCTGCCTGGGGCAGGAGCGCAGGTACTCAGGGATCATGGCCGAGCTGTTACTGAAGTCAGAGCTTCCTCTAGACTCCATCAAGGCCAACGTCATAGAGCTGATGGCAGGAGGAGTCGATACGGTGAGAAAACACGTCTGTCCGTCCAACTGATTATGTTGGTCTGTTTGGCAAGAGATTATGGTGGGATTTAGGTGAATGGGCGGAGTTAGGAAACTGTGAGGGTATGGCTACCATATTGTGCAAAATGGCTTTTATAATCTCTAGATTGTAAACTCCTGTGAGCCGGACCCTCTGCTCCTCTAGATTGTAAGCTCCTGTGAGCCAGACCCTCTGCTCCTCTAGATTGTAAGCTCCTGTGAGCCGGACCCTCTGCTCCTCTAGATTGTAAGCTCCTGTGAGCCGGACCCTCTGCTCCTCTAGATTGTAAGCTCCTGTGAGCCGGGCCTCTGCTTCTCTAGATTGTAAGCTCCTGTGAGCCGGACCCTCTGCTCCTCTAGATTGTAAGCTCCTGTGAGCCGGACCCTCTGCTCCTCTAGATTGTAAGCTCCTGTGAGCCGGACCCTCTGCTCCTCTAGATTGTAAGCTCCTGTGAGCCGGACCCTCTGCTCCTCTAGATTGTAAGCTCCTGTGAGCCGGGCCCTCTGCTCCTCTAGATTGTAAGCTCCTGTGAGCCGGACCCTCTGCTCCTCTAGATTGTAAACTCCTGTGAGCCGGACCCTCTGCTCCTCTAGATTGTAAACTCCTGTGAGCCGGGCCCTCTGCTCCTCTAGATTGTAAGCTCCTGTGAGCCGGGCCCTCTGCTCCTCTAGATTGTAAGCTCCTGTGAGCCGGGCCCTCTGCTCCTCTAGATTGTAAGCTCCTGTGAGCCGGACCCTCTGCTCCTCTAGATTGTAAGCTCCTGTGAGCCGGACCCTCTGCTCCTCTAGATTGTAAGCTCCTGTGAGCCGGACCCTCTGCTCCTCTAGATTGTAAGCTCCTGTGAGCCGGGCCCTCTGCTTCTCTAGATTGTAAGCTCCTGTGAGCCGGACCCTCTGCTCCTCTAGATTGTAAGCTCCTGTGAGCCTGACCCTCTGCTCCTCTAGATTGTAAGCTCCTGTGAGCCGGACCCTCTGCTCCTCTAGATTGTAAGCTCCTGTGAGCCGGGCCCTCTGCTCCTCTAGATTGTAAACTCCTGTGAGCCGGACCCTCTGCTCCTCTAGATTGTAAGCTCCTGTGAGCCGACCCTCTGCGCCTCTAGATTGTAAGCTCCTGTGAGCCGGACCCTCTGCTCCTCTAGATTGTAAACTCCTGTGAGCCGGACCCTCTGCTCCTCTAGATTGTAAGCTCCTGTGAGCCGGACCCTCTGCTCCTCTAGATTGTAAGCTCCTGTGAGCCGGGCCCTCTGCTCCTCTAGATTGTAAACTCCTGTGAGGCGGACCCTCTGCTCCTCTAGATTGTAAGCTCCTGTGAGCCGGACCCTCTGCTCCTCTAGATTGTAAGCTCCTGTGAGCCGGACCCTCTGCTTCTCTAGATTGTAAACTCCTGTGAGCCGGACCCTCTGCTCCTCTAGATTGTAAACTCCTGTGAGCCGGGCCCTCTGCTCCTCTAGATTGTAAGCTCCTGTGAGCCGGACCCTCTGCTCCTCTAGATTGTAAACTCCTGTGAGCCGGACCTCTGCTCCTCTAGATTGTAAGCTCCTGTGAGCCGGACCCTCTGCTCCTCTAGATTGTAAGCTCCTGTGAGCCGGACCCTCTGCTCCTCTAGATTGTAAGCTCCTGTGAGCCGGGCCCTCTGCTCCTCTAGATTGTAAGCTCCTGTGAGCCGGACCCTCTGCTCCTCTAGATTGTAAGCTCCTGTGAGCCGGACCCTCTGCTCCTCTAGATTGTAAGCTCCTGTGAGCCGGACCCTCTGCTCCTCTAGATTGTAAGCTCCTGTGAGCCGGACCCTCTGCTCCTCTAGATTGTAAGCTCCTGTGAGCCGGCCCTCTGCTCCTCTAGATTGTAAACTCCTGTGAGTCGGACCCTCTGCTCCTCTAGATTGTAAACTCCTGTGAGCCGGCCCTCTGCTCCTCTAGATTGTAAGCTCCTGTGAGCCGGACCCTCTGCTCCTCTAGATTGTAAACTCCTGTGAGCCGGACCCTCTGCTCCTCTAGATTGTAAACTCCTGTGAGCCGGACCCTCTGCTCCTCTAGATTGTAAGCTCCTGTGAGCCGGATCCTCTGCTCCTCTAGATTGTAAGCTCCTGGGTGCCCTCTGCTCCTCTAGATTGTAAGCTCCTGTGAGCCGGACCCTCTGCTCCTCTAGATTGTAAGCTCCTGTGAGCCGGCCCCTCTGCTCCTCTAGATTGTAAGCTCCTGTGAGCCGGACCCTCTGCTCCTCTAGATTGTAAGCTCCTGTGAGCCGGACCCTCTGCTCCTCTAGATTGTAAGCTCCTGTGAGCCGGACCCTCTGCTCCTCTAGATTGTAAGCTCCTGTGAGCCGGGCCCTCTGCTCCTCTAGATTGTAAACTCCTGTGAGCCGGACCCTCTGCTCCTCTAGATTGTAAGCTCCTGTGAGCCGGACCCTCTGCTCCTCTAGATTGTAAGCTCCTGTGAGCCGGACCCTCTGCTCCTCTAGATTGTAAACTCCTGTGAGCCGGACCCTCTGCTCCTCTAGATTGTAAGCTCCTGTGAGCCGGACCCTCTGCTCCTCTAGATTGTAAGCTCCTGTGAGCCGACCCTCTGCTCCTCTAGATTGTAAGCTCCTGTGAGCCGGACCCTCTGCTCCTCTAGATTGTAAGCTCCTGTGAGCCGGACCCTCTGCTCCTCTAGATTGTAAGCTCCTGTGAGCCGGACCCTCTGCTCCTCTAGATTGTAAGCTCCTGTGAGCCGGACCCTCTGCTCCTCTAGATTGTAAACTCCTGTGAGCCGGACCCTCTGCTCCTCTAGATTGTAAGCTCCTGTGAGCCAGACCCTCTGCTCCTCTAGATTGTAAACTCCTGTGAGCCGGACCCTCTGCTCCTCTAGATTGTAAGCTCCTGTGAGCCGGACCCTCTGCTCCTCTAGATTGTAAACTCCTGTGAGCCGGACCCTCTGCTCCTCTAGATTGTAAGCTCCTGTGAGCCAGACCCTCTGCTCCTCTAGATTGTAAGCTCCTGTGAGCCGGACCCTCTGCTCCTCTAGATTGTAAACTCCTGTGAGCCGGGCCTCTGCTCCTCTAGATTGTAAACTCCTGTGAGCCGGACCCTCTGCTCCTCTAGATTGTAAACTCCTGTGAGCCGGGCCCTCTGCTCCTCTAGATTGTAAGCTCCTGTGAGCCGGACCCTCTCTGCTCCTCTAGATTGTAAACTCCTGTGAGCCGGACCCTCTCCTCCTCTAGATTGTAAGCTCCTGTGAGCCGGACCCTCTGCTCCTCTAGATTGTAAGCTCCTGTGAGCCAGACCCTCTGCTCCTCTAGATTGTAAGCTCCTGTGAGCCGGACCCTCTGCTCCTCTAGATTGTAAGCTCCTGTGAGCCGGACCCTCTGCTCCTCTAGATTGTAAGCTCCTGTGAGCCGGACCCTCTGCTCCTCTAGATTGTAAGCTCCTGTGAGCCGGACCCTCTGCTCCTCTAGATTGTAAACTCCTGTGAGCCGGACCCTCTGCTCCTCTAGATTGTAAGCTCCTGTGAGCCAGACCCTCTGCTCCTCTAGATTGTAAACTCCTGTGAGCCGGACCCTCTGCTCCTCTAGATTGTAAGCTCCTGTGAGCCGGACCCTCTGCTCCTCTAGATTGTAAACTCCTGTGAGCCGGACCCTCTGCTCCTCTAGATTGTAAGCTCCTGTGAGCCAGACCCTCTGCTCCTCTAGATTGTAAACTCCTGTGAGCCGGGCCCTCTGCTCCTCTAGATTGTAAACTCCTGTGAGCCGGACCCTCTGCTCCTCTAGATTGTAAGCTCCTGTGAGCCGGACCCTCTGCTCCTCTAGATTGTAAACTCCTGTGAGCCGGGCCCTCTGCTCCTCTAGATTGTAAACTCCTGTGAGCCGGACCCTCTGCTCCTCTAGATTGTAAACTCCTGTGAGCCGGACCCTCTGCTCTTTTTGTCTCTGGATCCACAGTTTGTCATTCTGTTCCCCCGCTGTTGGTGTAAGGGGCTGCGGATACTGCAGGTGATATTTAAATGATAATAACCATAACAGTATGTGTGATGTGTAGAGTCACAGTATTGTGCTGCCCTCTGCTGGATGGTGGAGGCATTACCTGCCTTGTGTTTCTGCTCAGTGTGTCTTTCCCTCAGTCTCCAGTCGGTGTGTCCGTCCCTCAGTCAGTGTGTCTGTCCCTCAGTCTCCAGTCAGTGTGTCTGTCCCTCAGTCGGTGTGTCTGTCCCTCAGTCGGTGTGTCTGTCCCTCAGTCGGTGTGTCTGTCCCTCAGTCAGTGTGTCTGTCCCTCAGTCTCCAGTCAGTGTGTCTGTCCCTCAGTCGGTGTGTCTGTCCCTCAGTCGGTGTGTCTGTCCCTCAGTCTCCAGTCGGTGTGTCTGTCCCTCAGTCGGTGTGTCTGTCCCTCAGTCGGTGTGTCTGTCCCTCAGTCAGTGTGTCTGTCCCTCAGTCTCCAGTCAGTGTGTCTGTCCCTCAGTCGGTGTGTCTGTCCCTCAGTCTCCAGTCAGTGTGTCTGTCCCTCAGTCGGTGTGTCTGTCCCTCAGTCTCCAGTCAGTGTGTCTGTCCCTCAGTCGGTGTGTCTGTCCCTCAGTCGGTGTGTCTGTCCCTCAGTCAGTGTGTCTGTCCCTCAGTCTCCAGTCAGTGTGTCTGTCCCTCAGTCGGTGTGTCTGTCCCTCAGTCAGTGTGTCTGTCCCTCAGTCTCCAGTCAGTGTGTCTGTCCCTCAGTCGGTGTGTCTGTCCCTCAGTCGGTGTGTCTGTCCCTCAGTCGGTGTGTCTGTCCCTCAGTCTCCAGTCAGTGTGTCTGTCCCTCAGTCTCCAGTCAGTGTGTCTGTCCCTCAGTCAGTGTGTCTGTCCCTCCGTCAGTGTGTCTGTCCCTCAGTCGGTGTGTCTGTCCCTCAGTCTCCAGTCAGTGTGTCTGTCCCTCAGTCTCCAGTCGGTGTGTCTGTCCCTCAGTCGGTGTGTCTGTCCCTCAGTCAGTGTGTCTGTCCCTCACGCTCTGGCTCCGCCCCTCAGACCGCCATGCCGCTGCTCTTCACGCTCTTCGAGCTGGCGCGGAATCCGTCGGTGCAGAAAGATTTAAGGGAAGAAATATTTAAAGCGGAAAAAGAAAATCCCAAAGATCTGAGTGAAATGCTGAACGCGCTGCCGCTGCTCAAAGGCGCCATGAAGGAGACGCTACGGTATGTGATCCAGATATACGCCGGGGGGGGGGATAGCCTTATACATAAATATACACCGGGGGGGGATAGCCTTATACATAAATATACACCGGGGGGGGGATAGCCTTATACATAAATATACACCGGGGGGGGGATAGCCTTATACATAAATATACACCGGGGGGGGATAGCCTTATACATAAATATACACCGGGGGGGGGATAGCCTTATACATAATATACACCGGGGGGGGGGGGATAGCCTTATACATAAATATACACCGGGGGGGGATAGCCTTATACATAAATATACACCGGGGGGGGGGGATAGCCTTATACATAAATATACACTGGGGGGGGGATAGCCTTATACATAAATATACACCGGGGGGGGGGGATAGCCTTATACATAAATATACACCGGGGGGGGGGATAGCCTTATACATAAATATACACTGGGGGGGGGATAGCCTTATACATAAATATACACCGGGGGGGGATAGCCTTATACATAAATATACACCGGGGGGGGGATAGCCTTATACATAAATATACACTGGGGGGGGGATAGCCTTATACATAAATATACACCGGGGGGGGGATAGCCTTATACATAAATATACACCGGGGGGGGGGATAGCCTTATACATAAATATACACCGGGGGGGGGATAGCCTTATACATAAATATACACCGGGGGGGGGTAGCCTTATACATAAATATACACCGGGGGGGGATAGCCTTATACATAAATATACACCGGGGGGGGATAGCCTTATACATAAATATACACCGGGGGGGGGATAGCCTTAGAGGAGATATGATAGAAACATTTAAATACGTAAAGGGAATCCACAAGGTAGAGGAAGGGAGTATATTTAAAAGGAAACAAAGTAGCAAAACAAGAGGACATAGTCTTAGATTAGAGGGGCAAAGGTTTAAAAGTAACATCAGAAAGCATTATTTTACTGAGCGGGTGGTGGATACATGGAACAGTCTTCCAGTAGAAGTGGTAGAGGCCCAAACAGTAATTGAATTTAAGCAGGCATGGGATAGGCATAAGGCTATCCTAAACAAAAGATAAATCCAGGTAAAGTATCCATGTAATTGGGCGACTAGATGGGCCGAAAGGTTCTTATCTGCCGACATTTTCTATGTTTCTATAAATATACACCGGGGGGGGGGGATAGCCTTATACAAAATATACACCGGGGGGGGATAGCCTTATACATAAATATACACCGGATAACCTTTGGGGGGTTTGAGGTGATGGGGTGGGGGTTCGGGGTGGGGGGGCTTTCCGGTGCCGGCCTGGGGGTTTTTCTGACTCTTCCTTTGGTTAATTCTCAGGTTATATCCCGTTGGAATCACATTCCAGAGATATCCCACCAAGGATGTGACGCTGCACAATTACCACATCCCTGCAGGGGTAAGAGGCGCTGTGTGTCAGGAGGCCCTGCTGTGTGTCAGAGCGATGCTTTGTGTGTGTCAGAGCGTTGCTTTGTGTGTGTCAGATCGTTGCTTTGTGTGTGTCAGAGCGTTGCTTTGTGTGTGTCAGAGCGTTGCTTTGTGTCGTAGAGGATAACCACATTGTGACCGCTGTCTCTTCCACTCCTTGCAGACTCTGGTGCAGGTCGGCCTGTACCCCATGGGACGCAGTCCGCAGGTATTTCAGGACCCCTTGAGTTATGACCCGGGGCGCTGGCTGCGCAGAGAGGACACTAACTTCAAGGCGCTGGCGTTTGGATTTGGGTCCCGGCAGTGCATCGGCCGCAGATTGGCAGAGTCTGAGATAATGCTCTTCCTCATACATGTGAGTATGAACCAAGCAAGGACATAACGGCGGAGCGAGAAGGACAGAACGGGGACAAAACCTGGATAAGATGGCCAGGACAGGAAAAGCAGGGAGAGAAGCTCAGAACAGGGTAAAAGAGCAGGGCTGGATTTATAATTAGGCAGAGTAGGCATGTGTCTACAGGCGCCTGCATCAAGGGACGTCGTGCTCTGTGAAAAAAGGGGAGGGGGTTTGGGTACCCCAGATTTTTGTGCCTATAGGCTCCTGAGATGTAAATCCGGCCCTGTGCCAGAGAGGAGGTCAGAGCGAGTAACGGAGCGGGAGAGGAGGTCAGAGCGAGTAACGGTGCGGGAGAGGAGGTCAGAGCGAGTAACGGTGCGGGAGAGGAGGTCAGAGCGAGTAACGGTGCGGGAGAGGAGGTCAGAGCGAGTAACGGTGCGGGAGAGGAGCTCAGAGCGAGTAACGGAGCGGGAGAGGAGGTCAGAGCGAGTAACGGAGCAGGAGAGCAAGTCAGAGCGAGTAACGGAGCGGGAGAGGAGGTCAGAGCGAGTAACGGAGCGGGAGAGGAGGTCAGAGCGAGTAACGGAGCGGGAGAGGAGGTCAGAGCGAGTAACGGAGCGGGAGAGGAGGTCAGAGCGAGTAACGGAGCGGGAGAGGAGGTCAGAGCGAGTAACGGTGCGGGAGAGGAGGTCAGAGCGAGTAACGGAGCAGGAGAGGACATCAGAGCGAGTAACGGAGCAGGAGAGCAAGTCAGAGCGAGTAACGGAGCAGGAGAGGAGGTCAGAGCGAGTAACGGAGCGGGAGAGGAGGTCAGAGCGAGTAAAGGAGCGGGAGAGGAGGTCAGAGCGAGTAAAAGAGCGGGAGAGGAGGTCAGAGCGAGTAAAGGAGCGGGAGAGGAGGTCAGAGCGAGTAACGGAGCGGTAGAGGAGGTCAGAGCGAGTAACGGAGCGGGAGAGGAGGTCAGAGCGAGTAACGGAGTGGGAGAGGAGGTCAGAGCGAGTAACGGAGTGGGAGAGGAGGTCAGAGCGAGTAAAGGAGCGGGAGAGGAGGTCAGAGCGAGTAACGGAGCGGTAGAGGAGGTCAGAGCGAGTAACGGAGCGGGAGAGGAGGTCAGAGCGAGTAACGGAGCGGGAGAGGAGGTCAGAGCGAGTAACGGAGAGGAGGTCAGAGCGAGTAAAGGAGCGGGAGAGGAGGTCAGAGCGAGTAAAGGAGCGGGAGAGGAGGTCAGAGCGAGTAAAGGAGCGGGAGAGGAGGTCAGAGCGAGTAACGGAGCGGGAGAGGAGGTCAGAAGGGGTAACGGAGCGGGAGAGGAGGTCAGAACGGGTAACGGAACCGGAGTGGAGGTCAGAACGGGTAACGGAACCGGAGTGGAGGTCAGAACGGGTAACGGAACCGGAGTGGAGGTCAGAACGGGTAACGGAACTGGAGTGGAGGTCAGAACGGGTATCGGAACCGGAGAGGAGGTCAGAACGGGTAACGGAACAGGAGAGGAGGTCAGAACGGGTAACGGAGCAGGAGAGGAGGTCAGAACGGGTAACGGAGCAAGAGAGGAGGTCAGAACAGGTAACGGAACCGGAGAGGAGGTCAGAACAGGTAACGGAACCGGAGAGGAGGTCAGAACGGGTAACGGAGCAGGAGAGGAGGTCAGAACGGGTAACGGAACCGGAGAGGAGGTCAGAACGGGTAACGGAACCGGAGAGGAGGTCAGAACGGGTAACGGAACAGGAGAGGAGGTCAGAACGGGTAACGGAGCAGGAGAGGAGGTCAGAACGGGTAACGGAGCAGGAGAGGAGGTCAGAACGGGTAACGGAGCAAGAGAGGAGGTCAGAACGGGTAACAGAACCGGAGAGGAGGTCAGAACAGGTAACGGAACCGGAGAGGAGGTCAGAACGGGTAACGGAGCAGAGGAGAGAGGTCAGAACGGGTAACGGAACAGGAGAGGAGGTCAGAACGGGTAACGGAACAGGAGAGGAGGTCAGAACGGGTAACGGAGCAGGAGAGGAGGTCAGAACGGGTAACGGAGCAAGAGAGGAGGTCAGAACGGGTAACGGAGCAGGAGAGGAGGTCAGAACGGGTAACGGAGCAAGAGAGGAGGTCAGAACGGGTAACAGAACCGGAGAGGAGGTCAGAACAGGTAACGGAACCGGAGAGGAGGTCAGAACAGGTAACGGAACCGGAGAGGAGGTCAGAACGGGTAACGGAGCAGGAGAGGAGGTCAGAACGGGTAACGGAACAGGAGAGGAGGTCAGAACGGGTAACGGAACAGGAGAGGAGGTCAGAACGGGTAACGGAGCAGGAGAGGAGGTCAGAACGGGTAACGGAGCAAGAGAGGAGGTCAGAACGGGTAACGGAACCGGAGAGGAGGTCAGAACAGGTAACGGAACCGGAGAGGAGGTCAGAACGGGTAACGGAGCAGGAGAGGAGGTCAGAACGGGTAACGGAACCGGAGAGGAGGTCAGAACGGGTAACGGAACCGGAGAGGAGGTCAGAACGGGTAACGGAGCAGGAGAGGAGGTCAGAACGGGTAACGGAGCAGGAGAGGAGGTCAGAACGGGTAACGGAGCAAGAGAGGAGGTCAGAACGGGTAACAGAACCGGAGAGGAGGTCAGAACAGGTAACGGAACCGGAGAGGAGGTCAGAACGGGTAACGGAGCAGGAGAGGAGGTCAGAACGGGTAACGGAGCAGGAGAGGAGGTCAGAACGGGTAACGGAGCAGGAGAGGAGGTCAGAACAGGTAACGGAACCGGAGAGGAGGTCAGAACAGGTAACGGAACCGGAGAGGAGGTCAGAACGGGTAACGGAGCAGGAGAGGAGGTCAGAACGGGTAACGGAACCGGAGAGGAGGTCAGAACGGGTAACGGAACCGGAGAGGAGGTCAGAACGGGTAATGGAACCGGAGAGGAGGTCAGAACGGGTAACGGAGCAGGAGAGGAGGTCAGAACGGGTAACGGAGCAGGAGAGGAGGTCAGAACGGGTAACGGAACCGGAGAGGAGGTCAGAACGGGTAACGGAACCGGAGAGGAGGTCAGAACGGGTAACGGAGCGGGAGAGGAGGTCAGAACGGGTAACGGAACGGGAGAGGAGGTCAGAACGGGTAACGGAGCAGGAGAGGTCAGAACGGGTAACGGAGCAGGAGAGGTCAGAAGGGGTAACGGAGCGGGAAAGGAGGTCAGAAGGGGTAACGGAGCAGGAGAGGTCAGAAGGGGTAACTGAATGAGTCAGATAAGATCAGAAAGGGGGTAAAGAAGAGAGAGATTTAAGAAATGTCAGAATGTGGAGAAAATGGGGACGTAAAAGGTAAGAAAGGAAGAGTAGGGGGAAATAAGAGATTTTGGTCTTGAGGCATTGATGGTCAGACCTGGCAAGGGACAGCAGGGAGAAGGCTTCAATCTGGACACATGAGAAATGGAGTAAGGGATTTATTGAGGAAAAGAACTTAGAGAAAGGGTCAGAATGGGGTAAAGACTGCGATATATGCATAGCGACGGCTGGGAAAGAAGAGGCAGGGTGAGGTTTCCACCGCGTAGGAACGGGGAGAGCAGGACAGACTGTTGAGACATGGTCGTAGGAGGGACGGGAGTTAGAAGAGGGAGGTCAGGAGAACAATGAAGGTAAAATCTACTTTTTATTGTATTTCTCTAATATTTTCTGTCTCTTCCAGATATTGAAGAATTTCCAGGTTGACACAGGGAGCAAAGAGGACGTGAAGACGGTGTTTGGATTTATCCTGATGCCGGAGAAACCTCCGCTCCTCACCTTCCGACCCATCTCACATATTCCCCAAAGCAGAGGACAGCACTGAGGTGCTACCAGCCCCAGGAGACCGGCCGCACACGACAGCCCAATGCAGCCCAATGCTACAACCCGGCCCCAGGAGACCGGCCGCACACGACAGCCCAATGCTACAACCCGGCCCCAGGAGACCGGCCGCACACGACAACCACCGGAGACAGCCAATACTACTACCTGGCCTGGGGAGACAGGCCGGACATGACAATCACCTGAGACAGCCGAATGCTACAACCAACACACTGTAACCTGGCCCCAGGAGACAGCCCTAAATACCGCGGCCAACCCCAGGCGAGAGCCATGTATCACTGCTATCCAAAGACATGTGTTACCCGGGTGTAGAGCGTGTTACCCGGGGAGGCGCGGAGTGTCTTATTCTGGACAGACATGGTCCTGGTAATACTGAGGTGGTGCTCGATGGGTTAATCTGGGGAGGATCCTTACACAGTGCTGGCACAGAATAGGTTTTAGATTATCTTCGGGTGCAGTGGGTTATATTGGGGTGCAGTGGGTTATATTGGGGTGCAGTGGGTTATATTGGGGTGCAGTGGGCTATATTGGGGTGCAGTGGGTTATATTGGGGTGCAGTGCAGAAGGTAATACTGGGGTGGAGTGCAGTGGGTTACAGTGGGAGGAGTGTTGTGGGTAACATTAGGGGGGATACAGTGGGGTGGCATAGAACAGGTTTCATTGGGTAAAGGCACAGGCATTAATGGGGGGGCTTTCAGAATGGGCTGAGCATGGCAAAGCATGCTGGGTAGTGCCATGCCGGTAACAATGGGCCATGTAATGGGATGAGCGTGGCAGTGCATGCTGGGAGCTGCCACGCCGGTATTGGTGGGTTATATAATGGGATGAGCGTGGCATTGCATGCTGGGAGGTGCCACGCCGGTAACGCTGGTGAGTTGGGGCACATAGTAATCCACAGATTGCTGTATGACGAGTACCCAACATCGAGCACCTGCCGGAGTAACAGCTCCAATCGACACGTGGATCAGAATCGTTACCGAGCATGAAGCAGAATCTCCTGGTACCGGCTGGTATGAGATGTGTGACCGGACGCTCCTCGGGGGCGGGGCATGATTTAAAGAAATGTGTGGAATCTCAAAAAAACTGGCAGACGTGAAATCCCAGGAAATCCTCATTTTTCAAACGTACTGTCAGCCGGGCGATCGCGGAGCTGGTCTCCAAACCCGGCCAATCAGGAAACCAGAAATCCTTTCCAACGTTTT
This sequence comes from Leptobrachium leishanense, assembly GCA_009667805.1. Taxonomy (NCBI): domain Eukaryota; kingdom Metazoa; phylum Chordata; class Amphibia; order Anura; family Megophryidae; genus Leptobrachium; species Leptobrachium leishanense. The sequence goes on along the minus strand of CM019067.1, from coordinate 6,634,830 downwards.
GACGTGTCGTTTAATCCATGTTTACATTCCAAGCGACAGAGGAACGAAACATTAAAGCTTCACGTGACGCCACGTCTGCGACACTTTGTCTTCATAGAAACCACGGCTGAGGATTGTGGAAAAGACGTTAATGAATGAAAATGTGACACTGTAGACAAATACAAGGTTATGCATTTGGTGGAAAAAAATAAATAAACAAGCAACTTACACTCGAATGGGCGCTCTGTGAAAACCGTAAAGGGAGACGCTGTGTGACAACACGTACTGTCATACGGCTGTCGCACAAGGTGTATTTGTATTGAGTGTCGCTGTGTGTGTGAATGCAGGATGAGGGTCAGAGCGGTGTGTGTGAATGCAGGATGAGGGTCAGAGCTGTGTGTGTGAATGCAGGATGAGGGTCAGAGCTGTGTGTGTTAATGCAGGATGAGGGTCAGAGCGGTGTGTGTGAATGCAGGATGAGGGTCAGAGCTGTGTGTGTGTGAATGCAGGATGAGGGTCAGATGTGTGTGTGTGAATGTAGGATGAGGGTCAGAGCTGTGTGTGTGTGTGAATGCAGGAGATAGGGTCAGAGCTGTGTGTGTGTGAATGTAGTGGGGGTCAGAGCTGTGTGTGTGTGAATGCAGGGATGAGGGTCAGAGCTGTGTGTGTGTGAATGCAGGATGAGGGTCAGAGCTGTGTGTGGTGTGAATGTAGGATGAGGGTCAGAGCTGTGTGTGTGTGAATGCAGGAGAGAGGGTCAGAGCTGTGTGTGTGTGAATGCAGGATGAGGGTCAGAGCTGTGTGTGTGTGAATGTAGGATGAGGGTCAGAGCTGTGTGTGTGTGAATGCAGGATGAGGGTCAGAGCGGTGTTGTGTGTGAATGCAGGATGGGGGTCAGAGCTGTGTGTGTGTGAATGCAGGATGAGGGTCAGAGCTGTGGTGTGTGTGTGAATGCAGGATGAGGGTCAGAGCGGTGTGTGTGTGAATGCAGGATGAGGGTCAGAGTGGTGTGTGTGTGAATGCAGGATGAAGGTCAGAGCTGTGTGTGTGTGAATGTAGGATGAGGGTCAGAGCTGTGTGTTGTGTGTGCAGGATGAGGGTCAGAGCGGTGGTGTGTGTGAATGCAGGATGAGGGTCAGAGCTGTGTGTGTGTGAATGCAGGATGAGTGGTAGAGCAGTAGTGGTGTGTGTGAATGTAGGATGAGGGGTCAGAGCTGTGTGTGTGTGAATGTAGGATGAGGGTCAGAGCTGTGTGTTGTGATGCAGGAATGAGGGTCAGAGCTGTGTGTGTGGTGAATGCAGGGATGAGGGTTCAGAGCTGTGGTGATGTAGGATGAGGGAGTCAGAGCTGTGTGTGTGTGCATGTAGGATGAGGGTCAGAGCTGTGATGCTGTGAATACAGGATGGGGAGAGCTGTGTGTGTGAATGCAGGTGAGCGGTCAGAGCTGTGTGTGTGTGAATGCAGGATGAGGGTCAGAGCTGTGTGTGTGGTGTGTGTGTGTGTGTGTGTGAATGCAGGATGAGGGTCAGAGCTGTGTGTGTGTGAATGCAGGATGAGGGTCAGAGCTGTGTGTGTGTGAATGCAGGATGAGGGTCAGAGCGGTGTGTGTGAATGCAGGATGAGGGTCAGAGCTGTGTGTGTGAATGCAGGATGAGGGTCAGAGCTGTGTGTGTGAATGCAGGATGAGGGTCAGAGCTGTGTTGTCGTGTGAATGCAGGATGAGGGTCAGAGCTGTGTGTGTGTGAATGCAGGATGAGGGTCAGAGCTGTGTGTGTGAATGCAGGATGAGGTTCAGAGCTGTGTGTGTGTGTGCAATGCAGGATGAGGGTCAGAGCTGTGTGGTGAATGCAGGATGAGGGTCAGAGCTGTGTGTGTGTGAATGCAGGATGGGGGTCAGAAGCTGTGTGTGTGTGAATGCAGGATGAGGGGCAGAGCTGTGTGTGTGTGAATGCAGGATGAGGGTCAGAGCTGTGTGTGTGTGTGAATGCAGGATGAGGGTCAGAGCTGTGTGTGGTGTGTGAATGCAGGATGAGGGTCAGAGCGGTGTGTGTGTGTGAATGCAGGATGAGGATCAGAGCTGTGTGTGTGTGTGTGTGAATGCAGGATGAGGATCAGAGCTGTGTGTGTGTAAATGCAAGGATGAGGATCAGCTGTGCTGTGTGTGTGTGTAATGCAGGATGAGGATCAGAGCTGTGTGTGTGTGAATGCAGGATGAGGATCAGAGCTGTGTGTGTGTGTGTGTGAATGCAGGATGAGGGTCAGAGCTGTGTGTGTGTGTGAATGCAGGATGAGGGTCAGAGCGGTGTGTGTGGTGAATGCAGGATGAGGATCAGAGCTGTGTGTGTGTGAATGCAGGATGAGGATCAGAGCTGTGTGTGTGTGTGTGTGTGAATGCAGGATGAGGATCAGAGCTGTGTGTGTGTGTGTGTGAATGCAGGATGAGGATCAGAGCTGTGTGTGTGTGTGTGTGTGAATGCAGGATGAGGGTCAGAGCGGTGTGTGTGTGAATGCAGGATGAGGATCAGCTGTGTGTGTGTGAATGCAGGATGAGGATCAGAGCTGTGTGTGTGTGAATGCAGGATGAGGATCAGAGCTGTGTGTGTGTGTGTGTGGTGAATGCAGGATGAGGATCAGAGCTGTGTGTGTGTGTGTGTGAATGCAGGATGAGGATCAGAGCTGTGTGTGTGTGTGTGTGGTGAATGCAGGATGAGGGTCAGAGCTGTGTGTGTGTGAATGCAGGATGAGGGTCAGAGCGGTGTGTGTGTGAATGCAGGATGAGGATCAGAGCTGTGTGTGTGTGTGTGTGAATGCAGGATGAGGATCAGAGCTGTGTTGTGTGTGTGTGTGAATGCAGGATGAGGATCAGAGCTGTGTGTGTGTGTGTGAATGCAGGATGAGGGTCAGAGCTGTGTGTGTGTGTGAATGCAGGATGAGGGTCAGAGCTGTGTGTGTGTGTGTGAATGTAGATGAGGATCAGAGCTGTGTGTGTGTGTGTGTGTGTGAATGCAGGATGAGGGTCAGAGCTGTGTGTGTGTGAATGCAGGATGAGGGTCAGCTGTGTGTGTGTGAATGCAGGAATGAGGATCAGAGCTGTGTGTGTGTGAATGCAGGATGAGGATCAGAGCTGTGTGTGTGTGAATGCAGGATGAGGGTCAGAGCTGTGTTGTGTGTGAATGCAGGATGAGGGTCAGAGCTGTGTGTGTGTGAATGCAGGATGAGGGTCAGAGCTGTGTGTGGTGAATGCAGGATGAGGGTCAGAGCTGTGTGTGTGTGAATGCAGGATGAGGGTCAGAGCTGTGTGTGTGAATGCAGGATGAGGGTCAGAGCTGTGTGTGTGTGTGAATGCAGGATGAGGGTCAGAGCTGTGTGTGTGTGTGAATGCAGGATGAGGATCAGAGCGTGTGTGTGGTGTGAATGCAGGATGAGGGTCAGAGCTGTGTGTGTGTGTGTGAATGCAGGATGAGGGTCAGAGCTGTGTGTGTGTGAATGCAGGATGAGGGTCAGAGCTGTGTGTGTGTGAATGCAGGATGAGGGTCAGAGCTGTGTGTGTGTGAATGCAGGGATGAGGGTCAGAGCTGTGTGTGTGTGAATGCAGGATGAGGGTCAGAGCTGTGTGTGTGTGAATGCAGGATGAGGGTCAGAGCTGTGTGTGTGTGAATGCAGGATGAGGGTCAGAGCTGTGTGTGTGTGAATGCAGGATGAGGGTCAGAGCTGTGTGTGTGTGAATGTAGGATGAGGGTCAGAGCTGTGTGTGTGTGAATGCAGGATGAGGGTCAGAGCTGTGTGTGTGTGAATGCAGGATGAGGGTCAGAGCTGTGTGTGTGTGTGAATGCAGGATGAGGGTCAGAGCGGTGTGTGTGTGAATGCAGGATGAGGATCAGAGCTGTGTGTGTGTGTGAATGCAGGATGAGGGTCAGAGCTGTGTGTGTGTGAATGCAGGATGAGGGTCAGAGCTGTGTGTGTGTGAATGCAGGATGAGGGTCAGAGCTGTGTGTGTGTGAATGCAGGATGAGGGTCAGAGCTGTGTGTGTGTGAATGCAGGATGAGGGTCAGAGCTGTGTGTGTGAATGCAGGATGAGGGTCAGAGCTGTGTGTGTGTGTGAATGCAGGATGAGGGTCAGAGCTGTGTGTGTGTGTGAATGCAGGATGAGGATCAGAGCTGTGTGTGTGTGTGAATGCAGGATGAGGGTCAGAGCTGTGTGTGTGTGTGAATGCAGGATGAGGGTCAGAGCTGTGTGTGTGTGTGAATGCAGGATGAGGGTCAGAGCTGTGTGTGTGTGAATGCAGGATGAGGGTCAGAGCTGTGTGTGTGTGAATGCAGGATGAGGGTCAGAGCTGTGTGTGTGTGAATGCAGGATGAGGATCAGAGCTGTGTGTGTGTGAATGCAGGATGAGGATCAGAGCTGTGTGTGTGTGTGAATGCAGGATGAGGGTCAGAGCTGTGTGTGTGTGTGAATGCAGGATGAGGGTCAGAGCTGTGTGTGTGTGTGAATGCAGGATGAGGATCAGAGCTGTGTGTGTGTGAATGCAGGATGAGGATCAGAGCTGTGTGTGTGAATGAGTTGAGGCCAAAGAGCTGGATTTTGGTCTCATCTGACACAACACTTTCCCCCAGTTCTCCTGTGAATCCTTCAGATGTTCATTGATAAACTTCAGACGCGCCGGTACATGCGCTTTCTTGAGCACGGGGGACCTTGCGGGCGCTGCAGGATTTCAGTCCTTCACGGTGTAGCGTGTTACCCAGGCCCGGATTAAGATCTCTATGGGGCGGGAGCTGAATATTTGTGGCTTTTTTGTAATTTAGTGAAATGAAAACATATTTTTGGTTATTTAATCGTGCAGATACGGGTATATATAACCAGGCGGATACGGGTATATATAACCAGGCGGATACGGCTATATGTAACCAGGTGGATACGGGTATATATAACCAGGCGGACACGGGTATATCTAACCAGGCGGATACGGGTATATTTAACCAGGCGGACACGGGTATATTTAACCAGGCAGATATGGGTATATATAACTAGGCGGATACGGGTATATATAACCAGGCAGACACGGGTATATATAACCAGGCGGACACGGGTATATATAACCAGGCGGATACGGGTATATATAACCAGACGGACACGGGTATATATAACCAGGCAGACACGGGTATATATAACCAGGCGGATACGGGTATATATAACCAGGCAGACACGGGTATATATAACCAGGCGGATACGGGTATATATAACCAGGCAGACACGGGTATATATAACCAGGCGGATACGGGTATATATAACCAGGCGGACACGGGTATATATAACCAGGCGGACACGGGTATATATAACCAGGCGGACACGGGTATATATAACCAGGCAGACACGGGTATATATAACCAGGCGGACACTGTGTGATTCATTTCTCATTCAGATTTCAATCATTCACGGGTGTAAAAAAGGATTCCCCATTTTATCATCCAAACCTTTGTGGTTATATATAGAATCTATAGGGCGTTCTTGTTAAAATAATGTGAAATGGGAAGCGGTTACTGCATTTTACTGAGAAAATATACAACTTTAAGCAAAAAATGAAATAGTCCCCTTGTGTTTTGTAACATGTTTTTTACGAATAATATGACTATGTATAAAACACTGACCTTGCTCTCAGCGCGGGAAATGAGAAGGTGAGTAATGGCAGTGGTGTTGCTCATTTTATACCTGACAAATGGACAATGCCATCGCTTTGGAACTAAAAATAAATAAAACATTTTTCTTTTCTTTTAGATTTTACATGGTCAGGTCTGGTATTAATGGAAAGGCCAGACTCTGCCCTTTCCAATGACACCTCACATCACCTTGAGAGGTGTTAAGATTAGTGAAGCAGGGGTTCAAAGTTCCCCTCTGTGCTCTTCCCTGCAGTGCGGGGGTTTAGGATTTTTGATATAAGAGTTCGTAACAATGGATTGTACCATCAGCCATCACCTCCGCACTTGTTGGTGACATGAGAAATGTGATGGTGAGTTAGTGCAGCGTCATGGTTTACTTTATAATTAAAAAGTGAAAAATAGTACTGTATAAAACAAGCAGGTCAGCGCCACAAATCCCGTCCACCACCAATCTCCCAAAAGCTTGATCAAACACAGTGCTCTTCCCTATACCAGGTGAATGGAAAAAACATATACGTATCTTGATCAGCGCAATAAAAATTTCTATCAGGATCTTTGTGTCTCTCATAGATCAGCAGACCATATATTGGTAGATAAAACAAAATATAAAAATACACAATGGTGACGTATATCAAATATATACTATAAATAAAATGCAATGAATGATGTTTCACTCACAAACATAGAGCCTAGCACTGGCTCTAAGTGGAGCTGCACGGCTGGTAGGGATGTGCGTTTCGGGTTTCGGAATTTTCACGAAATTTCCCAATTCGTGTTTTCGGATGCGGCTGATTTTCCGAAAATTTTTAGATCCAGAAATGGCAGATCCAAACAGTTTTCTGAGCCAAAACGAAATATTTTCGGAATTTTCGAATGTACTTGAAATGTGTCAAATCGAAATTTATTGCTTTGAAACGAGGAGAACAGATGTTCCGAAAAAACGAAAATTTCCGAAAAGTCGATACAAAAAACGAGCAAAGTTACACGAAAATACGAAAAATGGTCGATATTCCGAAACCATTAACAATTCCGAAAAACAAAAATTTCCGAAAATACGAAAAGTCGATAAAAAACGAGCTAAGTGACACGAAAATCCGAAAAATGGTTGAAATTCCGGGAAAAAAATTTACACGAAAAACGAGTTGAGCCGAACCGAATTGAAACAGAAATCGGTCGAAACGAGCCGAATCGAAAAGTTTAAAAATCCGAAAAATCGAATCGAACCGAACCAAAAAAAAAAATATCGGTGCACAAGCCTAACGGCTGGGTTGTTTTTTCTTCTATATTGTTGACAGGTGACCCACACCTTACACGGCTGTTTCCCTTCACATATCAAGGAACCATATAAGACAAGAAAAGACATCGCAACTCTCCTTGTGCAGAATGAAAATATAAGTGTATATATGCTTTTCACTTACACTTGTTGGAGCTTCAATAGCTCTAAGGTTTGCGCATATGGATTTTTTCAGGCTCGGGCAGCTGAGGAAGTAGCCTAGTGCGACGAAACGCGTCCTGGGTACCTGTTTAATCCATTTGTTTTCCATGTTTTTATTTTATTAAATTTGTTTTGGAAAAGAAGATCCGGCCGGTGTCTTTTTGGTGGTTTGTGGATTTGCGCGAGCCTGAAAAAATCCATATGCGCAAACCTTAGAGCTATTGAAGCTCCAACAAGTGTAAGTGAAAAGCATATATACACTTATATTTTCATTCTGCACAAGGAGAGTTGCGATGTCTTTTCTTGTCTTATATGGGTCCTTGATATGTGAAGGGAAACAGCCGTGCAAGGTGTGGGTCACCTGTCAACAATATAGAAGAAAAAACAACCCAGCCGTTAGGCTTGTGCACAGATTTTTTTATTTTGGTTTGGTTCGATTCGATTTTTCAGATTTTTAAACTTTTCGATTCGGCTCGTTTCGACCAATTTCTGTTTCGATTCGTTTCGGCTCAACTCGTTTTTCGTGTAAATTTTTTTCCCGGAATTTCAACCATTTTTCGTGTCACTTTGCTCGTTTTTTGTATCGACTTTTCGTGATTTCGGAAATTTTCGTTTTTTCGGAACATCTGTTCTCCTCGTTTCAAAGCAATAAATTTCGATTTGACACATTTCAAGTACATTCGAAAATTCCGAAAATATTTTGTTTCGGCTCGGAAAACTGTTCGGATCTGCCATTTTCGGATCTAAAACTTTTCGGAAAATCAGCCGCATCCGAAAACACGAATCGGGAAATTTAGTGAAAATTCCGAAACCCGAAACGCACATCCCTACCAGCCGTGCAGCTCCACTTAGAGCCAGTGCTAGGCTCTATGTTTGTGAGTGAAACATCATTCATTGCATTTTATTTATAGTATATATTTGATATACGTCACCATTGTGTATTTTTATATTTTGTTTTATCTACCAATATATGGTCTGCTGATCTATGAGAGACACAAAGATCCTGATAGAAATTTTTATTGCGCTGATCAAGATACGTATATGTTTTTTTGAAAAATATTACTGTTGGAAAGAAAAAGTAAATATTTATTATTTTACTTTATTTACTTAAAACCTGATCGTGTGTGGTATCATTGGAAAGGTCATGCTCTGCCATGGAGTTGGAGATACAGGGGTTCAAATGCAGACATGGTTAATCCTTTCTCTGGGCCTATACTGAGTAGGGATGTGCGTTTCGGGTTTCGGAATTTTCACGAAATTTCCCGATTCGTGTTTTTGGATGCGGCTGATTTTCCGAAAATTTTTAGATCCGAAAATGGCAGATCCGAACAGTTTTCGAGCCGAAACTAAATATTTTCGAATGGACTTGAAATGTGTCAAATCGAAATTTATTGCTTTGAAACGAGGAGAACAGACGTTCCGAAAAAACAAAAATTTACGAAATCACGAAAAGTCGATACAAAAAACGAGCAAAGTGACACGAAAATACGAAAAATGGTCGATATTCCGAAAAAAAAATGTACATGAAAAACGAGTCGAGCCGAACCGAACCAGTAATCAGTCGAAACGAGCCGAATCGAAAAGTTTAAACATCCGAAAAATCGAACCGAACAAAAAAAAAAAAAAAAAAAAAAAAAAAAAAAAATCGGTGCACAAGCCTAATACTGAGGCATGGGCCTGGAGCTGCTGCTCCATCTGCCCCTATGTTAATCCGGCCCTGGTGTTACCAACTGCTTTCTTGGTGATTATGGTCCCAGCTGCCTCGAGATCATTGACAATATCTTCCCGTGTGGTTCTGGGCTGATTCCTCGCGTTCTCCTGATCGTTGAAACTGCACGAGGTGAGATCTCGCATGGAGCCTCAGATCGAGCGAAAGTGACAGTTACTTTGTGTTTCTTCCATTCGCGTATAATCGCTCCAGCTGTTGTCGCCGTCTCATCAAGCTGCTTGACGATGGTCTTGTAGCCCGTTCCAGCCTTGTGTAGGTCTACAATCTTGTCCCTGACATCCTTAGACAGCTCTTTGGTCTTCCATGGTGGAGCTTTTGGAATCAGATGGATTGTGTCTGGGGACAGGTGTCTTTTATACAGGGAACAAGCGGAGATTAGGAGCTGTCCCTTTAAGAGTGTGCCGAAAATACGAATCGCGGTAGCAAAACGAAAACTAAATGAAATATTGGAGGCGAAAAGATCCAAAACGAAACAAAAAAGGAAAGAAAATGAATTCAAACGAATAAACAGTTAGTCTTTATTTTTTTAGGTAAAATTTTTGGTTTTCCAATTTACTTTAAAGCAACGAGGCATCACCCCCCCCCCCATAGGTTTCAATGTAAAAAATATTCACGCCTTTATTAAATATTTATTTAACCATTTATTTTTTTCACTTGCAGCAAAAAGTTTCTTCTTTAGGATTTTTTGGGTTAAATTTTAGTGTTCCTAATTTATTTTAGGATGACGAGGCTTTTTTTTTTTAACATTTGGCATTTAATTGGATAAATACTATCAGGGTTATTCAAAGAGGACCGATATGGCCCCGAAAGGGAACAGAGCAGTGAAATTCAGCGTTCGGTTACCTTTCCTGGCCATTCGTCTATTCAGAGAGCAGACAGTTCCCAAATCCTGGCGAATTGCCTGCACATACGGTGCCTGTTCGAGGGCAGTGAAATCCCCATAGAGAAGCACTGCTTCAACTATTCAGAGAACACAAACCAGCAGTGAAAAGTTGCCAAATTGCCCTGCTGTTCGGTGGTTTAATTCGGCAGGTTTATTCAGGAGAATCCCATAGGCTTCAATGTTAAAAATATTCCCGTTTTAACTCAATATCTAATAAACCGTTCATTATAAAAATCTGCAGTAGAATCTCTTTATAGACTTTTTTTGGATCTTTTTAGGCATTGCAAACTTTTTTCCTGTTTTTTTTAATCGTGTTTTCATTTTTCTGTATCAGACCTTTTTATTATCATTCATTGGATCGTATGTGTAAATTCCAGACATTTTCATTCAGTAGTTTCTTTGGAAACAGCATTTCAAAATATCAAACTTTCAAGCGTACAGGTTTTTTTCTTTCTTTTTCCACCTCATTCATCTGCGTGTCAGGTTGTTCTGGCGGCTGCTCTGCGATCGGGGGCTAGTCGGGTTTCTCTGGCGCGGTTAATTCAGCAGTTTTCTGCGGGTTACCGGTGAGAGGTCGGCGAGTGTGCGGCGAGTTTTCCCTGTACTAAGGGGGCCCTGCGGTTCTTAATAAATACACCACAGGGTCGGTGAAATAGGATCGCCGAATTGCCCTTAAGTGCAGGGAACGAAAAGTCACCGAATGTACGGTGACTTTTTGATTCTCTTTTGAATAACCCTGTATGTTTTAGCACCATGACGAGCTCCGTAGCTTTCCATGGTGCTGCACTGCTGATCTGAATCATACAGGGTTATTCAGAGAAAGGTGAAGTTTTTAAGTGAAAATTCTAGGTAAAAAAAAAATAAAAAAAAAATTAAATGACCCGTAATGAAAGAAAGAAAGAGGGACATAAAAATCCGAAATGAAAAAAAACTGGGAGCCAGAAATCTCGCCGATTGACAGAGGATCAAACACTTACTTCACTCATTAAAATGCAAATCAATTTATACCGTTTTTGAAATGTTTTTTCTGGCTATTCTGTTTGATCGTTTCTTTGTCAGAAAGCTCTCGGAAAAGACGCACTGTCACGGACTTGCGCTGTACGGGAAATTAACAGTATGGTGCACTTTGGTTCGCAGCTTAGTGAATAACCCCTATCGGGTCAGAATCCGAGGCCGGCGTCACAAGGGCTGCATCCTGGAGCCTTAAGATTAGGACAGGACCTACTGTGGGTGCATAAACCCACCGAGCTACCCACAAGGCACTGCCCTCTGCCCAGCGGTGGTAATGGGGGGGGGGGGTAATTATTGATATCGTTACCGCTGTCAGGCATGAGGCGTCTGGCTCCAGATCCTGATCTCCACGGAATCCGGTGCCCCCAGGACAGACCCCACAATCTGCTGCTCGCTGGGGTCTTCTTAGCGCGGAGAACAGCGGATTACCTGCTCCTCATTAAACACAGTCTCTGGAGCCGCGACCTCCCCGTAACCCCATCCCAGAGGTATTGCTGCATGGACAGCTGGATGGAGGAAATTTGGCAAATGGTTGGGTTTACGGCTGTGCGGCCTAGAGACGGGTCGTGCCAGTCACGTAGCTCTGTTCAGGGTAGCGCCACGGCTTTCACACCCGTTTGTGCACAGACTGACGCACACCGACACGCATGGACCGGACACAGACCTCCTGTTATTCTGCCGAATATGCTTTCCCTAAGCGAGAAACACCCGCCCGTGGCCGTTCCCATGGTTACAGGCGAGAAAAATAAATGTCATTTTGCGAAAACAGAAAATGTCTAGAGTGAAAAAACGAAGATCATCACACAGCGATAACGAACCCGAGAGGAGCGGCGTCACACAGCGATAATAAACCCGAGAGGAGCGGCGTCACACAGCGATAACAAACCCGAGAGGAGCGGCGTCACACAGCGATAACGAACCCGAGAGGAGCGGCGTCACACAGCGATAACGAACCCGAGAGGAGCAGCGTCACACAGCGATAACGAACCCGAGAGGAGCGGCGTCACACAGCGATAACAAACCCGAGAGGAGCGGCGTCACACAGCGATAACAAACCCGAGAGGAGCGGCGTCACACAGCGATAACAAACCCGAGAGGAGCGGCGTCACACAGCGATAACGACCCCGAGAGGAGCGGCGTCACACAGCGATAACAAACCCGAGAGGAGCGGCGTCACACAGCGATAACGAACCCGAGAGGAGCGGCGTCACACAGCGATAACGAACCCGAGAGGAGCGGCGTCACACAGCGATAACGAACCCGAGAGGAGCGGCGTCACACAGCGATAACGAACCCGAGAGGAGCGGCGTCACACAGCGATAACAAACCCGAGAGGAGCGGCGTCACACAGCGATAACAAACCCGAGAGGAGCGGCGTCACACAGCGATAACAAACCCGAGAGGAGCGGCGTCACACAGCGATAACGACCCCGAGAGGAGCGGCGTCACACAGCGATAACGAACCCGAGAGGAGCGGCGTCACACAGCGATAACAAACCCGAGAGGAGCGGCGTCACACAGCGATAACAAACCCGAGAGGAGCGGCGTCACACAGCGATAACAAACCCGAGAGGAGCGGCGTCACACAGCGATAACAAACCCGAGAGGAGCGGCGTCACACAGCGATAACAAACCCGAGAGGAGCGGCGTCACACAGCGATAATAAACCCGAGAGGAGCTACATCACACAGCGATAACAAACCCGAGAGGAGCGGCGTCACACAGCGATAACGAACCCGAGAGGAGCGGCGTCACACAGCGATAACGAACCCGAGAGGAGCGGCGTCACACAGCGATAACAAACCCGAGAGGAGCGGCATCACACAGCGATAACGACCCCGAGAGGAGCGGCGTCACACAGCGATAACGAACCCGAGAGGAGCGGCGTCACACAGCGATAACAAACCCGAGAGGAGCGGCGTCACACAGCGATAACAAACCCGAGAGGAGCGGCGTCACACAGCGATAACAAACCGAGAGGAGCGGCGTCACACAGCGATAACAAACCCGAGAGGAGCGGCGTCACACAGCGATAACAAACCCGAGAGGAGCGGCGTCACACAGCGATAACGAACCCGAGAGGAGCGACATCACACAGCGATAATAAACCCGAGAGGAGCGTCATCACACAGCGATAATAAACCCGAGAGGAGCGACGTCACACAGCGATAACGAAGCCGAGAGGAGCGGCGTCACACAGCGATAACGAAGCCGAGAGGAGCGGCGTCACACAGCGATAACGAAGCCGAGAGGAGCGGCGTCACACAGCGATAACGAAGCCGAGAGGAGCGGCGTCACACAGCGATAACGAAGCCGAGAGGAGCGGCGTCACACAGCGATAACGAAGCCGAGAGGAGCGGCGTCACACAGCGATAACGAAGCCGAGAGGAGCGGCGTCACACAGCGATAACGAAGCCGAGAGGAGGACCACCACACAGCAATAACGAACCCGAGAGGAGCGGCGTCACGCAGCGATAACGAACCCGAGAGGAGCGGCGTCACGCAGCGATAACGAACCCGAGAGGAGCGGCGTCACGCAGCGATAACGAACCCGAGAGGAGCGGCGTCACGCAGCGATAACGAACCCGAGAGGAGCGGCGTCACACAGCGATAACAAACCCGAGAGGAGCGGCGTCACGCAGCGATAACAAACCCGAGAGGAGCGGCGTCACGCAGCGATAACGAACCCGAGAGGAGCGGCGTCACGCAGCGATAACGAACCCGAGAGGAGCGGCGTCACGCAGCGATAACGAACCCGAGAGGAGGACCACCACACAGCGATAACAAACCCGAGAGGAGCGGCGTCACACAGCGATAACCAACCCGAGAGGAGCGGCGTCACACAGCGATAACCAACCCGAGAGGAGCGGCGTCACACAGCGATAACCAACCCGAGAGGAGCGGCGTCACACAGCGATAACGAACCCGAGAGGAGCAGCGTCACACAGCGATAACGAACCCGAGAGGAGCAGCGTCACACAGCGATAACGAACCCGAGAGGAGCAGCGTCACACAGCGATAACGAACCCGAGAGGAGCAGCGTCACACAGCGATAACAAACCCGAGAGGAGCAGCGTCACACAGCGATAACAAACCCGAGAGGAGCAGCGTCACACAGCGATAACAAACCCGAGAGGAGCGGCGTCACACAGCGATAACGAGAGGTGTAACCCTAACCCACTTCTGCTATTGGGGGGGGGGGCTATGTGCACGTCCAAAAGGTGTCTGATCAATCGATTTCCGATTCAGACCAATCCGAAATAAACCAGGGCTGAAACAACGAATCGATAATGGCTTTGTGGGCAGCGTTCAGAGCCAGACGGAGTTAAACGTTAATAACTTCAGACTCTGCTTCGGAGCTGATTGCAGGAGATGCGCCGCTGCTTTAGTAGGTGCCATGTAGATCTAGGGTTATGTCAGACATGGTTTTATTCAGTTTAAAACTGTAGCAGCGCTATAACACAAACCCTGGGATACGGTCACTGGGTATGGACGCTGTACTGCTGGTGTATTATACTTACTTGCAGCTGGAGTCCTGTGCCGCCGCCCCAACCTGCCTGTCGCCCCCTCTTTGGTCTGTAGCTGCCATTCTTTCCTTTTGGTCCAGTCCTTTTCCCCAAACTCCCTCCCCCACTCAGGTCTGGTCTTCTACCCAAACTCCCTCCCTTTCACCTCTGCGTTTGCTCATGAAATTATTGTAGAGGGACACTCTACGCACCCAGACCACTTCAGCTTATTATAGTGGTCAAGCTACGTGGAATGCCCACCCCCCCTCCTTCTCACCCTGCTTTTGTGCGGACATGTCTGAGCGCTCGCAGCAGCGTTCGCTTGGGGAGAAAGCAGACATGGGCTCAAGCTGTGCGCACAGCATCAATCAGTCACTGTGTCCAGGCGCTCGTATACATTGTGTGCGCAAAGTGTGCAATGTGCGCATGTTCATACACAAATTGTTACGGCAAAAAGGAGGAGGGGGGGCGGGGGTTGATTTCCCCCTTTTATAATATTCCTGTAAGTAAAAAGAAAATTATTTATTTTATCCAATGAAGCGATCAAAAATAAATAAAAATCGCCTACTAAAATCGATTAAACTTTTCAGCCGCCCCTCCCCCCCCACGAGGAGCCGCACTCTGTATAATGTCCTTTTATCGAGGATTTTATTTAACAAAAAAGAAAAACGAAACATCACAAAAAGGAAACAAATAGAAAAATAAAAAGGGGGCGGGGTTTAATCCAGAACGTGCGGGGAACGAGTAAGGAAATTATATTAGGAGTGACCCTAAGGCCCCGTTCATACCTGGGCGTTGTAAAAACACCGAAGCACGGAAATCCCATGATTTCCTATGGGACCCGTTCACACCCGGGCGTTTTTCACCACGCGGGAACGCGCTGTAAAACGTCCTACGCTCAAAAGAAGTACAGGAGCTTCTTTTGGGCGTATTGCAGCGCGTTCACGCTGCCGTCTATGGCTCGGAACGCGCTGCAATGCGTGTCCGCGCGTTTTTCACATTTGCGCGTCAAAAACCACGCAGGTGTGAACCCAGCCTTAATATATACAATATACACACACACACAACACTTACATCACCGTGTGTGTGTGTTTGTCCTCAGGTCCAGTTGTGAAATCGTTGCAGTGCAGACCTCGGCCCTCGCCGGGCGACACGGAGGATGCGCGGTGCAGACCTCGGCCCTCGCCGGGCGACACGGAGGATGCGCGGTGCAGACCTCGGCGGGCGACACGGAGGATGCGCGGTGCAGACCTCGGCGGGCGACACGGAGGATGCGCGGTGCAGACCTCGGCGGGCGACACGGAGGATGCGCGGTGCAGACCTCGGCGGGCGACACGGAGGATGCGCGGTGCAGACCTCGGCGGGCGACACGGAGGATGCGCGGTGCAGACCTCGGCGGGCGACACGGAGGATGCGCGGTGCAGACCTCGGCGGGCGACACGGAGGATGCGCGGTGCAGACCTCGGCGGGCGACACGGAGGATGCGCGGTGCAGACCTCGGCCCTCGCCGGGCGACACGGAGGAGCCGCTCTCACCGGAAAATGATTCAATAAATACTCCTAGTGGTTCAGAGACGCTCTCGCCTCGCGGCGACACACAGACAGGAGTCAGCGCTGAGTAGATCTACATCAGTCTGGACGGCACTGGTTCTGTCTGCGGTGTGTACCGGCTACACCTGCTGGTGGCGAGTGATGCTCCCGCAGGGAACGAGGTTTTGTCCCTCTCCCCCCTCTGTACTCCGTGAATAACAGCGACGCGGCTTTAAGGAAAGTCCCAGGTAAACCTGCGTCAGCAAGACATGAAGATTGCAGCGTGTTCCCCCAAATCCAGCTCGATCCTCCAGGAGCTCAGTTTGCCGGGGACGCAGCATCTCTGGTACCGTACAGCCGGTCCTGCCATCTCCGTGACGCGTCTCTGGAGGTTTGTCCGGATGAGGCTCATTCCCGCTGGAGATCACACGGGCCGGAACCAGATAAAGCGTCAGAACAGTCCCAGCAGGATCTCCGGCCCCCACTCCAGGGCGCTCTGAGTGACGGCGAGAGCGGCGGCCCCCAGCGAGGCGGACAGACCCCACACTGCCAGCTTCACCAGTCTGTTCTGAGAACGTGGCGGGGCCAGAGCGCCGGGTTCAGGGTCAGCCTGTCTGCGCAGCACGAAGTCCGGCCGCTGAGAAGAGGAGGAATGGAGGAGGGAATGGAAGGAGGCGATAGAAACGCTGAAAGGACGCCAGCGGCAAGAAGCGAGCAGGAGGGGAAAAAGCAGCAAGGCGCGAGCGAGCAGGAGGGGGAGAAAGCGGCAAGGCGCGAGCGAGCAGGA
Source organism: Leptobrachium leishanense (assembly GCA_009667805.1). Taxonomy (NCBI): domain Eukaryota; kingdom Metazoa; phylum Chordata; class Amphibia; order Anura; family Megophryidae; genus Leptobrachium; species Leptobrachium leishanense. Next base: position 6,618,314 of record CM019067.1, on the reverse strand, counting down.
GGGGGAGAAAGCGGCAAGGCGCGAGCAGGCAGGAGGGGGAGAAAGCGGCAAGGCGCGAGCGAGCAGGAGGGGGGGAAGCGGCAAGGCGCGAGCGAGCAGGAGGGGGGGAAGCGGCAAGGCGCGAGCGAGCAGGAGGGGGGGAAGCGGCAAGGCGCGAGCGAGCAGGAGGGGGGGAAGCGGCAAGGCGCGAGCGAGCAGGAGGGGGGGAAGCGGCAAGGCGCGAGCGAGCAGGAGGGGGGGAAGCGGCAAGGCGCGAGCGAGCAGGAGGAGGGGAAAGCGGCAAGGTGCGAGCGAGCAGGAGGAGGGGAAAGCGGCAAGGTGCGAGCGAGCAGGAGGGGAGAAAGCGGCAAGAAGCGAGCAGGAGGGGAAAAAGCAGCAAGGCGCGAGCGAGCAGGAGGGGAGAAAGCAGCAAGGCGCGAGAACACCAGCCACAGAGAAAGCCCAAAAACAATACACAGTCAGAAAAGCAGCAGATGAGGTGATTGAGCGCAACAAGAAGGGGGGGGGGGGGGAACAAAAAAAAAAAAAAAAAAAGTAAATATAAAAGTACATAAAAAAAATAGCGTTGATGGGAATGGGGGGGGGGGGTCATAGCGATGGGAATGGGGGGGTCATAGCGTTGATGGGAATGGGGGGGTCATAGCGTTGATGGAATGGGGGGGTCATAGCGTTGATGGGAATGGGGGGGTCATAGCGTTGATGGGAATGGGGGGGTCATAGCGTTGATGGGAATGGGGGGGTCATAGCGTTGATGGGAATGGGGGGTCATAGCGTTGATGGAATGGGGGGGTCATAGCGTTGATGGGAATGGGGGGGTCATAGCGTTGATGGGAATGGGGGGGTCATAGCGTTGATGGGAATGGGGGGGTCACAGCGTTGATGGGAATGGGGGGGTCACAGCGTTGATGGGAATGGGGGGGGGTCATAGCGATGATGGGAATGGTGGGGTCATAGCGTTGATGGGAATGGGGGGGTCATAGTGTTGATGGGGGCCACAAACGCCTGCATTGAATGTCCCACACTGTGTCCCCTGGAGAGGGTCCCTCTATAAGGTCTGGGGTCCCAGCAGAGTTATGAGGATAAACACGTGGACGTTTTTCCGGTTCTGGATACACGAGGCTCGTTTCGTCACAGCATTGTTTGTCTTCACACTCCGCGTACCTTTTGTATTTGTGCAGCGACGCCTGCGTCACCAGTTGAGCGGGCGGGCGTCTCTGGAAGAGGCCGTGCGTCCGGCACACCAGCGTTTCAAACGGGAAATCCTTGGGGATGTTGGAGAGAAGCTGGTGCACGCTGGGCATGTCGCAGTCACCGCGCAGGACCTCCTGCTCCCTCATCAGCACCATCTGGAAGGAGAAGACAGGACGTTACGCCAGCAGCACACGACACCGCTACTGATCCAACACACACAGCGGCACAGCCAGCGCACGACACCGCTACTGATCCAACACACACAGCGGCGAGACACCGCTACTGATCCAACACACACAGCGGCACATCCAGCGCGCGACACCGCTACTGATCCAACACACACAGCGGCACATCCAGCGGCGAGACACCGCTACTGATCCAACACACACAGCGGCACATCCAGCGCGCGACACCGCTACTGATCCAACACACACAGCGGCACAGCCAGCGCGCGACACCGCTACTGATCCAACACACAGCGGCACGTCCAGCGCACGACACCGCTACTGATCCAACACACACAGCGGCACAGCCAGCGCGCGACACCGCTACTGATCCAACACACAGCAGCACGTCCAGCGCAAGACACCGCTACTGATCCAACACACACAGCGGCACATCCAGCGCGCGACACCGCTACTGATCCAACACACACAGCGGCACATCCAGCGCGCGACACCGCTACTGATCCAACACACACAGCGGCGAGACACCGCTACTGATCCAACACACACAGCGGCACAGCCAGCGCGCGACACCGCTACTGATCCAAGACGGTTAAAATCCAAAATCATTAAGCCCAATATGTAGAAATTATTGATCGGATATGACTGTTTGATTCTCATGGTCTAGGGTTAATCTGAGTTCAGTATAATGTCTGCAAGAAGTCAGTGATCCCAGGACGACACACACACACACACACACACACACTTTGAGCAGAAGCCAGATGGGTGTCGCTAGTAACGTATCTGAATGAAAGACGATTCACGGCTTCCCTAGTTTAATAATTGGTATTACATCTAAAAAGGATAAAAATTCTCTTGTACGTTTGTTTTTGTATTTTGGCAAACCCTGGGATCAGTCTGGCCAAGTCTTCTCAGTGGGTGGAGCAGGATCAGGATCAGGAGCAGGATCAGGATCGCTCGTGTGTGATTGAAAACTGTTATAAGAGTCCAGAGATTTTTAGCAGCAGGAAAGGAGGAAGCCTCATAGCTCGTCTCGCAGGTCGCTCTTGAAAATGAGACCAAAATCTGCCTTTTATCCAGAACGATGAAGCTATTTTTCGGCAATGTATTAATTTTAATTCATGACTCGGAGGCGAGTATTTTGCATTTATTCAACAGCAGCATAGAAAAAAAACTTTACATGTAAACTTGCCCCTCCCTTCCCACAGTGCACCCTCCCCTCTCCATAAATAGGCTCTTCCCGTCAAAATGACCCCCTTTCTTTGCTGCTCGTGACCAGATAAGTACCTCTGCACAGCGCCGCTATCACTGGTCGGTATTCTGGTCCCGGCAATCACACGGGCGCCGGCCGGGTACCGAATGTTTCGCTTCGTAGACCTTTCGTCCTGGTCGAGCGGTATTTTACTTTCAGGGTATCCCTTGCGCGCACGCTTCTCCTCCACGTGGCCGGATCTACTTCCCTATCGCGGCCGCGCTCTCCGTGGTGTAGACGCGTCGCTCACTCGGCTGTTGCCTACCGCGAGGATAGTCGAGCTCCAACATGCCGGCCAAGGTAAAGCGCAAGTCCCCTTCGCCATCGTTAGAATCCGAATCCGCGGGGGACAGTGATACTCCGGTGGATCAGGTTCACGACGCTCCTGTAGGAGACCCTGCCGGCCTCCATTGCCACGGCTGTTATTAGCCACCTCCGCTCTATGTCCTCCGTTTTCTCAACATCCCTGCAGGAAGATCTAGCGGCCGTCCAAGCCTTACAACAATCTGCCGCACCCACGACCCCGGGCTCGCCCTGCAGAGGACCCGTTTTCCGGCCCGGCAGAAGTTTTGCCCCCCGATGAGGTGGGCAAAAAGTCAGTGCGGAAGACCAAGCACTTGACTCGAGGGGCTGGCAACCCTGCAGCACTGCCACCACCTGATGAGACACCCCCTCCTCGTAAAAGGGCCCCCATTGTCCAGACGCCAGCAGAGCAAACAGGTGGAGATACCCCCTCCTGTAGAGGTGGAGGGTGATGAGGACTGGTCTTTCGGCCGAGGATGATGAAGTGGTGCTCCACATGATTTATTTGACATGGGAGACTCAGTGACCTATGCCCCTACTGGGACTAAGGCAGTGATTTGTGACCCACAAGGGGACCCCCTCTTTTACCCGGAGGACCTGATCCCATCCCCGTTCTTCTGCCTGGTCGCCGAGACCTCACGTGGAAAAGTGGCTCGACGACCGAATGCGGCGTCCTCTTGACAAAGCCACGCAAGATAGAATGCGGGCCAAATGCCCCTGCCCCACCACTGTAGGAAAAACCTGTCTGACCCCCTTGGTGGACAAGGATTTCCAAAAATACGTTGCCCACCATGGCTGGTCTGCAAAAGCAGGCATTGACCAGGCTTTTAAAAAAATGCCAAGACCGTCTGCGTGACACCGTGGGGCCTTTGATCAAACTATTCGATATTGCGGAAGGAGCTAAGGCCCAGTGAGACACCCTGGACCCCTTTAATGGTGCATGGCTGGCTCCAACGTGCGATTTGTTTCCTAGCTAACGCTAATTCTGCCCTCTCGGCTGAGAGGCGAAGGTCCATCCTATTGAAGGTCGACAACCAGCTTACCAAAAAAGCTGACTCTGACCTGGGCAGTGAAGCCCAAGGGTTGCTGTTTGGCGAGAAATTCGTTCGAGACTTGGGCAAATATGCCAATACATTCACCTCCCTTGACAAGGTCTCGACCTCCATGAAGAAGGTATTCAAAGGGCGTGTTTTCGGCAGGGCCGGTAAAAGGTAGGGGGAACTTTACCGGCCGCCCAGGGCCAGGTAACAACGCGGCCCAGTCCTTCTCGTCCCCCCCTGCCCAGCAACCCCAGAGCGGTGATACCACCTACTCCAACACGGCTTCTTCCCATCATGTACCCGTGGATGGCATGGTAGAGGCTTCCGCGGTGCTCGGGGATCCTTTGGCACCTGTCCTCCACCAGGTAAGCCGCCCATTGCGCTCCCCAGCTTTGCCTCGGGTGGGTGGGGGGGGGCGCATTGCACGTTTTCTTGCCAAAATAGAAAAACTCTGACATCGGACCCGTGGGTCCTACAGACGGTGGTTGGCTTCCGCCTGGACTTCGAGTCCATTCCATCCCAGGCATCCCTTCATCCACCATAGTGGAACCCTCTTAGGAGAACCAGAGTGGTGGACGAAGAGGTGCGGAGCCTCGCTCAGAAAAGGGTGATAGAACGCGTCCCGTCACATGCCCGGGCTTTATCAGCAATCCCTTCCTCGTAACCAAGAATAAACCTCAGGGAGCTAAATTCGTTCCTGCTTTACCGCCACTTCAAGATGGAGGGCATGAAGGATCTCCCACACCTTCTCCTTCCGGGGCTTGCCAAAGTGGACCTGAAGGACGCCTATCTGTCTGTTCCCGTGGCGAGCGAGCAGAGACTTCCTGCAGTTTCGTTGGCAGGGGGATCTCTGGCGCTTCCAGTCTTCCCTTAGGGCTCTCCTCCGCACCTTGGTGCTTTACCAAGCTGCTGAGACTGGTGATGGCGAACTTACGTGAGAAAGGTGTTCGCCTCATCGTGTACCTAGACGACATTCTTCTCATGTCACCCACGAAAGAATTGCTTTCTCTGCACTTACGCTGGACCCTCTCCCTTCTACAGGAGTTAGATTTCATCGTGAATGCGGAAAAAAAAAAAATCTATTCTCCAACCAACCTTGCGACTGGAATTCTTGGGCATGGTAGTGGTTTCAGTATCCATGCGGCTCACTCTTCCAGCCGACAAGGTTTCCACGATAGAATGGGAGGCACGCTCCCTCCTGTGACACAACTCTTGTTCAATGAGGGCTCTCGCTCGCATGGTGGGCCTCCTCTCGGCCACCAGGTTGGCGATACCCCCCCGGCTCCTCTGCATTATTGGGCCCTCCAACGCTTGATGGCCCATTTCCTCCGGCAGGGTGTCCCTTAGACGGGGAGGATTCCCCTCTCAGACAAGGCTTGCCTAGACCTCGCATGGTGGACGACGGACCTCCGGTCCTGGAACAGGAAAGCAATCCTTCCGGCCCCCCCTTGCCTCACGATAGAGTCGGATGCTTGCCGCTCCGGTTGGGGAGCTCGCTGCGGCTCTCTGGAGACCGGGGGCGGTTGGTCGATGGAGGAATCCTTCCTCCACATCAATTGCCTGGAACTGCTAGCAGGCTTATTTGCACTCCAGTGCTTTGCCAAAGGCCTCAGAGATTGCACGATCCCCCCTACGGATGGACAATTTCCCGGTCGTTCACAAAATCAACGGCCTAGGGGGTCCCAGGTCCCCCATGCTCACAGCGTTAGTGCAGCGGTTTTGGGCCCATTGCTTTGCGTCGGGGCTCACGGTACAAGCCTAGTTCCTCGACAACATGGTGGCAGACTGGAACTCCAGACACACGCTGGATTTGGGCGATTGGAGGCTGCTACCCGCAATCTTTGCTCCTTTGTCGCGTCTCTGGGGTCCGCTGGCCGTCGATCTGTTCGCCTCCCGTCTGAACCATCAGCTCCTGAGGTTTTACAGCTAGCGCCCGGACCTCGAGGCGTGGGCGACAGATGCATTCCTACAACCTTGGTCCCAAGGACGGCTTTACGCCTTTCCTCCGTTCGCCATAATGGCTCGCACCCTGGCCAGGGTCAGGTCGCAGGTGGCGACCCTGGTCGTGGTGGCACCCCTCTGGGAGGAGCCAATCATGGTTTCCGGCCCTCTTGCAGATGGCCATAGATTGTCCGCGGGTGTTGCCTTGCCCCCCAGATCTCACAGACCCAGAGGGCAGGCCCCACCCCCTTATCACATCTCAATGTCTGTTGATTGCGTGGTTGAGGTCAGGGGACCCGGCTGTGTCGCGGGAGTTTCGGAACGTACTGACGCCTTGCTCCAACGTGCCTGGGCCCCTGGTACCTGTGTGGTCTACGGCGCCGCCTGGTCCCGGTGGGTTCGCTGGTGTGTGGATGGGGGTCTGGATCCCCTTTCAGCCCCTGTGAACGCTGTGATGGACTTCCTTACCGACCTGTTCAGGGGTTTAGCATATAGTACGGTTAACTCCTTTCGTTCTGCAGTTTCGGCAGGGCACATCGGTTTCCAAGGAATTTCGGTGGGACGACATCCCCTGGTTTGTAGGTTGTTACGGGCGGTTCGATTATCACGTCCCCCTCGACCTCGTTATTCTTCCACATGGGATGTCTCCATAGTCCTACGCTTTCTGGCGGCATGGCCGGAAACTGATGAACTGTCTTTGCGCCAGCTGTCCGTTAAGTTGTTGATGCTCCTCTGCCTACTATCCTGCAAGCGCATTAGCGATGTTCACGCGTTAGATTTTGGTGCGCGGTCCTTTGTACCTGATGGAGTGCGTTTTGTTGTATCCAGGCGAACCAAAACGGCTATTACCACGGTCTTTTATCCCGTTCTACCCGATTGCCAGCGGCTTTGCTGGGTTCGTTGCCTGCGTGCTTACGAAGCACGTACTGTTGCTTGGCGCCCACCGGAGGTTTCGCCTCTGTTTCTCTCCTGTGTGGTTCCAGACTGTCCGGTGTCTTCGACCTCGCTGGCCAGATGGCTGCGTTGGTTGAGGTCCTCGGCTGGTGTCGATGTCTCCACGTTTGGGGCACATTCTACGTGCAGCGCCATGGCTTCCTCCGCGGCGTTGTCTGGCTGCCGTTTGGAGGACCTCATGAAAGCGGCGGACTGGTCCAGGGAAATCGACCCTCCGGACGTTCTATTTGAAGCCTGTCGATCATTGGTCGGTTGCGGTCCTGGACAGGCTTTGAATATGCAAAATAGGAGCCTCCGAGTCATGAATTAAAATTGATAATTTTTTGACGGGAAGTTAGAATTTTAAGGAGAATTTTCCCACCCGGTCCCACCCTGGGTTCTTTTAGCAAGCAGTTTGGGCGATGGCTCGCCGGTTCCTTGTTCTTATTATTCCTCTTCTTCCCACAGCCTCCTGATTTCTCTCCAGCTTCATTTGGATTCTATCCTGGTTTGTTGGCTCTGACGGTTGGATGATGACTCGCCCGCAAGAAAGAGGGTCATTTTGGCGGGAAGAGCCTATTTATGGAGAGGGAAGGGATGCACTGTTGTAATGGACTGTGGGAAGGGAGGGGCAAGTTTATATGTTAAGTTTTTTTCTATGCTGCGGTTGAATAAATGCAAAGAAAGATGCAAAATATTCGCCTCCGAGTCTTTTTCTTAAAATTCTAACTTCCCGTCATACTTAGTATATGAATTGATAATTTTCTTAACTATTTAGCTTTTGATATTACTTTGTATTAACACTTGATACGCTAATTGCCATCAGCTTACATTGATTAGTCATTTATTCCACTAATATCAGTGTCCTGTTTATCTACTATGCCAGGATTCTTTTGTTGTCATTTGCCATGGTTTAATGTCATCTATGCGTGTCTCATTACTCCCAGCCAGAGGCAGCATTTGAAGCTCAATGGCTTAATCTTAATGAACTACAGTGATGTTCTTTAATATGTGTAATGTTCCTGATTGTCACATGTGATCTACCTGCAGTAATTGGTCAGTCAAAACTGGTTTTGTTTTGATTCCCGTGAGGTTTCAGGTTGATGCGTTAGATTGAGTAACTGAAGAAGTGATTTTGATCTACATGTGTGTTGGTTCCAGTGATAAACTGGTTTCAAGAATGTCCTTGGAGTTTTCGTTATACAATTGCCATACAGGTACGCCTCGCCGACAGGTGCCGTCTTGCGGCACTGATTACAGAGCACCGTGCCACATTGGCTGCAGGGGGACGGCCCGAGTTCAGGTCATCCCCGTGCAGCCAATGACGCGCAACGCGAGTCGGCGCACCCAGGCTGCAGGGAGGGCCCGAGGTGGCCCCATTGAAGACAGCAGAGCGTACATTTATGCCCTGCGTCTCCCAAGCCCTTCTGCCACTAGGACGGCATAGAACGATGATTGATTAGGTAAAACAAACACACACAATGGCACATCCAGCGCGCAACGCCGCTACTGATCCAACACTCACAGCAGACTCTGCGCCCTCACATTGAGAACCAGGAAGAGACCGACCCAGTCCTCACACGAGCATCCTGCACCTCCCAGGGGGCCCCTCCACACACTGACCTTCCGGCACCTCCCGGGCCCCCCCCCCCCCCTTCTCAGGGGTTGTGCTCCATACCTGAGCAGCACAGTACACCGGCATGAGAGGGTGCGATGCCAGGAAGAAGTCATACAGACGCAGGACCTGGTGGTAGTTGCTGAGAACGTGCCCGTACCACGTGATGAGCCAGCTCAAGGCGAAGATATACCCGACCTCCGACCTGCAGCGAGAAAACAGGATCGTTATACAGAGGCTGAGGGCGTTAGAGTCCAGCGTCCCGTGCAAAGCCGGGCTCCATATACCCGGGGAGGAAGGTGAATAAAGCCTGGTTACGGTGGGCACGCAACGCCCCAAATCACTTCTCGCTCAACCCTCAATCAGCACCGCCCACATCTGGACCCGTTGGGACAGCAGAGCCATGAACACATTACCGGAGCATGAAGTCGTGGAGCTGCACGCTCTCACACCGGATCACCGGCATCAGGTAATTCAGCATGTGCTTGGTGGGATCCATCGTGCGCTCCATGAAATCCCTGCAGAGGAAGAAACCTGCTCAGTGTGACTGTACAGAGTATCTCCAACGCGCAGCATTACAGAGCGTTATGGAATATCTGGCGCCCCCGCGCAGCATTACGGAGTATCTGGGCAGGCGCCCCCGCACAGTTTTATAAAAAGATATGGAGTACCTGACGCCCCCCGCGCAGCTTTATAGAGCGGTATGGAGTATTTGGCACAGGCTTTATAAAGTGGTACGGTGTACACCAAGTGCAGCATATAGTGATGCAAGTACCTACCGCAGGTGATGTGTAGACAGAGAACTGAGCATGGCCGTGCCCAGCCGGGGCCCCACGGTCAGCAGGAGGGTTACAGCGATGTCGTGGTATCCCTGGTAGTAATTCAGCTCCGGGTGAGACTGCAGGACGTAGAGGATCATATCGGTGAGCTGCTCCTGCAGCACGGAGCGCTCCGCATCCGGCATCCCTGCAAAGGCACAGCGTCCACAGAGGAAAGGAGGGAGCGCTACTGCAGGACTCCGGGCCCTGACGCGCCAGAGCAGCGCACGCACCCAGGGCCACCGACGCGCCAGAGCAGCGCACGCACCCAGGGCCACCGACGCGCCAGAGCAGCGCACGCACCCAGGGCCACCGACGCGCCAGAGCAGCGCACACACCCAGGGCCACCGACGCGCCAGAGCAGCGCACGCACCCAGGGCCACCGACGCGCCAGAGCAGCGCACACACCCAGGGCCACCGACGCGCCAGAGCAGCGCACACACCCAGGGCCACCGACGCGCCAGAGCAGCGCACACACCCAGGGCCACCGACGCGCCAGAGCAGCGCACGCACCCAGGGCCACCGACGCGCCAGAGCAGCGCACGCACCCAGGGCCACCGACGCGCCAGAGCAGCGCACGCACCCAGGGCCACCGACGCGCCAGAGCAGCGCACGCACCCAGGGCCACCGACGCGCCAGAGCAGCGCACGCACCCAGGGCCCCGACGCGACAGAGCAGCGCACGCACCCAGGGCCCCGACGCGCCAGAGCAGCGCACGCACCCAGGGCCCCGACGCGCCAGAGCAGTGCACGCACCCAGGGCCCTGACGCGCCACAGCCATCATTCCCATAATGCCAAGACCTTCCTGTCTGTGCCGTGTGATCCCCCAGCCCCTGAGCATCGCCTCGTACCTGCAGGAAACCGCCGCAGCGACCGCCTCACATCCATCTCAACCTGATTGAAATCTCGATGATTGCACCGGATTGAGGGACCTGAAAACGAAGAGACACCAAGAGTTCAGGGCAAGAAAAGCATTGTGGGACACGTAGTCCTGGGTATTGTCGCAGGCAGGAGGGCCGTTACCTGGTTTTGGAGGGAGGGAGAGGACACTGACGTTAAGAAGTTTGGGCCAGACTTTCCTGCGGATCTCCTGACTAAGGAGCCCGCCCTCGCTCACCGCTGCGTTCCTCAGCGCGTCAATGTCGATGGGGTCAGAGGTCAGAGCCTGGTGTATCTGGAGAGCCTTCTGTTTGCGCCAGGACATCGCCCGCCCTACAACGACAACGGGATGGAAAGGAAGAGAGTGGGGAAAAAAAATCCTACAGCGACAAACCCAAGGCTCGCACCAAGCGACACCACCGCGAGCAGAACCCCACGCTCGCACCAAGCGACACCACCGCGAGCAGAACCTAACGCTCGCACCAAGCGACACCACCGCGAGCAGAACCCAACGCTCACACCAAGCGACACCACCGCGAGCAGAACCCAACGCTCACACCAAGCGACACCACCGCGAGCAGAACCCAACGCTCGCACCAAGCGAACACCACCGCGAGCAGAACCTAACACTCGCACCAAGCGACACCACCGCGAGCAGAACCCAACGCTCACACCAAGCGACACCACCGCGAGCAGAACCCAACGCTCGCACCAAGCGACACCACCGCGAGCAGAACCCAACGCTCGCACCAAGCGACACCACCGCGAGCAGAACCAACGCTCGCACCAAGCGACACCACCGCGAGCAGAACCTAACGCTCGCACCAAGCGACACCACCGCGAGCAGAACCCAACGCTCGCACCAAGCGACACCACCGCGAGCAGAACCCAACGCTCGCACCAAGCGACACCACCGCGAGCAGAACCCAACGCTCACACCAAGCGACACCACCGCGAGCAGAACCCAACGCTCGCACCAAGCGACACCACCGCGAGCAGAACCAACGCTCGCACCAAGCGACACCACCGCGAGCAGAACCCAACGCTCACCACCAAGCGACACCACCGCGAGCAGAACAACGCTGGCACCAAGCGACACCACCGCGAGCAGAACCAACGCTGGCACCAAGCGACACCACCGCGAGCAGAACCCAACGCTGGCACCAAGCGACACCACCGCGAGCAGAACCCAACGCTCACACCAAGCGACACCACCGCGAGCAGAACCCAACGCTGGCACCAAGCGACACCACCGCGAGCAGAACCCAACGCTCGCACCAAGCGACACCACCGCGAGCAGAACCCAACGCTGGCACCAAGCGACACCACCGCGAGCAGAACCCAACGCTGGCACCAAGCGACACCACCGCGAGCAGAACCCAACGCTGGCACCAAGCGACACCACCGCGAGCAGAACCCAACGCTCGCACCAAGCGACACCACCGCGAGCAGAACCCAACGCTGGCACCAAGCGACACCACCGCGCGAGCAGAACCCAACGCTGGCACCAAGCGACACCACGCGAGCAGAACCCAACGCTCACACCAAGCGACACCACCGCGAGCAGAACCCAACGCTGGCACCAAGCGACACCACCGCGAGCAGAACCCAATGCTCGCACCAAGCGACACCACCGCGAAAAGAACCCAACGCTCGCACCAAGTGACACCACCGCGAGCAGAACCCAACGCTCGCACCAAGCGACACCACCGCGAGCAGAACCCAACGCTCGCACCAAGCGACACCACCGCGAGCAGAACCCAACGTTCACCAACCAGCTAACGTGAGCCAATGGCAGCCACTTGGGGGGGGTGGGGGGGGGCGTTAAAGGCAACTGATCACCAGGGGATTTATAGGTTAAAGCAAGAATCTTAAAAAATACTCCTGTATGTTGCCAAACTACAACTCCCATGATTCTCTGGCTAATTGTAGGACATTGACATCTGGAGGGGGTTGATAGAAAGGGATCTGATTGGCCCAATGAGGGAGAAAGAAAAAAAAATGAATAAAAAAATAAAAGTATCTTCATGATGATTAGCTCCAGAGAGTAGGTTAATGGGTTAAATGGATCTGTATCGTTACCCTGTCTGTGCCCATGTTCAGCGCTGCAGAATTTGTTGGTGCTATATAAATAAATAATAATAAAATAATCTGACTAGCCCCGGGGAGGCGGTTAATGGGGTCTGATTGCCCCCCCCGGGGAGGCGGTTAATGGGGTCTGATTGCCCCCCCGGGGAGGCGGTTAATGGGGTGTGATTGCCCCCCCCGGGAGGCGGTTAATGGGGTGTGATTGCGCCCCCCCGGGAGGCGGTTAATGGGGTGTGATTGCCCCCCCGGGAGGCGGTTAATGGGGTCTAATTGCCCCCCCCCGGGGAGGCGGTTAATGGGGTCTGATTGCCCCCCCTGGGAGGCGGTTAATGGGGTGTGATTGCCCCCCGGGAGGCGGTTAATGGGGTGTGATTGCCCCCCCTGGGAGGCGGTTAATGGGGTGTGATTGCCCCCCCGGGAGGCGGTTAATGGGGTGTGATTGCCCCCCCGGGAGGCGGTTAATGGGGTGTGATTGCCCCCCCGGGAGGCGGTTAATGGGGTGTGATTGCCCCCCCGGGAGGCGGTTAATGGGGTCTGATTTCCCCCCCCCCCCCGGGGAGGCGGTTAATGGGGTCTGATTGCCCCCCCGGGGAGGCGGTTAATGGGGTCTGATTGCCCCCCCGGGAGGCGGTTAATGGGGTGTGATTGCCCCCCCGGGGAGGCGGTTAATGGGGTGTGATTGCCCCCCCGGGAGGCGGTTAATGGGGTGTGATTCCCCCCCCCCGGGGAGGCGGTTAATGGGTTAACTCCCGGGGTAATTAAGCAGCTCATTTCTGGGAGCAGTTGGTTCCCGGCAGTGAGGGAGTTAATAGACGCCAGTGTCCTGGTCCTCACCTCCCGTGGTTCCCTTGGGAGGACCCTGTGCATTCCCCCACTGAGCTCCTCTCCCTCTCGGGCAGCGCATTCTCCAGCTTCTCTCACATCCAGCCTCAACCACTTCCGCCCTCAAAGCGGCTCCTTCACTCAGACCGGAGAGTTCCGCCCGAGCAGCACCTTCAGCCAATCAACGCTGTCCGATTTTAACGAATCAACGCAGAGTTTACGTCTTCTTCCAATCAGTGCTCTACGCTTGATAGACACGTGACTCTTGTAGGTAGGCGTCCTCCGCGCTGTGTATGTAGGTTAATGTAGTCCAGCGGAGCAGCAGGTGGTTTAGATAATGCAGGGTGATTTAGTAACATCCATGAGTGTTTTTACAGGGTGTGTGTATGAGGGGAGCGGGGGAGGGGCACTCAGTGTCCTGCTCAGCCATTCACCCCAGATCTTACTGAACTACATCTCCCATCATGCTCAATAAGCCTTAAGTGACTGAGCATCATGGGACATGTAGTTCAGAAAAATCTGTGGTGCCCCGCATCGTGCAGCAGTGCAAGGGTTAAGCACCCACTAAATCCTGCGCTCACAGCCCGTAAAACACAGCAACATACGGATCAGGCAGGGCTTCCCTTCCCCTCTGCATTACCGGCATGCAATTCGGCACCCTCTGCGCTGATTCGATGATCCTGTCACGTGGATGGAGAAAATTCTTAAATAGACCAGCGGGAAAGCAGGTGGGTGTGTCCGTCTCCGTGTAGTGGGCGTATCCAGTCCCTTGCATCGGGCGTGGCTAGCTCCATGCAGTGGGCGTGGCCAGCAGTCCTATGGAGAAATTGGAGAAGTTGGGAAACTGGTGAAGGTGTTGTGGGCGGGGCTCGTGGCTCTCTAACATCTATCCTATTGGCCAGTGTCATGCTCTATCATGCGTTGTTGCCTGTGATTGGTCAGTAGTTGTGTGTGCGGGCGGGTGCAGGGAGCGGGTCCCGGGCGGGGGTCAGTGTGAGCCGCAGCCGATGGCGGATTCGGTTGATCACGGAGCGCGCAGGCGGAGAGCGGGCCAGCGGGGGAACAGCGTGAGCGACAGCAGCCCTAAAGATGTACCCGAGGACACCCCGAGCCTGGACCCCGGGATCCGGTAACCGAGTGACCCGAGTAACCCCCCCCCCTGTGTCCCGGTAACCGAGTGACCCGAGTAACCCCCTGTGTCCCGGTAACCGAGTGACCCGAGTAACCCCCCTGTGTCCCGGTAACCGAGTGACCCGAGTAACCCCCTGTGTCCCGGTAACCGAGTGACCCGAGTAACCCCCCCTGTGTCCCGGTAACCGAGTGACCCCGTGACCCGAGTAACCCCCCCGTGTCCCGGTAACCGAGTGACCCGAGTAACCCCCCTGTGTCCCGGTAACCGAGTGACCCGAGTAACCCCCCTGTGTCCCGGTAACCGAGTGACCCGAGTAACCCCCCTGTGTCCCGGTAACCGAGTGACCCGAGTAACCCCCCCGTGTCCCGGTAACCGAGTGACCCGAGTAACCCCCCTGTGTCCCGGTAACCGAGTGACCCGAGTAACCCCCCTGTGTCCCGGTAACCGAGTGACCCGAGTAACCCCCTGTGTCCGGTAACCGAGTGACCCCGTGACCCGAGTAACCCCCCGTGTCCCGGTAACCGAGTGACCCGAGTAACCCCCCTGTGTCCCGGTAACCGAGTGACCCGGGAGTAACCCCCTGTGTCCCGGTAACCGAGTGACCCCGTGACCCGAGTAACCCCCCCGTGGTCCCGGTAACCGAGTGACCCGAGTAACCCCCCTGTGTCCCGGTAACCGAGTGACCCGAGTACCCCCCTGTCTGTCCCGGTAACCGAGTGACCCGAGTAACCCCCCTGTGTCCCGGTAACCGAGTGACCGAGTAACCCCCCCGTGTCCCGGTAACCGAGTGACCCGAGTAACCCCCTGTGTCCCGGTAACCGAGTGACCCGAGTAACCCCCCTGTGTCCCGGTAACCGAGTGACCCGAGTAACCCCCTGTGTCCCGGTAACCGAGTGACCCCGAGTAACCCCCCCGTGTCCCGGTAACGAGTGACCGAGTAACCCCCCTGTGTCCCGGTAACCGAGTGACCCGAGTAACCCCCCTGTGTCCGGTAACCGAGTGACCCGAGTAACCCCCCGTCCCGTAACCGAGTGACCCGAGTAACCCCCCCGTGTCCCGGTAACCGAGTGACCCGAGTAACCCCCCTGTGTCCCGGTAACCGAGTGACCCGAGTAACCCCCCCGTGTCCCGGTAACCGAGTGACCCGAGTAACCCCCCTGTGTCCCGGTAACCGAGTGACCCGAGTAACCCCCCTGTGTCCCGGTAACCGAGTGACCCGAGTAACCCCCCTGTGTCCCGGTAACCGAGTGACCCGAGTAACCCCCCTGTGTCCCGGTAACCGAGTGACCCCGTGACCCGAGTAACCCCCTGTGTCCCGGTAACCGAGTGACCCCGTGACCCGAGTAACCCCCCGTGTCCCGGTAACCGAGTGACCCGAGTAACCCCCTGTGTCCCGGTAACCGAGTGACCCGAGTAACCCCCTGTGTCCCGGTAACCGAGTGACCCGAGTAACCCCCCTGTGTCCCGGTAACCGAGTGACCCGAGTAACCCCCCCGTGTCCCGGTAACCGAGTGACCCGAGTAACCCCCCTGTGTCCCGGTAACCGAGTGACCCGAGTAACCCCCCTTGTCCCGGTAACCGAGTGACCCGAGTAACCCCCCTGTGTCCCGGTAACCGAGTGACCCGAGTAACCCCCTGTGTCCCGGTAACCGAGTGACCCGAGTAACCCCCCTGTGTCCCGGTAACCGAGTGACCCGAGTAACCCCCTGTGTCCCGGTAACCGAGTGACCCGAGTAACCCCCCGGTAACCGAGTGACCCGAGTAACCCCCCGTGTCCCGGTAACCGAGTGACCCGAGTAACCCCCCCTGTGTCCCGGTAACCGAGTGACCCGAGTAACCCCCCCGTGTCCCGGTAACCGAGTGACCCGAGTAACCCCCCGTGTCCCGGTAACCGAGTGACCCGAGTAACCCCCCGGTAACCGAGTGACCCGAGTAACCCCCCGTGTCCCGGTAACCGAGTGACCCGAGTAACCCCCCCGTGTCCCGGTAACCGAGTGACCCGAGTAACCCCCCCGTGTCCCGGTAACCGAGTGACCCGAGTAACCCCCCGTGTCCCGGTAACCGAGTGACCCGAGTAACCCCCCTGTGTCCCGGTAACCGAGTGACCCGAGTAACCCCCCGTGTCCCGGTAACCGAGTGACCCGAGTAACCCCCCTGTGTCCCGGTAACCGAGTGACCCGAGTAACCCCCCGTGTCCCGGTGACCCCGTGACCCGAGTGACCCCGTGACCCGAGTAACCCCCTGTGTCCCGGTAACCACTGACCCCCGTGATCTGGCAACCGAGTGACCCCCCCGTGATCTGGTAACCGAGTGACCCCCCCCCCCCCCCGTGATCTGGCAACCGAGTGACCCCCCCCTGTGATCTGGCAACCGAGTGACCCCCCCCCCTGTGATCTGGTAACCGAGTGACCCCCCCCCCCTGTGATCTGGTAACCGAGTGACCCCCCCCCTGTGATCTGGTAACCGAGTGACCCCCCCCCCTGTGTCTGGTAACCGAGTGACCCCCCCCCCCTGTGATCTGGTAACCGAGTGACCCCCCCCCCTGTGATCTGGTAACCGAGCGACCCCCCCCCCCCCCCGTGATCTGGTAACCGAGTGACCCCCCCCCTGTGATCTGGTACCGAGTGACCCCCCCCCCCCCCTGTGATCTGGTAACCGAGTGACCCCCCCCCTGTGATCTGGTAACCGAGTGACCCCCCCCCCTGTGATCTGGTAACCGAGTGACCCCCCATGTGATCTGGTAACCGAGTGACCCCCCCCCCCTGTGATCTGGTAACCGAGTGACCCCCCCCCCCCTGTGATCTGGTAACCGAGCGACCCCCCCCCCCCCCGTGATCTGGTAACCGAGTGACCCCCCCCCGTGATCTGGTAACCGAGTGACCCCCCCCCCGTGATCTGGTAACCGAGTGACCCCCCCCCGTGATCTGGTAACCGAGTGACCCCCCCCCCCCCGTGATCTGGTAACCGAGTGACCCCCCCCCCGTGATCTGGTAACCGAGTGACCCCCCCCCTGATCTGGTAACGAGTGACCCCCCCCCCCCGATCTGGTAACGAGTGACCCCCCCCCCGTGATCTGGTAACCGAGTGACCCCCCCCCGTGATCTGGTAACCGAGTGACTCCCCCCCCCCCCCCCTCCGTGATCTGGTAACCGAGTGACCCCCCCCCCCGTGATCTGGTAAACCGTGACCCCCCCGTGACCCGAGTAACCCCCCTGTGTCCCGGTAACCGAGTGACCCGAGTAACCCCCCCGTGTCCCGGTAACCGAGTGACCCGAGTAACCCCCTGTGTCCCGGTAACCGAGTGACCCGAGTAACCCCCCTGTGTCCCGGTAACCGAGTGACCCGAGTAACCCCCTGTGTCCCGGTAACCGAGTGACCCGAGTAACCCCCTGTGTCCCGGTAACCGAGTGACCCGAGTAACCCCCCTGTGTCCCGGTAACCGAGTGACCCGAGTAACCCCCCCTGTGTCCCGGTAACCGAGTGACCCGAGTAACCCCCTGTGTCCGGTAACCGAGTGACCCGAGTAACCCCCTGTGTCCCGGTAACCGAGTGACCCGAGTAACCCCCTGTGTCCCGGTAACGAGTGACCCGAGTAACCCCCTGTGTCCCGGTAACCGAGTGACCCGAGTAACCCCCTGTGTCCCGGTACCGAGTGACCCGAGTAACCCCCCTGTGTCCCGGTAACCGAGTGACCCGAGTAACCCCCCGTGTCCCGGTAACCGAGTGACCCGAGTAACCCCCCTGTGTCCCGGTAACCGAGTGACCCGAGTAACCCCCCGTGTCCGGTAACCGAGTGACCGAGTAACCCCCCTGTGTCCCGGTAACCGAGTGACCCGAGTAACCCCCCTGTGTCCCGGTAACCGAGTGACCCGAGTAACCCCCTGTCCCGGTAACCGAGTGACCCGAGTAACCCCCCTGTGTCCCGGTAACCGAGTGACCCGAGTAACCCCCCTGTGTCCCGGTAACCGAGTGACCCGAGTAACCCCCCTGTGTCCGGTAACCGAGTGACCCGAGTAACCCCCCTGTGTCCCGGTAACCGAGTGACCCGAGTAACCCCCCTGTGTCCCGGTAACCGAGTGCCGAAGTAACCCCCCTGTGTCCCGGTAACCGAGTGACCCGAGTAACCCCCCTGTGTCCCGGTAACCGAGTGACCCGAGTAACCCCCCGTGTCCGGTAACCGAGTGACCCGAGTAACCCCCCTGTGTCCCGGTACCGAGTGACCCGAGTAACCCCCCTGTGTCCCGGTAACCGAGTGACCCGAGTAACCCCCCTGTGTCCCGTAACCGAGTGACCCGAGTAACCCCCCGTGTCCCGGTAACCGAGTGACCCGAGTAACCCCCTGTGTCCCGGTAACCGAGTGACCCGAGTAACCCCCCCGTGTCCCGGTAACCGAGTGACCCGAGTAACCCCCCCGTGTCCCGGTGACCCCGTGACCCGAGTGACCCCGTGACCCGAGTAACCCCCCTGTGTCCCGGTAACCCACTGACCCCCGTGATCTGGCAACCGAGTGACCCCCCCCGTGATCTGGTAACCGAGTGGACCCCCCCCCCCCGTGATCTGGCAACCGAGTGACCCCCCCCCCTGTGATCTGGCAACCGAGTGACCCCCCCCCTGTGATCTGGCAACCGAGTGACCCCCCCCCCTGTGATCTGGCAACCGAGTGACCCCCCCCTGTGATCTGGTAACCGAGTGACCCCCCCCCCCTGTGATCTGGTAACCGAGTGACCCCCCCCTGTGATCTGGTAACGAGTGACCCCCCCCTGTGATCTGGTAACCGAGTGACCCCCCCCCTGTGATCTGGTAACCGAGTGACCCCCCCCCTGTGATCTGGTAACCGAGTGACCCCCCCCCCTGTGATCTGGTAACCGAGCGACCCCCCCCCCCCGTGATCTGGTAACCGAGTGACCCCCCCCTGTGATCTGGTAACCGAGTGACCCCCCCCCCCTGTGATCTGGTAACCGAGTGACCCCCCCCTGTGATCTGGTAACCGAGTGACCCCCCCCCCCTGTGATCTGGTAACCGAGTGACCCCCCCCCCCTGTGATCTGGTAACCGAGTGACCCCCCCCCCCATGTGATCTGGTAACCGAGTGACCCCCCCCCTGTGATCTGGTAACCGAGTGACCCCCCCCCCCTGTGATCTGGTAACCGAGCGACCCCCCCCCCCCCCCGTGATCTGGTAACCGAGTGACCCCCCCCGTGATCTGGTAACCGAGTGACCCCCCCCCCCCCGTGATCTGGTAACCGAGTGACCCCCCCCCCCGTGATCTGGTAACCGAGTGACCCCCCCCCCCCGTGATCTCTGGTAACCGAGTGACCCCCCCCCCCCCGTGATCTGGTAACCGAGTGACCCCCCCCCCCCGATCTGGTAACCGAGTGACCCCCCCCCCGTGATCTGGTTAACCGAGTGACCCCCCCCGTGATCTGGTAACCGAGTGACTCCCCCCCCCCCCCGTGATCTGGTAACCGAGTGACCCCCCCCCGTGATTGGTAACCGAGTGACCCCCCCCCGTGATCTGGTAACCGAGTGACCCCCCCCCCCGTGATCTGGTAACCGACTGACCCCGGGATCCGGTAACCGTGACCAAACCCTGGTATCCACTGACTGACCGACATAGTGACGTTGTGATCCAGTGTCTGACAGACCCAGGGATCTGGTGAATGATTGAGCCCAAGTACTTAGAACTGACCGCCCGAGGGATTCGGCAACAAACTGAACCCAGGATCCAGTGATCTAGTGTTTTGAGCTTTGTATCTGATAACTGAGTGGTAGATTGAGCCAGGGAGCCGGTAACAAGGTCATTGACACACGGAACCCTGTATCCAGTAACCTAGTGAACGAGCCCAGGATCTAGTAACTGACAGACTGATCCACTGTCTAGCTGCGGGATCTGATAAAATTATTGCCTGATGGATCCTCTGGATCTTGTGATCCATTCACGGACTCAGTGGATCCACTTAGTGGATCTGTTTTGGTTAATGGATCACAGGCAGACCGTAGGATTCTGTAATCAAGTGATGGACCCAGTAATCAACCATTATGAAAGATGTCCTGATCAACCCAGGAATCCTTTAAGAGTATTGGATGTGCTAACTGACCCTGGGATCTGATGACAAGCGATGCAGTGACCCACCACAGGGTCTAATAAGTAATCATGGGAGCTGTTAATGGATCCCTAGATCTGTAACTGGATCCAGCGTCCTCAGCCTTGGGATCACATAGATGTGTGCTGGATCCTCTGACGTTGCCCATTTTCCCCCTGAGCTGTGACTGGAATCTGCCATATCTGATCTATTTCTCTGACACAGGATCCCATTACTCTCTGGAGGGATCCTTTTTACACTGTGTCGTAGCGTCTGAGACTAGATCCAACATAGATCACTAAATCTACACCAGCAGTGATCTGTTTTACCTGTGGATGGGTATTAGTCCTGAGGATCGCGTTCTCCCTGTGAGATCCAATCGTGCTTTACCTGGATTCCCGATAGAATGTGGTGGGATCCACACATTGTGTTTGGATCTCAGATCCCATATCACAATCCATTCACACACAAAGACCAGAATCCCCTTCCTGGTGACATTACATCATTTGTGATCGTACCAGATCTCCTCCCCATCCAATGAGAGGTCACAGAACTGTGTGGATCCATTCTCTCTCTTGACATTTTGGATCACTGTCCTGTTTAGATGTGATGTAAGGATCCAGTTTGGGGTTTCCAGACTCTGACGGATCCTGCTTGTTTAGTCATCACCAAACCTAGGGCTCTATTACAATCTTCGTGCAAACGTTAATGCGTTTTTTGCGCGCGCATTAACGCGAGGGATAAAACCCTGTGCGCTGAACGTCATATTATAAAGTCAGCGCAACAAACGCACGTAATCGTCTACCGCGGGTGAACCTGCGCAAACCCTTTGCGAGCGTAATGTACTGCGCGCGTCCTATACTTAACATTGTGAGCGCAAATGCGTTTGTGCGCTGCTACGCGGATGGTATTACAATCTATGCGCAGGATTTAACGCACAGCGTTCGCGCGCGTAATTTTAACGCCTTTGAAAAGCTGGTGGTAACGGCAAATCTCAACGTTCTGGCCAAAACCAAATACACCAGCACGAAAAAAACAATACAGCAAAGTATAGTTACACATTCTAAACATACCCAAACAATAAAACGGAGAGGTTGTGCGTGTTTTTATTATTGATGCAGCATATATACTCAGATTGACTTTGACAGGCGCAAAAACTGAACGGGAGATAATTGTGGTTCGTAATTCTGATTGGCTGAATCGCGTGAAAAAAACAGTCCGCACACTGATTTCTAAACACGCATTTTTGCGCGTCCGTTTTATGTGCGCAATATTTTGACGGATGAAAAAATGCGCTTGGATTATAATACCAGCTTTAATTTACGCGCGTTAACGTTTAACGCTTCGCACAAAAATTAACGCGATGCGCCGGCGTTTTTGCGCACAGATTGTAATAGGCCCCTAATGTCCTGCGAGATTAGTGTCTGATCCCACTGACTGCTGTGATCCTTGATAATGATTCCCCAGTGCTCTGTATTTGGGGGTGTCCCCTCTCTGTATAGCAGGCGTGCCCTGTATTTAGGGGTGTCCCCTCTCTGTATAGCAGGCGTGCCCTGTATTTAGGGGTGTCCCCTCTCTGTATAGCAGGCGTGCCCTGTATTTAGGGGTGTCCCCGCTCTCTGTATAGTGCACTTGTCCCCTATTAGGATGCATCTCCTGTATGTGTTGTCCCCTCTCTCTGTATAGCACACGTGCTCTGTATTGTCTTCCTGCGTTTCCTCGTCGGGTGAGTTCTTGGCGTGTTTGTTCATGTGTGACACTGTGTGCAGGGTGTGTCTGTGCACTATAACCCGTCTGCCGCTCTTTGTTCCCTTGTTATCTATATATAAGTGCCAGGAGCATGGCCTCACTATAAGGAGGAGGGGGGGGGTGTAACGGCCTCACTATAAGGAGGAGGAGGGGGGTGTAACGGCCTCACTATAAGGAGGAGGAGGAGGGGGTGTAACGGCCTCACTATAAGGAGGAGGAGGAGGGGGGTGTAACGGCCTCACTATAAGGAGGAGGAGGAGGGGGTGTAACGGCCTCACTATAAGAGAGGAGGAGGGGGGGGTGTAACGTCCTCACTATAAGGAGGAGGAGGGGGGTGTAACGTCCTCGCTATGAGGAGGAGGAGGAGGGGGGGTGTAACGTCCTCGCTATGAGGAGGAGGAGGGGGGTGTAACGTCCTCGCTATGAGGAGGGGGTGTAACGTCCTCGCTATGAGGAGGGGGTGTAACGTCCTCGCTATGAGGAGGAGGAGGGGGGGTGTAACGTCCTCGCTATGAGGAGGAGGAGGAGGGGGGTGTAACGTCCTCGCTATGAGGAGGAGGAGGAGGGGGGTGTAACGTCCTCGCTATGAGGAGGAGGAGGGGGGTGTAACGTCCTCGCTATGAGGAGGAGGAGGGGGGTGTAACGTCCTCGCTATGAGGAGGAGGAGGGGGGTGTAACGTCCTCGCTATGAGGAGGAGGAGGGGGGTGTAACGTCCTCGCTATGAGGAGGAGGAGGGGGTGTAACGTCCTCGCTATGAGGAGGAGGAGGGGGGTGTAACGTCCTCGCTATGAGGAGGGGGGGGGTAACGTCCTCGCTATGAGGAGGAGGAGGGGGGTGTAACGTCCTCGCTATGAGGAGGAGGGGGGGGGTGTAACGTCCTCGCTATGAGGAGGAGGGGGGGTGTAACGTCCTCGCTAGGAGGAGGAGGGGGTGTAACGTCCTCGCTATGAGGAGGAGGAGGGGGTGTAACGTCCTCGCTATGAGGAGGAGGAGGGGGGTGTAACGTCCTCGCTATGAGGAGGAGGAGGGGGGTGTAACGTCCTCGCTATGAGGAGGAGGGGGGGTGTAACGTCCTCGCTATGAGGAGGAGGAGGGGGGGTGTAACGTCCTCGCTATGAGGAGGAGGAGGGGGGGGTGTAACGTCCTCGCTATGAGGAGGAGGAGGGGGGGGTGTAACGTCCTCGCTATGAGGAGGAGGAGGGGGGGTGTAACGTCCTCGCTATGAGGAGGAGGAGGGGGGGTGTAACGTCCTCGCTATGAGGAGGAGGAGGGGGGGTGTAACGTCCTCGCTATGAGGAGGAGGGGGGGGTGTAACGTCCTCGCTATGAGGAGGAGGAGGGGGGGGTGTAACGTCCTCGCTATGAGGAGGAGGGGGGGGTAACGTCCTCGCTATGAGGAGGAGGGGGGTGTAACGTCCTCGCTAGGAGGAGGAGGGGGTGTAACGTCCTCGCTATGAGGAGGAGGAGGGGAGGGGTGTAACGTCCTCGCTATGAGGAGAGGAGGGGGAGGGGGTGTAACGTCCTCGCTATGAGGAGGAGGAGGAGGAGGGGGTGTAACGTCCTCGCTATGAGAGAGGAGGAGGGGGTGTAACGTCCTCGCTATGAGGAGGAGGAGGAGGAGGGGTGTAACGTCCTCGCTATGAGGAGGGGGTGTAACGTCCTCGCTATGAGGAGGAGGAGGGGGGGTGTAACGTCCTCGCTATGAGGAGGGGGGGTGTAACGTCCTCGCTATGAGGAGGGGGAGGGGGGGGTGTAACGTCCTCGCTATGAGGAGGAGGAGGAGGGGGGTGTAACGTCCTCGCTATGAGGAGGAGGAGGGGGGGGGTGTAACGTCCTCGCTATGAGGAGGAGGAGGAGGGGGGGGTGTAACGTCCTCCGCTATGAGGAGGAGGAGGAGGGGGTGTAACGTCCTCGCTATGAGGAGGAGGAGGAGGGGGGTGTAACGTCCTCGCTATGAGGAGGAGGGGGGGGTGTAACGTCCTCGCTATGAGGAGGAGGGTGTCGAGTTAGAGTTGCCGTGGCACGGCTCGCTGCGGCCTCCAGCTTGGTTATATAAGGAGAAGTCAATATGGCGGCACTGAGGTCCCACCTCCAGGATATAGTGACAGCATGACGAATGCCATTTTCTATGTTGGCGTCACCAGTGACATGGCGCGTGCTCAACCGCGGCACATCTGGCATTTAATGGAGATTTTAATAAGATTTTTACTTTGTGTAAATGAAACCACCACAAAATCGTGTAGAGATGCCGAGTGCCGTGGAACCTCCCGCAGGGGGACGGGGGGGACTTATTGGTGACTAGTGCTGCATTAGGCGTCCGTCACCGTATCTGCCGCGTCGGATAGTGGGAGCCGAGAGAGGTGCGCGGGTAAAACTATGTAGGCTTGTCGTCCCCCCCCCCCCCCCCCCCCCCTCCCGTTGTCTGGAGATATGGCGTGCCGGGAGTATTCCCCCCCCCCCCATATAAACGCACCCTTCATACATGTGCTGTCGCTTGGGATTTAGGCGCAGGTCCTGCCGGGCCCCGGTGACACCGCTCACTGCTCTCCTCTCTCCATCTTCCAGGTGCCACAAGGTCCAGGAGTCTCTGCTCAGTTCATCCAGCGGATTCAGCAACTACCGCGGCGTCCTCAACTGGTGCGTGGTCATGCTGGTGAGTGCGGCGGGGCTCGGGGTAAGGTGGGCAGGATCGGCGGGTCCTATCAGGGATATCCCCGCATGTGGTACTGCGATACTTGCCAGTGATATGCAGCGCACCTGCCGTCATAGCACTGGCACAGCAATCTGAGCTGCCGATGTTTAACAGACGGGTGAGAGGAGCGATGGCGGCGGCCCAGCAGTGTGCATGGCATGTGTAGTGACATCCACCTTCAAAGGATGTGCAGAAGTCTCCAGCTCCCTCATCACACTTGGAAGCCCTTATCTTGCCAGTGGGAGACACCCAATAGTCATATCCACCCTGTGCCTCCTGGATTTACAGGACCTCCTCCTGTTCCTCCACCGTGTTCCTCTTTCTCTCGCCATGCAGCCTGTGATCATCCCGCTCTATAAACCATTGTCCTATATCTGTGGGCACCTTCTCCCTCTGCACCGTGTGAACCTGGGCAGATATGTCTGACGGTCCCTCTCGCTGTCCTATGTGTAGCTGGCGGGGTCTCCAGTATCTTCTAAAGGGCTGTGGCCTCTGTCTCCGTGTGCCCATTATTTAAAATTGCCCGTCCCAAGACCCATCTGTGCCCACCGACCCTTCACTGAGTGGACATGCTCGGTGCCAGGCGCCTGATCACTTCTTTTTCGTTTTAATGGACCTCATGCGCGGCCCCGCTCCTCGAGTCTCGCTTCGTGGACACAGACCTTCTGTTTACAGACTAATAGGAATCTTTTGGGTTTTGTGTCCAAAATCCAGATTAATGTTGACTGTGTTTCTGTATAGTGTACATGTCTGTATTAGCTGTCCTCTGTATAGTGTACTCCCCTGCATCTACCCTCCCCCTCTCTGTGTATTGTACTCTTGCTGCTGCTGAAAGAAGATTGCTTCGTTTCCCTCTAGGATCTAGCAGGCAGGTTAAGAAAGGAATACATAGGTAAACCATGCAATGTGTTGAACGTCTCTTCCATTGTTCTGCACTGAAGTTCTCTGTAATGTATTCTGGAAGGGGGTTGTCTCTCAACGGTGTGATTTATTTTTCAAATAGTCAGTCTTTGTTTTGCTGCTTTGCAACACTGGTCGTGCCTGGTGATTGTAGAGAGAAGGTTTGGGAGCTGCTAAAGCTGGATTTCAGGGTCAGCTTGGAGAAAGCTAGCGGTTGACAGAGGCACATAGTCAGTGTGCCAGGTGGTCTGTCTGAGATGTCCTGGGTCTCTGTCATGCCATTGATCAGATCTTTGTGATAATTCGGCGGCTCCAGGTGAGATCTCCTGGGTCTCTGTCACGCCGCCATTGATCAGATCTTTGTGATAATTCGGCGGTTCTGGGTGAGATTTTCTGGGTCTCTGTCATGCGGCCATTGATCAGATCTTTGTGGTGATGGCCGCAGGTGGTCAGTGGTTTCTGAGGACTCTGGTTGTGACACTTTTTTTTTCTCCTTGGAACCAAAGTTGTTTTCCATCCAGATAAAGGATCTGATTAAATCCGCTCAGGCCGGCACACGCCCGGGTTTAATCCTGCATTAATACGTTAACCTCTTTTTATCGGCGCCTGGTAAATCCACGGGATGTGCCGGGACGGTTCCTCACACGCCAAGGTGCCATTAATCTGATCTGGGGATCCTGTGAGCGAGGAGACCCAGTGACACTCTGAAATGACTGTCCAGTTTCAGGCCCAGGTTACAGGAACCAGGCCCCCAGTTATCCCACCCTGACAGTCCCTGGAGATGCAGTGGGTCACGTATACATAAACCACACAAAACGCAGTGACGTGTTCTCCAGGCGTTTGAAGGATGTCTCTCTGGGGTTGGAAGCCTTTCTCGGTCACCGGAGAAATCGCCCGTCCCGTGGTCAGAGATCTAGCAGTCTGGGACTTCTCTCCTGGGTGTCGCAGGTCTGGGGGTGGAGCAGGGTTTTCGGTGACTGTGTATCTTGCTGTGGCTCTGGTGGTTTGGTAACGTGGTGTCCTCTGTTCCAGGTTCTCAGTAACGCGCGGCTCTTCCTGGAGAACATAATCAAGTGAGTATCGCGTCCCCTTACAGTGTGGGATCCAGTCTGCGGCTCTCAGGATCCTCGGGCGGCCATGGGTTGGCAGGGGGGGGGGGGTTGTTCAGGGCCTGTTTTTTACAAGAGGGCATTGGGGGGGGGGTCTTTGTGCCGCAACGGGCTGGTAGCACCGGATCCCGCTCAGCTAATGATTGGGTGAGATGGATCATTGCATGAGAGATGAGGTCCAGCTGATTTAACTCGTCTC
Organism: Leptobrachium leishanense; assembly: GCA_009667805.1. Classification (NCBI taxonomy): domain Eukaryota; kingdom Metazoa; phylum Chordata; class Amphibia; order Anura; family Megophryidae; genus Leptobrachium; species Leptobrachium leishanense. The sequence goes on along the minus strand of CM019067.1, from coordinate 6,591,384 downwards.
GCCTTTGTCCGTGTTCCTCCAGATACGGGATATTGGTGGATCCCATCCAGGTGGTGTCTCTGTTCGTGAAGGATCCATACAGCTGGCCGGCTCTCTGCCTGGTGATCGGTGAGTTTTTTTTCCTTCTCTGGGCGCTGGGGTGAGCGGCTGTTACTTAACCCTATGTGTGCGTCAGAAAGTAGGCCGGGGTTGGTTTGTGCACACGTTTAGCTGGCGAGCACATCTTGCTTGGTGGTAGTTGGTGCATATATCCTGCCCAGGTGTTGTTGGAGTGGCACGTCTTGCCTGGAGGGGTGGCACGTCTTGCCTGGAGGGGTGGCACGTGTGGGTCCAGGGGCAGCTGGTGGCAGACGTTTGGGCCTGGGGGCAGGTGATGATCTTCTGTAACGTTCTTGCATCTAACATGTCCATCCTCGTCCCTCTCAGGTTCCAACCTGTTCATTCTTTCTGCTCTACACCTGGAGCGGCGGCTGGCATCGGTAAGTCACATGACCTCTGTGAGGCATCATGGGGCATTTAGGGGTGAGTGAGGGGACGGGCGTAATTATACGTGTATATAATTTTAGTATAGTTGCAGCGCCCCCTGCAGGGCTGGTGACAGAGTTCAGAATGTCACCAGGTGAGCGTGCCGGTCATTACGGGTCATTCTGGTACAGCCAGAGGACCTCTCCTGCACAGGGTGTGGCCCACCTGATCTGATGGTTTTTTAACCTCTCGCGTCCCCTCAGTTGGACCTGCTGTCCCAGGTTTACCTGTTCTTTGTGTCTCCCCCAGGGTCTGTCTGAGCACGTGGGACTGTTCCTCTACGCGCTAGGCCTCCCGTCCATCCTCTGCCTCCCGGTGCTGGTGGTGTTTATGGTCTCCTCCATCACTCCAGGTGATTATCACATGGCCAGGGGTTTTATACAGAGACCTCTGATGGCTCCATCCCTGGCCAGGCCCTCGTCAGGGAGATGTCTTGGCTCCCATTCTCTGGACCTGTGACCCGCGTGTTGGCTGACCCGGTGCTGTCTGTCTTGCAGTTGGTGCTGTGATCGCCCTGAGTGTTTACACCATACTCTTCCTCAAGCTGTACTCGTATAAGGACGTCAACCGATGGTGCAGGGAGAAGAGGCTGGCGCAGGCCAGGACGCTGGGCCGGTCCCAGTCCGGTGAGTTCTACCAGAACCTGGTAACGGTGCCAAATACTCACCAAATCTAATGACACCGAACCACCAGTCAATGTGTCATCATACACCGGATGTGGCCTTCAATCCCGACTTCCCCCTCGCCTGGTGAAGGAGCAATGCCACTATGCACGCTTCTTGTTCGGCTGATGGGTCTGTAGGCGCACGCCGCCTGCTCCCCTTGTTGTCAGAGGGTTGTCGCTCCTCTATGTGGAGGTGCGTCCCGTCCCCCCCTGTATCTAGCAGATCCTGTGTCCCGCGCTCACCCCTCCTTCTCTCCTTGGCTCCAGTTCCGTTGATGAAGAAAGCGAATGGAGACGTTGCGAAGAAGGACGTGTCTTACCCCGGGAACCTGACCTACAGAGGTGAGCGCAGCTTTCCGCCGGGTGCGTTTTGGTTTTATTATCCGTCTCCCTACTTAACTTTCTGTGTCGTCTCCTCCAGATATTTATTACTTTGCACTGGCCCCCACGCTCTGCTACGAACTCAACTTCCCACGATCCCCCAGGATCCGCAAGAGGTTTCTACTGCGCCGCCTCTTTGAGATGGTGAGTGGGATCAGCCTGATGAGGATTGGAAAGTGCTGCATGGTCTGAGATCCGTGCGTGCAGCGCACTTACATCTATGTCTCCGTGCTGTAGCACACCATGACATGTAATGGTCACCTGTAACACTGTGTTCCTGCACCTACATGCACTTGTATGTGACAACGTTTAGCAGGTGTGGCCGGGCATCGTGGTGAACGCCAGGAGCTCTCTCTGCTACAGCCCTTTTATTTTCTGTTTTTTAGTTCTTCCTCATGCAACTTCTCGTCGGCTTAATCCAGCAGGTGAGAATTAACCCTGACCTCAGATTTTCCTCCCCCTCACACTCTCCTACATACACTGACCTCAGATCCACTCACACTCTCCTACATGACCTCAGATCCCCCCTCCCGGCACTCTCTTACATACACTGACCCCAGATCTCCCCCCTCACACTCTCCTACATACACTGACCTCAGATCTCCCCCCCCCCCCGCACTCTCCTACATACACTGACCTCAGATCTCCCCCCTCACACTCTCCTACATACACTGACCTCAGATCCCCCTCACCCTCTCCTACATACACTGACCTCAGATCCCCCCCCTCACACTCTCCTACATACACTGACCTCAGATCCCCCCCCCTCACACTCTCCTACATACACTGACCTCAGATCCCCCCCCCTCACACTCTCCTACATACATTGACCTCAGATCCCCCCTCACACTCTCCTACATACACTGACCTCAGATCCCCCCCGGCACTCTCCTACATACAGACCTCAGATCCCTCCCCCTCACACTCTCCTACATACACTGACCTCAGATCCGCTCCTCACGCTCTCCTACATACACTGACCTCAGATCCCTCCCCCTCACACTCTCCTACATACATTGACCTCAGATCCCCCCCTCACACTCTCCTACATACACTGACCTCAGATCCCCCCCGGCACTCTCCTACATACAGACCTCAGATCCCTCCCCCTCACACTCTCCTACATACACTGACCTCAGATCCGCTCCTCACGCTCTCCTACATACACTGACCTCAGATCCCTCCCCCCTCACACTCTCCTACATACACTGACCTCAGATCCCCCCCCTCACACTCTCCTACATACATTGACCTCAGATCCGCTCCTCACGCTCTCCTACATACACTGACCTCAGATCCGCTCCTCACGCTCTCCTACATACACTGACCTCAGATCTGCTCCTCACGCTCTCCTACATACACTGACCTCAGATCCCCCCCCGGCACTCTCCTACATACAGACCTCAGATCCCTCCCCCTCACACTCTCCTACATACATACACTGACCTCAGATCTCCCCCCCCCCCCGCACTCTCCTACATACACTGACCTCAGATCTCCCCCCCCCCCCCCGCACTCTCCTACATACACTGACCTCAGATCTCCCCCCTCACACTCTCCTACATACACTGACCTCAGATCTGCTCCTCACGCTCTCCTACATACACTGACCTCAGATCCCCCCCCGGCACTCTCCTACATACAGACCTCAGATCCCTCCCCCTCACACTCTCCTACATACACTGACCTCAGATCTCCCCCCCCCCCCCCCGCACTCTCCTACATACACTGACCTCAGATCTCCCCCCCCCCCCCGCACTCTCCTACATACACTGACCTCAGATCTCCCCCCTCACACTCTCCTACATACACTGACCTCAGATCCGCTCCTCACGCTCTCCTACATACACTGACCTCAGATTCCCCCCCGGCACTCTCCTACATACAGACCTCAGATCCCTCCCCCTCACACTCTCCTACATACACTGACCTCAGATCCGCTCCTCACGCTCTCCTACATACACTGACCTCAGTCCCCCCCCCACGCTCTCCTCATACACTGCCACCCCTCCTGTTCTCATTAAATCCCATCCGGCACCGTGTACCTCCCTGTGCTGCTCCTAGTGTATACGTGCTGGTCTCTGTATCTTGGCTCCGTTAACCCTCGCTCTGTCTGTTTCAGTGGATGGTCCCAGCGATTCAGAACTCCATGAAGCCGTTCCGGGTGAGTCTTCACATAGCGAGGGCCAGGGAGACTCGTTAATGCCTGTGGGCGGCCGCTAATCATAAAGTATCAATAAATTGGCCGCGGCAAAGACTAATATTTTTTAGAGGACGGATTGACTCGCATAAGATATAATGCAGCTCTGCACATCCCTGAGGATCACTCCTGCAGGAGGCGAGGATTCCCGCGACTCGGGTCCTTTCTTTTCTGACCCGTCTCTCTGCTTTTTCTTTCCTCTTTTAGGACATGGATTACTCCAGAGTCGTAGAGCGTCTCCTCAAATTAGCTGTAAGTTACTGGGGTGTGTGTCCTCTGCTGATGAGTTCCTTTCTGGGTCAGGGCGTCTTGGTCCTCTGCTGATGGGTTCCGCTCTCTTGGACAGGGGGTTGGTGTCCTCTGCTGATGGGTTCTTCTCTGGATCGGGGGTCTGTGTCCTCTGCTGATGGGTTCCTCTCTGGGTCAAGGGGTCTGTGGCCTCTGCTGATGGGTTCCTCTCTCTTGGTCAGGGTGTCTTCACTCCTCTGTAGGTCCCTGGCCTCCATTCCTGCTTGGCCCGGTCAGGCTGCTGATGTCTCTGTGCCCCCCTCCCCCCCTACCTCTGTCCAGGTTCCCAACCACCTGATTTGGCTTATTTTCTTCTACTGGTTCTTCCATTCCTCCATGAACTTTGTGGCTGAGTTAATGCGATTTGGAGACCGTGGGTTTTACCGGGATTGGTGGTAAGTATGACGGAGCAGATATTACACGTTCCCTGTATTCCGGTGTTGTGGACGGCAGAGCCGGAGACGCTGGAAAGTCTTAATGGTGTCGCTGTCAGACGGTGAATGTGTGCGGCAGGGGTTACTTTTCTCTATTCCTGTATTAGATATTACACATAAAGCTGTATATAGTATCCTGTGTACGGGGTTCTGTCTGCGGGAGGCCTCGCCGCTCAGTCGTGGTGTTGGGTTTATTACATGATGTTGTTCTCGGTGTCTCTTGTTACACGTTGCAGTTTATAGTTGTGGTTCTCGGTGTCTCTTGTTACACGTTGTGGTTCTCGGCGTCTCTTGTTACACGTTGTACACATTGCGGTTTATAGTTGTGGTTCTCGGTGTCTCTTACACGTTGTACACGTTGCAGTTTATAGTTGTGGTTCTCGGTGTCTCTTACACGTTGTACACGTTGCAGTTTATAGTTGTGGTTCTCGGCGTCTCTTGTTACACGTTGTACACATTGCGGTTTATAGTTGTTCTCGGTGTCTCTTGTTACACGTTGTAGTTTATAGTTGTGGTTCTCGGTGTCTCTTGTTACACGTTGTACACATTGCGGTTTATAGTTGTGGTTCTCGGTGTCTCTTATCTATTGGTACACAATGTCCTTCTTCTTCCTCCAGGAATTCAGAAACGGTCACGTATTTTTGGCAGAATTGGAACATCCCGGTGCACAGATGGTGCCTGAGGTACGGCTTGATCTACACTGAGGGTGCTCAGCAGAGCATGGAGCAACGGGGGCAGGGTGGGGGGCTGTGTGGGGGCAGGGTATGGCTGGGTCTATAAAGGACAGGTCACGGGCGCGTCGTTGGTCACATTGTTGTGATTCTATCTTCCAGGCATTTCTATAAACCAATGATGAGACGTGGAGTTTCCAAATGGACGGCCCAGACCGCAGTGTTCTTTGCGTCTGCTTTCTTCCATGAGGTCAGAGCTGTGATGTCATGTCAGAGATATACAATGTGTTGTGAATGTGCTCAGTATCCGTTGCGCTTAGCGCACATTGTGTGTTCATTGAGCGGCCTCCTGGTCCTGCCATGGTTGAAGTCTTCCCAGCGTCCTCAGAGGAGGAACGTGCGCGGCAGGGCCCGAGCGATACAATGAGCCGGACTCCTTCTGCTCTCTAGGAATGAGACGGACCTCGCTAGAGGAGCAATTCCATGGGAGATCCATGACCTCTCGCGTTTCAGAGCTCCTGGTGGCGTCTATAAACCGGCCGCAGCTCATTCGCATCATTTATATCTGAGGGTTAAATCTCTGGGCAACTGAAATGAGGCGCTTAATTTAACCCTTTATGACCCCTGCTGGCAGCCTGGCTACCAGAGAGCTGAATGTATTATGTGCCCGCCAGGCCTCCGTACCTGCTCACCAGTGGGCGCAGTGTAAATTCTGTACCCTCACCGAATGTCTGCGTGACCGTTTCCATGTTCTGTCTTCCAGTACTTGGTGAGCATCCCCCTGAAGATGTTCCGGCTCTGGGCGTTCATGGGCATGATGTCACAGGTAAGCGTGTCCACTGTCCTGTCTTACCGACCATGAATATCCCGGCATTCAGCCCTTCCCCCTCAGGCCAGCCTTTTGGTCTCGGCATGGTTTTTGTCACTGTGTTACTCAATCCTCATGTTGATGTCTTGATTCTAGATATACCGGTTTTCATGGTCCCCCCCCCCCTTTTTTTTTTTTTTTTTTTTTTGCATCCCTGGCCCTTTCTCTCTGCAGATTCCGTTCGCCTGGTTCGTTGGACGCTTCCTCAGGGGTAATTATGGGAACGCGGCTGTGTGGATCTCCCTGATCATCGGGCAGCCCGTCGCAGTTCTCATGTACGTGCATGACTACTACATCCTAAACTATGGAGGTGGCCCCTGATCGTCCCCCGGCCACCGCTGTGATGTCCTCCCCACGGAGCCCAAAGGAAAATTTCCGGTGATTTATTTTTTTTTTTTTTCCCCCATGGGTTCCAAAATGTCTTCACTTCCAAGGAACAAATCAATAATGATGTAAACTGAGAACATTATGCTCGGAGAAAGGAGACCGGGGCTTCTGGTCCACAGGTCCGGGTTTGGATGAACTGTCCAAGAGCAGGACTGCTTTCAATGAATGTCCTCATTAAGGAAATCGGTACTCCGTCCAGGATGTCATCACGGCGTCCTCTAGAGGTCTCTTCTGCTGGCCCTTGATCTATAAATAATGCGGTCCACCTAACAGTCCAAATCCAATCATCTATGGCAGTCCTGCGGATGTGTCCTCCTTCCAGTCTCCAAAACGTTTGACCTCGCCAACTTCTCTTCCACGGTTTAATTTGGTTTCCCCCCCTCCCCCGATGCCTCCTAATGATCTCATCCCAATCTTCTTCAGGACCTAGTGAGCACCAACTTTCTTCTTCGTGACCTGATCACATCTTCCACCTAGATTCCACGTGCCTTCAAGGTCTTGCCCAGATTCCGTCCATGTCCACCAGCTGCACTTTACATCCACTTCAAGGCGGTTGCTGTTTGGGTCTATGTGCAATTCTGATGTCCTGGCTACAGACTCCTGGCATGTTGATCTTGGTGTCTGTCCGTCCATGGCTTGCGTACACAACGGATACAAGATTGCAGTCGAGGAAAGCGCACAAATGGTGTAGCCAGGATGGGTTCCTCACAGCTTTAAGAGGAGCCAAGCCACAAACCTTCCCATGATGCACCGGAGAAGCCGGTCACTCCACCATGTTGATTTATTGGAGACGTGATGTTTTCAGGGATTCTAAGCGGCTTCTCTGGTGCGTGTTGAGGTGCCCACCTGTCCTTCTGCTGAGAGCCGGGCATTGATTTTACCGTCCAGTAAGCCATAGTATGCGGGCATTGTGTGTGTGTGGTGTCGTATTTCGCTGAATCCTAGTTTTGATACTTGACTTGTGCAATCCAAACCGACGACTGTAATTAAACATTGTTAATGTCGACGTGTCTGGTTTTTTTTCCCTGCGTTTATAACAGAAGGGGGGGGTCGTCATTTGGCCCCTGTATCTTTTAAGGGGGGTTTCCCTCGGCTCAGCCCCCAGTTTTTTTACCGGGTTTCCTTCCTGCAGTCTATGGGGTCTACACTTTTCATGCCCTGCCCAGCATGTGTGTACAGGGTGTCCATAAAGTGTAATATATAAACAGGGTGTCCATTGTGAGGTATCGACTGTTGTTGGCTGTGAATGATGCATTGCTTTTCTTCTGCCTTCCTACTTCCTGTTCTGCTCTGAGGTGATTACTCACTTCCTGTTGTCAGTTGGGGGGAATGTTCTGGTAGATGTAAAATGGCGGCTGAAGCAGAGCAGTGTTATGAGGCAGCTCTGTGAGGAAACTGCTCTACACCGATAAATAAACTACAACTTGCTTATACGGAAGTAATGACTGTTTTATACAAGTCAACCAATTAAGTATATAAACAGTTGTGGAAAACATCACATCCATAAAGTCTCTTTACAATTTCAACAATTTATTCCAAAGGCAAATGAAAATTATTACAAAATGAGACGTATATATTGAAGGTTTTTTTGCCTCATTTAATGCACCTCTATATGGGCACCATTAGTTGCAGGAAGCACATCAAGACGGCGCTGGATTTCTTGCCATGTTGGTTGTAGCTTCTCCTCCTCAATGGTGGCCTCAGTGATCCTCTGCTTTAGATTAGGGATGTCCCTTTTTGTTCCAGACACCATGGGCCCTATTACAATCTTCGCGCAAAAAGGCTCGCGTAAAGCAAAAATTTGTGCGCCAAGCATTTAAAGTGTTAAGCGCGCAAATCACTGCTGGAATTACAATCCTCGTGCATCTTTTCATCCGCCGTTCAATACCGCGTCAAACAGGACGCAGCCAAATGCTCGTGCAATACAGTCTTGCGCAAAAACCAGTATGTGAACACTTTTTTTTCCACGCGATTCAGCCAATCAGAATTAAGCACCACAATTATCTCACGTTAAGTTTTTGCGCCTGTCAAAGTCAATCTGCGCATATATGCTGCATCAATAATAAAAACACGCACAACGTCTCCATTTTATTGTTTGGGTATGTGTAGAATGTGTAACTATACTTTGCTGTGTATTTTTTTTGGGCTGGTGTATTTGGGTTCGGCAGGTTGATTTAAAAGCTGGTGTTAATAGCAAATTCTAAGTTACTAAAATTATGCGCGCAAAGGCTGTGCGTTACAAACTGCGCATAGATTGTAATACCATCCGCACACAAACGCATTTTGCGCTCATAATGTTAAGTATAGGACGCGTGCAGGTTCACCCGTGGTAGACGATTGTGCACAGTTGTTGCGCTGACTATGTAATACGGAATTCGGCGCAAAGGGTTTTATCCCTCTCGTTAATGCGTTTTTGTGGCGGCGCAAACATTTGCGTGAAGAATGTAATTTGGCCCCATATCTTTAACATAACCCCATAGAAAGAAGTGGAGGGGGGTGATATCTGGTGAACGAGGTGGTCAGGGAATTGGGTCCCCCCTTCCAATCCACCGCTCTGGAAATGTTTCATTTAGGATCCCACCAACATGCCGTCCCCAATGTGGTGCCGCAGCATCTCGCTGGAAAATGATGGTTGGGTGAAGTTGTGGTGCCACATATTCAAAAGTCAAACGGTCAAGGGAAACATTTGCAGTAATTGACGTCTCGCCGAAGAAAAAACTACTTCTTTCTATGGGGTTATGTTAAAGATATGCAGGGTTATTCAAAGAGATCCGAATTGTGGCCGAAAGGTAACAGAACCGTGAAATTCAGAGTACGGTTACCTTTCCTGGCCATTCGGAGAGCAGGCAGTTCGCCGAAATCCTGGTGCATTGCCTGCACATACGGTGCCTGTTCGAGGGCAGTGAAATCCCCATAGAGAAACAATGCTTCATCTATTCAGAGAACAAAATCCAGCAGTGAAATGTTCCCGAAATGCCCTGCCATTCGGTGGTTTCATTCGACAGGTTTATTCAGGCGAATCCCATAGGCTTCAATGTTAAAAATATTCCCATTTTAATTCAATATCTAATAAACCGTTCATTATAAAATTCTGCAGCAAAAAGTCTCTTTTATAGATTTAGAAATATAAATATTTTAATTTTTTTTTTTTTTTTTTTTAAAACTTGTTCTTTTTTCTGTAACAGCCTTTTTATTATCATTCATTGGATTTTATATGTAAATTTCAGACATTTTCGCTCAGTAGTTTCTTTGCAAGCAGCGTTTTCAAACATTCGAGCGGACTTTTTACCTCCTTCGTCTGCGGTGTCGGGTTTTTCCGGCGGCTTCGCTGCGTGTGATCAGCTCCTGTTCGGGTTTCAACAGCGTTTTTGCGGGTTTCGGTGTGCATTCGCCCTTGTTTTGCGGTGAGTTTTCGGCGGGTTTGCTGAGGCTTTTCTCTGCACGACGGCTTTGTGGTGCTTGCTGAATACACCGAAATGGGATCGCCAAATCCCACCAAATTGGAGAATGAAAAGTCACCAAACGTGCGGTGGCTTTTCGATTCTCTTGGTGTATGGAACAATTTTTAAGATTTTGTTAAAGACATGGCGGCGAGTATTTAATGCCAAATCTCTTTGTTTAACTCTTGCTGCTGTGAAGTAGTAATAAACTATAATGGTAGCTGCGGCTCTCCCCATAGCACATAGTATAGTCCATGCCCATATTTGGACAGCGCTGCCTCATCTCTTCTTGAATCTAACTGAATCTGGAACAATCTGAACCAACAATACAGAATCCGGAACTGGTCAACCAACAGGATAGAAGAAAATACTGGAACAGGATTCATGCAGCAGATGGAATCCACCCTTTAGAAAGCTGAAAGAGAAGACAGAATGTGAAGAACTCCAGGGGTTATGTGTCAGGAGATCGAACAAGTAGCACCCATAAACAATGGAATAAATGCAGATCATCACATCAGCAATAACAACATACTACAGTACCAGTGTGGGTGGTTCGATGAAATGGGCGGGAAATACTCGCCTCCATGTCTTTAATAAAATCATGCCTTAACAAAATCTTAAATTTTATTACAAGACACGGAGGCTCATATTTAATGCCAGTTCAAAGCAGTGCAATAGTTTTGGTGGACCAGTGATCCATCGGTCTAAAATAGAATTGTTTGAATGTGGATTCTCTAGACCAATCCGCCGCCCTCATGATGTCCTCTAAACGACATCCTGCGGAAAAGGCCTTAGAAGCCATCGCACCCCTTGCTGAATGCGCGCCAAACATAGAAGTATCAATACCAGCTTGAGACATAAACCATCTCATCGATGAGACCGGCCTAAAAGGATGGCGATGTGAAATAACGGTCCAACAGGTTGAGTGCGTAAGGGAGCTGTACGAAGTTCATACTCCCTCAAACAACCATCCGCACAAAGATCTGGAAATTCTGGATAAAATATCGAGGTAGAGGTCGTTTTAGTTCTACGAGATATAGAGAATTTGACACCTGGGTAAAAAGTTCTTGCGTGAACATCTAGGGCCCTCACATCCGAAACTCTGCGACAAGATATCAGACAGAGTAGCAGTATTATTAGTAGTATTACTAATTTACCAGATAATTTCTGTAGGGAAAGATCTTGGTTAGGGCCCCACTCAGAGAACAGAGTGAAAACTGCCGAGACATCCCAAGTCAAAGAATATTTCGGTTGAGGAGGTCGCGATAAGCATGCTCCCCGCAACAACTTACAGACCAAAGGATGTTTACCTGCCGAAATGCCCTGAAAACCTACATGTTGTGCTGAAATAGCGGAACGATATAGGTTAAGTGTTCGATAAGCTTTTCCTTTGTCAAATTCGTCTGATAAAAACTGAATGATATTCTCTACAGAGGTTGAAATGGGATCCAAGTCTCATCCCAAGCACCAGCTAGCCCAGACTGACCAGGCCACTCTTGTAAACACGGAAAGTACTGGGAGCCTTTGAGGCATCGAGGAGGCTAGTAACTCCCTGCGAAAGGCTTGGGACATGGCGGGGTCCCTTGAGAGCAACCACGCCATCAGTTGAAGATGGCCCGTCTGCACTAGGGGATTAAATTCTCTGTCTGAATTCGTTAGAAACGGAGGAGTCGATAGAAGACGAGGATAATCCGTCGTCATCGCTAATAGAAAGGGGTACCACGGCTGAGCTGGCCACCATGGGGTTATTAACACTACTGATGCTTTGTCCTGCCGCGTGTGTAGCAATGTCTGTCCTAGCAGAGCAAAGGGTGGGAATGCGTAGAGTCTCCCCCCTTTCCATACCTGTAGCATGGCGTCCATTGCCAGAGCTTCTGGATCCGGACGCCAGCTGTAAACCCTGGGTAGTTGTGTGTTGAGCCGAGTGGCATATAAATCTATGGAAAAAGGTCCCCAAAGATCCTGAATGAGAAAATCTGCGTATCTAAACGCCAATCGCTGCCATCCCTCAGGAATCGAGAATGCCAAATCGGCTACCACATTGTGTAGACCCGGAAGGTATTCTGCCTGTACTTGTATATTTCGTTCTAGACAGAAATCCCAAAAAGTTTTGGCTAGCACGGCTAGAGGCCGAGATCGAGCACCCCCTAGCTTGTTGACGTACTGGACGGCGGATATGTTGTCCATCCGGAGCAGTATGCAACAATTGGAATTGATCTTGGAGAAACTGCGGATCGCGAACGATCCAGCTAGAAGCTCTAGACAATTTATGTGTAGAAGACGTTCCCGCGGTGACCATAGGCCGCCTGCAGAAACGTCCCCACACCGAGCTCCCCAACCATGCTGACTGGCATCTGCTTCTATCATTATATCTGGAGCCGAGCCAAATATGGCGCGCCCGTTCCAGGCCTCCATATTGTCCAGCCACCATTGGATTTCTTGACGACACTCGTCTAGATCCGTGATGGCGTCGTAGGACTATGACTGACGTAGGGCCGCCGCCTTTAGGCGTTGTAGCGCCCGATAGTGTAAGGGGCCTGGGAATATTGCCTGTATGGAGGCTGACAGAAGCCCTATAAAGGCGTGCAAGATGCCGAACTGAGAGTGTGGGTGTTTGTAAAGCTCTCCATAACTCCGACCAACGTCGCGGAGTTTGGAACGAGGTAGGCTTAACGTTTCTGTGGTGGAATCTACTGTGAAACCCAGAAAATCTAGTGTCTGCGTAGGATGTAGAATCTATTTTTTTTTTTTTTTTTTTTCTGATTTATCAAGAAACCCAATTTGGTCAGGAGTTGCAAAGACCCGTGTAGGTGTTGTGTAAGCATGTGTTCCGTGGGAGCCATCAGACGTACACTCCGTGCTCTTAGGAACGTAGCTACTGGTTTGAGGAGTTTCGAGAAACACCAGGGGGCTGAGGATAGGCCAAAAGGAAGGCATGTGAATTGAAATTTCTGTTTTTCCCAGATGAATTGCAGAAGATGGTATTGATCGGGATGAATTGGGACCGTTAGGTAAGCATCTGTCAGATCTATTCTTGCTAACCAATCCCTCTGAGGCAATGTATACCCTCCATTTTGAAATGTTGGTATTGTATGAATTGGTTTAGTGTGCGTAAGTTTATCACTGGGCGATAACTGCCGTCTTTTTTTGGTATGAAGAACAGGTTGCTTAAAAAACCTGGAGTTGTGAGGGGTACGTTTTGAATTGCACCTCCTCGAGAAGGGAGGCAATTTCTTTTTGAATTAATAGCGTTGCTTGTAAGGAAAAAGTTAATGGAACATTAGGGCATTTCTGGACAGGAGTCTGAACAAAATCTAACCAGGAACCCTGTACTGTGTTGAGTATCCAAGGGTCTAGCGTTATTTGTCTCCACATCTGGAGAAAATGAGCTATTCTGCCCCCTACACGCGTATCTGGTATTGAACAAGGGTAAGAAGTCAAACTTACCCTGTGGTCTGGACCTATAAGATCATCATCCACGTCCTCTGTTGGTGAAGGATCTTTACGGGTAGAAACGTTGCGGTTGGTAAAATGGGGTTTGTTGGGTGTTCCTTTGATTAAAGGAAGGGGCAGGAGAACCTCTGGGAATTATAGGAGCCTCGGCCGGACAGTCTGCCCCTACGACTGCTGGCCCTGCCAAAAACCCTAGTGGTTGCTTGTACATTAGTCATGGTGTTAAATGTTTTCGCATATTTGCCCATGCGAATAGCAAAATTGTCCCCAAAAAGACCCCCTTTGGCTTCTGGGCCCAAAACGTTAGTAGCCAGTGAAGTAAGATTAGGGTCAATACGGAGTAGGATAGATTTTCTACGCTCTACAGAGAGGGCCGTATTGGCATTGCCCAGTAGACAAAGTGTCATTTGGGCCCAACCTCAGAGTTGGGGAACATCAGGAGATACTCCCGTGACACGAGAGTGTTCAAGCATTTCTAGCATTTGGGACAAAGGACCCAATGCATCCAATAATTTATCTTGACATAAACGGAATGAGAAATCCAACCCTTTACGGGGATTCCAACCGGTATTAGCCAAGAATTGGATCATGTCCGGTTCAACATCCGGTGTTTGACAGATTAAACTTTTTGTAGAAGGTCTAGGGCACTCAGTGCGCATATTAGACCTGTCTTTTCGGGTTAAAGACATTCTGACATATTTCTCAAGATATTTCTCAACCTTTTTTGTCAAAGCCCAGTCTGATGACCTTGGATGTTTTAATTTAGTCGGATTAAAAGAATTCTCATTCGATGAATCACCGGTCACAGATTTACGTGGAACTAAAGCGCCCGTGGAACCAGGAGACTCGAACGGGGCTTGCACTTCGTTAGGGTCCGCGGTTGTACCGTCAGAAACCCCTGAAGTTTTGGAATCTGATTCCGATGGGCCTGCATTCTTGGCTTTTTTCCAGGATCTCGCTTTTGACGCCCTGCGAGTGTGGGCTCTTTTGCGGGACCGTCCCTCGTGTTCATTTGTGGGAGAATCACCACCATTATCATCGTGAGAGGTTGATCGACCCCCTAGGGGTACAGTGTCTCGTTTTATTTTTGGCTTTACCCGATTGAGGGTTTTTGTCAGTATTTTCAGTACTGGGAGTCACCTCAGTAGTCTTATTGCCCTCTTGTGGCATTGGAGAAATTGGTCCTGCATGTGAGGCCATAAAACTAGCAAAGGATTGTGCCATAGCCATAACCCAGGGTTCAGTTTGTAAATTAATCTCCGCTGGTCTGTAGGTACTATGGGTAGGGGCCATTGAATTAGGCAAGGGCAGCACAGGATCTAACCTGGGAGGAGGAGGCATCTCTCTGGAATTGGAGGTTTCCGAACGTGCAGGGGAATGGGAGCGTGACATGTCTTCTCTGGCTTGCGAGCGACGCATTGCCGACATGAAGAGATTTGCGCTCTTTTTTCACTGCCCAGTGCGCGCAGCCAATGAAATGGCTGTTGCTGGGCAGAATGGGCGGTAACCAACAAGCGCGTTTAGCAGTGTAAAGCAGGCGGTCGTGAAACAAGACTTTCCTGTGAGAAAAAACTTAGCGGTTTTATGCAATATTAACCCTTTCGCTGCTGAGGCTTTTCCCGCCCCTGTGCTGAGGTCATTTTTACCGGTTTTGCTCATCATGTTTAAACGTGTTTTGAAGGCTTATTTTAGTATATGACCCAGACATATTATATATCGTTCTTTCCGTCAGACTCGGTAGATTCATAATATGTCATTATTATATGTATACGTTATGTCCTGTCTGTATATTATAACAAAAATGCAATAAAATATGTATTTTCAATAATTTACAGCGTGTAAAGTGTTTTTTTTCACATTTTAACATGCGAGCAATTGCGGTTATATTTTGTATGGGGTGCGCTTGTTAAAAAAATTAGAGATGGGGTCTCGTTACATTTTTTTTTGGGGAAAATTACACGATTTTTAACAAACGCAACGCATACAAAAATCGTTAGTGCAGCATCATTGTTCACATTATAATTGAAATGGGAACAATATTGCTGCATTAACAAACCAAAAAAAAAGAAAAAAATTATTATTTTTTAAATAGTTTTATTTTTAATTTTTTTTAAAAAACTTTTTTCATAGTCAAGTTTGGTATTGTTGGAACGGCCATGCTCTGGCCGATCCAACAATACCAAACATTAACCCCTAACTGCCACGGATCGGGAGATAGGGGGTTCCAATGAAGGAACCCGGCCGAACGCTGGCCCCAAAGGGAGGATGCGCTCAGCGCGTCCACCGCAAGGAACGTTACCTGCGGGTGGACGCGCTGAGCGCCTCCATAGCAGCGAAGGGGTTAAAGGAAAAAGTTCTGGTTATATGTAAAAACACCCCTAAACCATGAAAAGTGTTAAATTCCGTTGGAAAAAACGGCGGTATTACATTACCCTGCCCCCCCCCCCGAGACACACTAACGAAATATATATACATATTAATTCTCCTCTGTTTTGCTGTCCCAGCACACCATGTCTGGTACTCTTGCCTTAATGAGGTCAGTGAGGGGAGCAGCTCTGGTAGCAAAATGGTGTATAAACCGGCGATAGTACCCAACCATTCCAAGAAATGTTCTGACCTGTTTCTTTCTAAGTGGTCGAGGCCAATTCTGTATGGCTCCCACCTTGTCAATCTGAGGTTTCACCAACCCTCTCCCAACCACGTAGCCCAGGTATTTGGCTTCTGCTAAGCCGATAACACACTTAGGGGTTTGCGGTCAACCCAGCCTTCCTAAAGGTGTCCAGCACTGCCTCTACTTTCGGCAGGTGCGAGTCCCAGTCTGTGCTATGAATAATAACGTCATCGAGATAGGCGGACGCATAATGGGCATGGGGCCTGAGTAACTTGTCCATCAGTCTCTGAAAGGTTGCCTGGGCACCATGTAGACCAAATGGCATTATTGTATATTGGAACAAGCCATCAGGTGTGGTAAACGCTGTCTTCTCCCTGGCGCGCTCAGATAGTGGTATCTGCCAATAACCCTTGGTCAGATCCAACACAGAGAGAAATCTAGCTTTTCCGAGTCTCTCTACCAACTCATCGACCCGTGGCATGGGATAGGCGTCAAACTTTGAGACTTCATTCAACTTTCTGAAGTCATTGCAGAACCTTATAGAGCCATCAGGTTTGGGCACCAAAACAATTGGGCTGGACCAGTTACTATGAGATGCTTCTATCACCCCGAGCTCAAGCATTTTCTTAACCTCAGCCCTTACCGCTTCCCTTCTGGCCTCGGGAATCCTGTAGGAATTAATTCTAACAGTAGCTCCAGGCTCCGTAAGAATGTCATGGGTAATCTCCCAGGTTCTGCCCGGTATTGGCGAGAAGACATCCCCATTTCTCTCAACCATGTCATTAGCCTGCTCTGCCTGCTCAGGAGTCAGCTCTGCTGAAATTGACACCATCGTTATGTCCCCCATGGCAACTGCACTGGCTTCTCTGTCCCTCCATTGCTTCAGAAGGTTTATATGAAACACGGCCTCCTTCTTACGGCGATTGGGCTGACTGAGCCTGTAATTTACAGGACTCACTTTCTCCAGAACTTCGTAAGGCCCCTGCCACTGGGCCAGAAGCTTACTCTCTGCCGTGGGAACAAGGACCATAACCCGGTCACCCCTTTTAAATTCTCTCACAGTGGCCCTTTGGTCATAGTGTAGTTTTTGGACACTTTGTGCCTGCTCCATGTGCTGGCGTACAAGAGGAACAATTCGGGCCATACGCCCTTGCATCTGTTCCACATGCTGTACCACATTTGTCCCAGGGACACCTTGTTCCTCCCAGGTTTCCCGTAGAACATCTAGTATCCCCCTGGGGTGCCTCCCATACAGGAGTTCAAATGGTGAGAAACCTGTAGAGCTCTGTGGAACCTCTCTGACAGCAAAAAGCAGGTACGGGAGCAGTAGGTCCCAGTCTTTCCCATCCCGACTAACAACTTTTCGTAACATCCCTTTCAGGGTGCGATTGAACCTCTCTACCAGCCCATCTGTCTGGGGATGGTACACTGAGGTCCTCAAAGTACGTATACTCAATGACTTACATAAGTCCCTCATAAGCTGGGAAACAAATGGGGTACCTTGATCGGTTAGTATTTCCTTTGGAATGCCAACACGTGCAAACACATGGACCAATTCCTTTGCGATGTTTTGGGAATTGGCCTTCCGCATTGGAATGGCCTCGGGATATCGGGTGGCATAATCGAGGATCACTAGGATGTACTGGTGACCCCTAGCAGTTTTATCCAACGGACCCACTAGGTCCATACCAATTCTTTCAAAGGGCACATCAACAATCGGAAGAGGTATGAGATGTGCTTTTAGCTTAGGTTTGGGGGAGGAGAGTTGGCATTCGGGACAAGAAGCACAATACCTCTTAATTTCCTCATATACCCCTGGCCAAAAGAACCGTCTTAGAACCCGTTCTTGAGTTTTCTCCACTCCCAAGTGTCCCCCCAAGAGATGAGAGTGGGAAAAATCCAGCACCTTCTGGGTGTAGGAAGAAGGCACCACTAGCTGCTCAGTTTCTTGGCCCTCATCTAAAGTTATTCTGTAGAGTAGGTCATTTCTGAGGATAAAATAGGGACATGTAGCTTTTGTACTACCTTCAACAGGTACCCCATTCACCTCCACCACAGTACTCCTAGCATTCTGTAACAGAGGGTCATTTACCTGTGCTCTCCCAAAGCTAACACTGGAAGTATCCAAAGCTCTGGGGTCATTCGCCCCAACCTCTATGTCTTGCTCGGTGTGGGGTTCCTTTTGTTCACCCACCATCTCTTCTTCAGTACACTGAGTGCCAACACCTTTCCCTGACCGTTTCCCATGGTCACCCAGCAAAACCCCGTTAATGGCTTTATTAAACCTCCGTCTGCTTTCTCTGCATTGCCTCCTGGTTTTGTGACTTTTTGGATTGGTAACATACAAGTCAGGGTGAGAAAAAGGGAATATGTCGAAGACCATCACCTTGTTTTAACAGTGTTGGGGACTACAAGAGGGAGTAAAAGTCAGGGAAGTTCCTTCCTATGACAAAGGAATAGGGTAACCGTGGCACAACTACCGCTGATATCTTTACCAGCCTGTCTTGTACATAAACCTCTATATCGGCGGTAGGATATCTCACAGTACTTCCGTGAATACAAAGCACCCCCACTGTGTGGTGCTCCTGTATATGTGTCGGCTTGACTAAGCCACCAGCCACTAGAGTCAAGGCACTTCCAGAGTCAACTAGTGCCACTGTATGTTGATTATTCAACTGGACTGGTACTCGGAAAGTATGCAAATCTTCTACCAGGCCCGCTAAGCAGAGTAGTCCACAAAAGTTTTGGGGGTTCTCCCAAAGTCCACACTGCATTGGCTCCGGGAGGTTAGGGCACCGTGCCCTGACATGGCCTTTACCCCCACACTCGAAGCAGGTTATGGAGTTTCCACCAAAGTGGTCATTTTTCAAAGGAAGGGGGGTCCTGGAGTCTGTTTTGCACAGACGCACTCCTTCTCTGGAAGTAGCTTCAGGTTCACTCCGCTGGACTTTTGGTCTCTGGTTCGGCCCCAGATACCTAGAGGACTTTTCCAAGTCTTTTGCAGACAAGTATCTTTCTACTTGGGCTATCATGGCGTCATAATTAGTGGGGTTTCCTTGGCTGACCCACTCACGAAGACCACTGGGAAGTTCTCTTAAATATCGATCCAGTACTAGGGATTCCACCATCTGGGCAGGACTCTGGGACTCCGGTCTGAGCCATTTCCGGGCCAGGTGGATTAGGTCAAACATCTGGGATCTAGGAGCCTGTCTCTCATTGAATCGCCATTTGTAAAAACGCTGGGCCCTTACAGTAGTGGTGACGCCCATCCGGGCCATTATTTCCGCCTTTAACTGAGGATAATCTGCAGCGGCTTCCTCTTCTAGGTCAAAATACGCTTTTTGTGCTTCTCCCAGGAGAAAAGGAGCAATAATTCCTGCCCACTGTTCTGGAGGCCAGGCTTCACGGGTGGCTGTTCGCTCAAAAGCCAGCAGATAGCTCTCCACATCATCTTTGGGAGTCATTTTCTGCAAACAATTGCTTGCCCGTATTTTGCTAACCCCTCCTGTTTGCACAGGCTCTCCCGGGTTAGCGATATAGTCCAGGATACCTTTTAAGCAGCGCATGGTCAGACTTCTGTGCCTCCACCAGGGCTCCAATTTGTTGGGCTAAGAGTCTGTTGCCCTCCTGCTGCGCTACTACAGCTTGCCGGTTTGTTTCTTGTTGGGCTGCAGCTTGCCTGTTTGTTTCTTGCTGCACCGCCGTGGCCTGCACCAGGGCCTTCACAACGTCCTCCATTTTCTATGGGTCCTGTACCTTTAAGGTTCTTGTGGCAACTGAACCGGCACGACACACATCCCACCGCTGCCACCACTTGTGGTAGGGTCGTGGCCAAAGAGGGTCAGGACAGCCAGGAGGTTGCACTGCAAACAACATTTATTTGGTGAACAGTAAATATCTTGCGGGTTTTTTTGGGTGATTCCCCTTTTAATCACATGTTTTGCCACGCAGAAAAGAAAGTAACAACAAATGATAAACAAATGAACAGGCCTACTCCTGTCAGGAGACTAACTCACAGTAGTAGGTTCTGACTACAGGAGGCTGGAGCAGCTACTCTGCTTCCAGCACGAAAAAAACATAAACCATACGTTTTGAACAGTAGGTAACCAAAAAGTCAGTCCCTTACCAGACAACTTAGGAGACAACCTCTCTGGGCTTGGTTCAGCTCCACTCTGAACCATTTCCCTGTTCTCCCAGACCTACTAAATAGGCCCGAGCTAATTAGGATGGAGAAAAGGTGTGCTAGCAGGACAGGAACCTTTAACCTGTTAGTAACCTGGATACACAGCACGTTGCAACCTCAGGCTTATATACGCACGATCCTGTACTCTGTGTGTGTAATATATATATATATATTGTGACAATCTCCAGTATCCCTAATAATGCCACATATTGTGGTTATATTTGCTGTAATGCTGCACCTAATGGAGTAATTTCAGGTATGTGAAAACGTTGGCCCCTTCTTGATCTTTTATTATTTTTGCACGTTTGTCACTTTAAACATTAGTGACCGATAACACAAACCCAACGTGCCGTTTATAAATGAATTTTATTAAGGGTAACTGTTGCTCATTGCGTCTGATAGCGCGTACCTCCAGCCAGAGGCCCCATCTGACAGCAGCTTCTGGCTGGAGGAGGTACGTGTTGACGGCAGCTTCTGGCTGGAGGAGGTACGTGTTGACGGCAGCGGGGGGCTTTGGGCTGGAGGAGGTACGCGTTGACGGCAGCTTCGGGCTGGGGCAGTTACGCGATGACGGCAGCGGGGGCTTCGGGCTGGAGCAGGTATGCGTTGACGGCAGCAGTGGCTTCGGGCTGGAGGAGGTACGCGTTGACAGCAGCTTCTGGCTGGAGGAGGTACGCGGTGACAGCAGCTTCTGGCTGGAGGAGGTACGTGTTGACGGCAGCTTCGGGGCTTTTGGCTGGAGGAGGTACGTGTTGACGGCAGTGGGGGGGGTTTGGGCTGGAGGAGGTACGCGTGGACGGCAGCTTCGGGCTGGGGCAGGTACGTGTTGATGGCAGCAGGGGCTTCGGGCTGGAGGAGGTACGTGTTGACGGCAGAGGGAGCTTCGGGCTGGAGGAGGTACGTGTTGACGGCAGAGGGGGCTTCGGGCTGGAGGAGGTACGTGTTGACGGCAGAGGGGGCTTCGGGCTGGAGGAGGTACGTGTTGACGGCAGCGGGGGCTTCGGGCTGGAGGAGGTACGTGTTGACGGCAGCGGGGGCTTCGGGCTGGAGGAGGTATGCATTGACGGCAGCGGGGGCTTCGGGCTGGAGGAGGCCGGGCTGGATTAACATAGGGGCTGATGGAGCAGCAGCTCCAGGCCCATGCCCCAGAATAGGCCCAGAGAAAGGATAACTGTGTCTGCATTGGTGGGCATTTGGACCCCTGTACCTCCAAATCCATAGCTATAGGGTCATGTCAGGTATCACTGGAAAGGCCAGAGCATGGTCTTTCCAATGATATCAAACATGACCAGGTTTTATGTAACAGTAAAAAGAATTTATAAATATTTCTTTATTTTTTTTGTCTTAACGCAGCAACATTTTTCACTTTTCAATTATAACGTGAACAATGAGGCTGCACTAACTCACCATCACATTTCTCATGTCACCAACAACTGTGGAGGTGATGGCACAATCCATTGTTACATCAAAAACCTAAACCGCTGCACTGCAGTGAAGAGCACTGGGAGGGAATTTGAACCCCTGCGTCACTAATCTTTACACCTCACAAGGTCAAGTGAGGTTTCATTGGACAGGACAGATTCTGGCCTTTGCATTGATACCAAACCTAACCATGTAAAATCTAAAAGAAAACGGAAAAAAAAAACCTCTATTCATTTTTAGTTCCAAAGCGATGGCATTGTCCATTTGTCACGTATAAAATGAGCAACACCACTGCCATTACTCACCTTCTCATTTGCTACACTGGGAGCAAGGTCAGTGTTTTATACATAGTTATATTATTCCTAAAACACCATCCATCCTCCAAAACACAAGGGAAGTATTTCATTTTTTGATTAAAATTGTATATTTTACAGAAAAATGCAGTAACAGGTTCCCATTTCACTTTTTTTTTTTTTACAAGAATTCCCTATAGAATATATAACCACAAATGTTTGGATGATAAA
Source organism: Leptobrachium leishanense (assembly GCA_009667805.1). Lineage (NCBI taxonomy): Eukaryota > Metazoa > Chordata > Amphibia > Anura > Megophryidae > Leptobrachium > Leptobrachium leishanense. The sequence goes on along the minus strand of CM019067.1, from coordinate 6,569,333 downwards.
ATGTGAAAAAAATAATTTTACACGCTGTAAATTATTAAAATCTGAATGGAAATTTCCTCACACAGTATCTGCCTGGTTAGATATACCCATATCTGCTCTATTAAATAACCTAAAATATGTTTCATTTTAATAAATTCCAAAAAAAGCCACCAAAATCTTCAGCCCCATAGAGATCTTAATCCAGCCATGGGAGGAGGTACGTGTTGACGGCAGAGGGGGCTTCGGGCTGGAGGAGGTACGTGTTGACGGCAGAGGGGGCTTCGGGCTGGAGGAGGTACGTGTTGACGGCAGAGGGGGCTTCGGGCTGGAGCAGGTACGTGTTGATGGCAGAGGGGGCTTCGGGCTGGAGGAGGTACGTGTTGACGGCGGCTTCGGGCTGGAGCAGGTACGCGCTGACGGCAGAGGGGGCTTCGGGCTGGAGCAGGTACGTGCTGACGGCAGAGGGGGCTTCGGGCTGGAGCAGGTACGTGTTGACGGCAGAGGGGGCTTCGGGCTGGAGGAGGTACGTGTTGACGGCGGCTTCGGGCTGGAGCAGGTACGTGCTGATGGCAGAGGGGGCTTCGTGCAGAGGGGGGGGGGTTATAACCAGATTAAGGAGGAATAAAAAATTGTCCAAAATCCTAGTCCTTGCAAAAATGTAAAGCAGCCCCCCCCCCCCCCTCAGTCCGTCCTTTCTGTGCGGGGACAGCGTCTCCGTCCACACCCAGGTTTCCACTCATGGATCTTATACCAGCACCTTCCCTATGGAGGGGGGGGGGGGGGCGCGAGGTTACCGCGACAAGTATTCCTTGTTCATGCAGAGGTGATCACAGGAAACGTGCTGCCCTGCAACATGTATAATTCATACGCTGCAGGAAGGAAATCAAGGCAGGTCACCTGGGATTCCGGCAGCGTTTAGATTATACACGTTGCAGGGCAGTGCATGAGAAATTCCACGCATGCGGGAAAACACGGCATCGGTAGCCTTTCCTCTAGCGCAGGGCTGTCAAACTCCCAGATGTTTCTGAACTACAACTCCCATGATTCCCAGGCCAACCATTGCAATGAAAGAATTCGGTGAATTATAGGCACCAACATGTGGGGGGGCTGGGAGTCTGCCAGCCCTGCTCTAGCGTCATCTTCTCTGCGTGTCCTGGATTTTCTCCACAGTACACGGCCCTCTGGTCAGTTCGTCGGTAACGTTTCAGCGCACAGGCCCTTCCTCAGGCTGGATCCGTACACAATATCTCGGCACATCACTGGAATAGGAGGATAACATTTTCTTTTCTGCTAGAAGGGACACTGGATAGTAGGTCTTGTAGTCTCCGGGTTGATGGATAGTAGGTCGTGTAGTCTCCGGGCTGATGGATAGTAGGTCGTGTAGTCTCCGGGCTGATGGATAGTAGGTCGTGTAGTCTCCGGGCTGATGGATAGTAGGTCGTGTAGTCTCCGGGTTGATGGATAGTAGGTCGTGTAGTCTCCGGGTTGATGGATAGTAGGTCGTGTAGTCTCCGGGTTGATGGATAGTAGGTCGTGTATGCTCCGGGCTGATGGATAGTAGGTCGTGTAGTCTCCGGGTTGATGGATAGTAGGTCGTGTATTCTCCGGGCTGATGGATAGTAGGTCGTGTATTCTCTGGGCTGATGGATAGTAGGTCGTGTAGTCTCCAGCAGAGCATTCTCCTAAAAGCTTTTAAAGCCAGTAAGAGAATAAAGACGAGCCCGTCCCCTCCATCGCTGGCATTTATTGGGAATTCACACCTACCTCAGTCATTAAATATATGGGGGGGGGGGTTGCGCCACCTCTCGCCATGGGTGGGAATTTACAGAAAAGTGGGCAAATTAAACGATTACATGTTTAAGAATATTAACCCCTGCATCGCACACAGGGATCTGGTTACAAATGTGTTTTAACGCCTGGGACCCGCGGCCCATTTATCCTGAATCAGGGGGACGTGACGCGATGGAGGCATCGGATGCCACAAAGCGGGTCTTGTGCCCTGGCTCTATCCATAAAAAGGAGCAGAGAATCTCGCCGAAGGCGGCACTGGCGGAAGACACCGGTTACTTTGCCACGAGGCTGTACGGCTGGGTTTATTCTGCCCCCGTTTTCCTCTCCGCCGCGGCTCAGCAGATTTCATGGTAAAGCTCTGTAACGAGAGCGCCGTGTTTGTAAACGGGCAGCGGATCCAGCCGGCGTCACATTAAAAGGGGTCATAATAAAAAGGAGGAGTATCTTGAATACGGAATTAGTTGATTAGCGCAGAGTCTGACCCCGAGTCCTGCACCGGTATCGTCTCCACGACCGGTTACTTGATGTTTATGAACATTTTTAAACATTTCTTTGTGGATCTGCTGTTTCAGGTCCAGGACGAGCCACCACACAAGGAAACGCCCTGGGGCAGGGCTGGATAAAATGAAGGTCTCTGTACAGTCAGTATCACCGGGAGCAGTTGGAGGACTAGTTGTTTGAAGGCCAATGTGCTGGGATTCGTGAAAGCGCGGCATGGGATGAAGACCTGGTTCTGCAGTCGTTCTGTAGAAGCTCTTGGTGGAAGGAACGCACATTATAGAGAATGAGGTCCTCACGCGGCCTGGCTGCCCAAGCCATGAAAGACACAACACAGCGCGCAGGAGGAACGGGCATTTATTACAAAGGCATAAAAAGGGGTCAGAGCCGGAATCACTTGGGAACAGGAGAGGAGCAGTCCCACATGTATAAAAACACTATCCCAGGTGGAGGGGGGGGGGTCCAAGGACGGTAAAACTGCTTCACTGCTGCAAAAAAAACACAAAAGGAAAAAGCATTAAGAAAATCCAGGTACACAGGGCTGCCGCGTTACGATCAGACAAGGAAGGTACACAAGGAAGGTACACAGGGCTGCCGCGTTACGATCAGACAAGGAAGGTACACAGGGCTGCCGCGTTACGATCAGACAAGGAAGGTACACAGGGCTGCCGCGTTACGATCAGACAAGGAAGGTACACAGGGCTGCCGCGTTACGATCAGACAAGGAAGGTACACAGGGCTGCCGCGTTACGATCAGACAAGGAAGGTACACAGGGCTGCCGCGTTACGATCAGACAAGGAAGGTACACAGGGCTGCCGCGTTACGATCAGACAAGGAAGGTACACAGGGCTGCCGCGTTACGATCAGACAAGGAAGGTACACAGGGCTGCCGCGTTACGATCAGACAAGGAAGGTACACAGGGCTGCCGCGTTACGATCAGACAAGGAAGGTACACAGGGCTGCCGCGTTACGATCAGACAAGGAAGGTACACAGGGCTGCCGCGTTACGATCAGACAAGGAAGGTACACAGGGCTGCCGCGTTACGATCAGACAAGGAAGGTACACAGGGCTGCCGCGTTACGATCAGACAAGGAAGGTACACAGGGCTGCCGCGTTACGATCAGACAAGGAAGGTACACAGGGCTGCCGCGTTACGATCAGACAAGGAAGGTACACAGGGCTGCCGCGTTACGATCAGACAAGGAAGGTACACAGGGCTGCCGCGTTACGATCAGACAAGGAAGGTACACAGGGCTGCCGCGTTACGATCAGACAAGGAAGGTACTTTCAGACAAGGTAGGTGTTTCCTACTGAGGAAGCGAGTTTGCTCATGAAACGCGTTTAGGGGTTTCGTTTATTTGTTTTAATAAACCAAGCCTTGAAATTACCTCCTCGCGTCCTGAATTTATCGGAGCAAAAAGGTTGCAGGCTATGTGGGAGATCCGGCGTTCCCTCTAATATCGCCGGCTGTCTGGTTCATCTGGTGTCTGATTTAGACACATGAAAATGTGAGTGCATGCCTTTCTTTTTACTTATATCTTTATTGTGGTTCAAGATTCCTACGCTATGGCAGCACTCGGTTTTATTTAAAAAAGGTACCCAACAGATATAAACAGAGAGGAAGAAGACACCGTGGTCGGAAGAAGCGCTGACTCTATCGACTTCCCCTTTATTCAGGAAGGTACACGGGGCTGCCCCGTTACGATCGGTGAGGAAGGTACACGGGGCTGCCCCGTTACGATCGGTGAGGAAGGTACACGGGGCTGCCCCGTTACGATCGGTGAGGAAGGTACACGGGGCTGCCCCGTTACGATCGGTGAGGAAGGTACACGGGGCTGCCCCGTTACGATCGGTGAGGAAGGTACACGGGGCTGCCCCGTTACGATCGGTGAGGAAGGTACACGGGGCTGCCCCGTTACGATCGGTGAGGAAGGTACACGGGGCTGCCCCGTTACGATCGGTGAGGAAGGTACACGGGGCTGGCTTAAAGTCCAGGAGTTACATTTACGCTGCGGTCATCATTAGTGTTTGTGAGAGGAATGAAGGAGCGGGTGAGACGGGGAGCAGAGCGCGGGGACGGACCGGCTTCTCACCTTGGCCTTGTTCTGTACAGGGAGGTACAGTTTGAATTCAGCAGGAAGCTCGTCCTCTGAGTACAGCCGGTCTGAGAAGTAAACCCTCCGGATCCGGCAATTTGCGTGAATCTGGAACAGATAAGACCCTTCTGTTTAGGGAAGCGACCACCCGACTCCGTAACAAGACATCTGACCGACCCAAAAACAGTCCTCACCCTCTCCCTGCATTAACTATTCACGCAGTCCCCCCATCTGTTTCTAATCCCCTCCCCCATCTAGAGATTGTTAATTCCCACGGGAAACATTAACAGGTGCAGGATATGGACAGTCTGGGGAGAAGACACATCTGGTCACCCACCTGCACACGTAATGTTTCGATGTAGTTGGTCCCATACGCCCTGCGGGTAAAGTCGGAGAGATTGAACTGGATCTGGTTCCATCCGTCGTCCAGGCGCATGGGCATGGTGCAGATAAAGGGCTTCACGCGCGTCGTGCTCTGGTAGTTACTCGCTCGGAAACGCCGTCGCACATTCTTATCATCCAGGACCTGACGGGTAACAATACCATAAAGGTGTAACACCCTGTGGATACACAGCTCGTTACCAACATCCAGGGTCAGGAGAAATACCCGGATTGCAAGACACCGCTTGTACATTGAGCAATGCGCTGCAATGCCGTGACCGAGGTATTATGTCACTAATCCTATTGTACCGCAGGCAGCAGGGACTGTGACCGCGAGCAGGAAGAGCCCGGACCTTAAAAGGGATTATATCGTTTACTCAATGTATCATAAGGCTGGCGTCTCAGGATTGATCCTCAGTGAATCTCAGCTGTCAGACACATCTCAGAGGTTCAGGAATTTTGCTTTATTGCAGCGGATATGGCCTCCGTGACTAAAACATGCCGACGACCGGAGCGGTGCCATCATACACTGAACACATTCAGGACTGGACGCCTGGACCCAATGCTCAGCCTCCAGATCCCCCCCCCCTCCTCCTCGAGAGGAGGCGGCAGCGCATGGAATCAGTTGGCGTCTATATTAGCAAGTACATTTTGCACATAATTCACAATCCCGGTGGTTAAGCGATCACAGTAAAGGGACCCTCATCCTGAGCGCTTTATCTTTTTAAAGTGGTCAGGATGTGAGGAGAGCCCCCTGCCGGATCTGGAGATATCGCTGGGTGAAGCAGAGGAGTTTCCTCCACTCCATCCAACATTACCAGATCGGCCGATATCACCCTGTGAGACTAATCGCTGTAGCGAGCATTCCCAGAGAGGCAGCGATGGATCAGATCTGTGCATGCGCGTGCTCCGATCCATTGCTCTGCACCGGCGCTACGGAACTTGTGTACGTGAAGTGTGTGAGTCCCGCAGCGCTGCGCAACGTAATGAATTCAGAGGCCGGTATCAGGATCTGCCCAGTTACTTAAGGGAAGAAAACGGAAGTGTATTTTCAGAATATCCTTGCAGGGACGCCGCGCTCACCTGTACTTCAAAGGTGAAATATTTCTTCAGGTTCTTGATGATCATAACCAGGAAAGGTAATTTGATTCCTAGTGTTTTCTTGGGGTCTGCCGGACACGTTATGTATGTGGTGCTGAAAGAGACAGAAGGTAACGTGTTTACCAATAAACCTGCGGCTCCTCGGGACGCGGTGCTTCTGGAGCGGATTCGGTCAGTCCTGAGGGGGTCGCCGATAGCGGAGGCGCCCCCCTCAGCCCTTCACAGGAAGCCGCATGGACTACCAGAGGAGCTGCAGGAAGCCTGGGATCTTACCTGACATTTGTTCCTTCCACCTCCAGGACCAAGGATTGAATGTCATTATCTGTTATCCTCTTTATGTGTCCGTTCCGCACCTGAGTAGAGAGAACACCAGGTCAGTGAAGTGATCCACGTGCAAAGAGCGACGGCGTCGAAAACTTACTGCACGCGGCGAGATAATAATCACAGGGGGGGGGCACGCGGCGAGATAATAATCACAGGGGGGGGGGGGGGGAGTATTCAGGGAGCAACAAAATTTCAGTGCTCCCTCGTTTGACGAGTTCATGTCGCTGGCACTGTGGTGAATTCAGCATTGACTGCAGGGTCCCTGAAGTGCACCGAATGGGATCTACCGAACGCCACTGAAAAAAGCCGATCAGCCGCCGAACGCCACTGAAAAAAGCCAATCAGCTGCCAAACTGGTGGAGGGGGAAAAAAAAAAAGAAGAGACAAATATTTTTTATGAGGGGTTTAAAACAAAAAAAAAGCATGGAAATAAAAAGGTCTGTTATGGAAGAAGAAAAAAATAAAAAAAAGGGGAAAAAAATCAAAAATTTCTGAATACCTGTAGATGAACTGCCCCGAAATTTGCACCATACGGGGAAAATCACGGCTCAGTGCAATAAGGTGCTTATTGAATGACTTATGGAGAATATTAAGCAACACATTACTGAGTATGCGTCACACGCCGCCTCCCGAGTCCGCATGCGTCACACGCGGCACGCCACCTCCCGGGTCTGTATGCATTACAGACTGTAAAGCACAGAGACACACACCGTATATAAAGCGCAGACACACTATACACAGTCACCTTCTTGTCCCAGATCTGGAGCGGTTTGCTGCCGATACTGTACAGGATGGAGAGGAAGCCAGACTGGAATGTGTTTTTGAACATGGTGTCGGCTCCTCGGGCCCCTGTGACAAATGAACACAATGTGTTATTAAGAGGGAGAGAACAAGGAGTGACAGCCTGGATCCTCACAGACCTCGCCGGGGGCGGACGGGAATCAGTCCGAGCAGGAGCTATACAGAGATCGGATGGTATGTATCGGTCTGTGTATGGCGGGGCTGGCAGGCAGTGTATTTATTTATTTATTTATTTACCAGGAAGGATACATTGAGATTTCTCTCGTTTTCAAGTATGTCCTGGGTTCAAGAGCATTGAATTGTTACAGAAATACAAAGTAATACAATGCAAGATATTAAAAACAACACAAATATACAGATTAACAGAAAATAAATATGTAAGTAATATAGTCACTATGTTACATGTTTACAGGTGCATTCTGTATATAGTCACTGTGTTACATGTTTACAGGTGCATTCTGTATATAGTCACTATGTTACATGTTTACAGGTGCATTCTGTATATAGTCACTGTGTTACATGTTTACAGGTGCATTCTGTATATAGTCACTATGTTACATGTTTACAGGTGCATTCTGTATATAGTCACTATGTTACATGTTTACAGGTGCATTCTGTATATAGTCACTATGTTACATGTTTACAGGTGCATTCTGTATATAGTCACTGTGTTACATGTTTAGAGGTGCATTCTGTATATAGTCACTATGTTACATGTTTACAGGTGCATTCTGTATATAGTCACTATGTTACATGTTTACAGGTGCATTCTGTATATAGTCACTGTGTTACATGTTTACAGGTGCATTCTGTATATAGTCACTGTGTTAGTTGTTTACAGGCGCATTCTGTATATAGTCACTATGTTACATGTTTACAGGTGCATTCTGTATATAGTCACTATGTTACATGTTTACAGGCGCATTCTGTATATAGTCACTATGTTACATGTTTACAGGCGCATTCTGTATATAGTCACTGTGTTACATGTTTACAGGCGCATTCTGTATATAGTCACTGTGTTACATGTTTACAGGTGCATTCTGTATATAGTCACTGTGTTACAGGTTTACAGGTGCATTCTGTATATAGTCACTGTGTTACATGTTTACAGGTGCATTCTGTATATAGTCACTGTGTTACATGTTTACAGGTGCATTCTGTATATAGTCACTATGTTACATGTTTACAGGTGCATTCTGTATATAGTCACTGTGTTATATGTTTACAGGAGCATTCTGTATATAGTCACTGTGTTACATGTTTACAGGTGCATTTCGTATGGAGGTATGTTAATAGGGAAGTCTTAAATGGACTTTAGACTGGGGGAAGATTTGACGCCGTCTGGGAGGTTATTCCATATTTGCGGTGCTCTGTAGGAAAATGAGGACCGAGCCACTGTCTTTTTGTATTGCGGTATTGCAAGTAAGGTGCCGGTCCTGGATTGGAGGTTATAGGATGAGGGAACTGCTAGGGGAAGCAGACTATTCAGGTAGGGTGGCAGCTTCCCAGAGAAGCTCTTAATCACCAGGTTGGAAAGGTGAAGGGTGCGTCTAGATTCCAGTGATGGCCAGTTTAGCTCTTTTAACATGTTACAATGGTGGGTCATGTAGTTACATTGTAGCACAAAGCGGCAGAATGAGTTATACAATGTAGTAAGTTTCTGAAGGTGTGTTTGCGGGGCGGCTGCATACACTACATCTCCGTATTCAATAGCTGGCATAAGCATTTGTTGTACAATCTGCTTTCTTACCGCGGGGCTCAGGCAGGATTTGTTTCTGTACAGGGCACCTAGTTTGGGGTAAAGTTTAGATGAGAGTTTTTCGATGTGGGGCCAAAGGATAGATTTGGGTCTAACCACATACTAGGGATGCACCGATACCACTTTTTTAAGCCCGAGTACGAGTACCGATACTTTTGTTCAAGTACTCACCGATAAAATAAAAGTATGTCATGTGACCACTTTACAATAAGAACAGACCTCATATAAAGCCCCCAGCTCACATGGATATGCCCCCCCCCAGCACGTGGATATATTGTCCCCCCAGCTCGTGGATAATGGCCCCCAGCTCACCTGGCACTCTCCGCTCATACTTACCTTCCTGGGCGACGCCGGGAAAGTCTTCGCACGCGCGCTCTCCTTGGAATGCCCCCAGCTACGATCACATGGTCCCACGTGGTCCCGACTGGGGGCCTTCCAACAAGCGCACGCGCGGAAACTTTCCCGGCGTCGCCCAGAAAGGTAGGTATGAACGCGGTCAGTGCCAGGTGCCTGTCCGAATGCTGTATCGGCATTTGGACAGGCCCTGCAGCTGCTCTCCTCACTGTTTCATACTTACCTTCCTGGGCGACGCCGGGAACGTTTCCGCGCGTGCGCTCGTTGGAAGGCCCCCAGCCGCGACCACGTGGGACCATGTGATCACGGCTGGGGGCCTTCCAAGGAGCGCGCAAAGACTTTCCCGGCGTCGCCCAGGAAGGTAAGTATGAGCGGAGAGCAGCTGCAGGGCCTGTCCGAATGCCGATAGAGCATTCGGACAGCCGCCCCAGCCCCTCAGATGCCGGCTCAATGCCGGCTTCCGGTATCGGAAAAAAATATCGGGGGTACTGCAGGAGTACCAAGTACTCCTGCAGTACCCGGTATCGGCACCGATACTAGTATCGGTATCGGTGCAACCCTACCACATACCTAGATATTTGAGAGAAGTGACTGTGGTCAGCGTGCCATTTGATTTTGTCCCAACACATAGATGGGGATTTTGCAATTTGTGTAGTTTAGGTGCTGTTCCAAAGAGCATCGTTACAGTTTTGTCAGCATTTAGAAAACGTTTGTTATCTGTGATCCACTTTTCTACCTCTGAATTGTTCTTGCAGCACGGCTTCCAGCTGTGGGAGATCTGGTTTGCTGGTATAGATTACGGTGTCGTCTGCGTACATATGTACAGTTGAGGCTTTGCAGAGATCATTTAGGAATATTGTGAATAGCAGGGGACCTAGTATTGAGCCTTGGGGTACACCGCACGTGACTGGGAGGGGGAGGGAGGAGCTGCCAGAAATTGACACATATTGTGATCGGTCGGATACATATGATTGAAACCAGGTTAGCGTGTGATCACCAATACCAGAGTTATTAAGTTTTTCTAACAAGATGCCATGGTCTACCGTGTCAAAAGGCCTTGGCAAAATCAAGGAAGATGCTCCAGTTAGGTTTCCTTGTTCCATCCCAGCTTGGGTATCATTGCAGACTTTTAAAAGGGCGGTTGTAGTTGAGTGATTTGGACGAAAGCCGGATTGATCTGGGGTTAAATATTTTGAAGATTGATAATAATCACGCAATTGTGTGTACAGGCATTTTTCCAAAATTTTTGACATAACGGGGAGCAATGAGATTGGACGGTAGTTGGATACAAAAGTACTGTCACCACTTTTATGGATAGGTACCACTCTCGCAGTCTTACATAGTTTGGGTATGTATCCAGTTGCCAGTGATTCATTGATGAGTGTTGCGACAGGTTTTCCAGTTGCTGGGGCACTGATTTTCAGCAGCATTGCTGGGATTTGATCAGGTCCAGATTGGTATTTCATTTTTTGATTACAGAGCAGTTTAGTAACTACACTGACAGGCACTGGTCTAAAGTTGAATTTCTCTGCGATATGTGGTCCCTGCACGGTTGGAGGGGCCTGACCTGTGTGTGGTCTTTCTGTAGGTGTGTCATTTGCTAGCTTAGCAATTAGGGTGGTGGCGCTCCCAACAAAATAATTATTAAAGGCATTTGCTACATCTAGGGGGTGTTGCAGGGTTTGGTTGTTTACTTTGATAGCAGCCGGCTGGGAGTGGACTGGGGGTGCTTGTATGTTACTTATGATTTTCCAAAAATTTCTAGGGTTTGATATGTTATTATTTAGGTTTTCATTGAAGTATTGGGCTTTAGCCATTTTTGTTTGTTTTGTACATGCATTCCGGCATTGTCGGTATTCACAGTGATCATTCATGGAACCAGTACTCTTGAAATTTGACCACAGTGAATCTCTAATCTGGTACATTTGTGTAAGATCAACTGTAACCCATGGGAGAAGAGTCCCTTTTACTCGCACTTTACGCAGCGGGGCAGGGGCATTCCAGACTTGCAGGAGCTCGGACTGAAAGAATTCAATTGCACAGTCCAAGTCCGGGATAAGGTTTAGTCTGTACCATGGGAGCTGTTTGAGATCACTTAGGAAGGATTCAAGAATAAATTTCTTGAAAGACCTGGTGATTATTACCTTTGGAGGAGATTTTGTGGCTTTTATTTTGCGCACACAGTACACTAGACAGTGGTCACTGAAGCTATTAGAATACAAGAGGCAGGCGTTCTCGCTATCTGGACATGGAGAATCCATTCCAGCAGGGTATGGTTAGGAGAGACCGGTGATCACGTGGAGTGCGTTGTGATGTACCTCCTATACTCCTACATTCAGTGAGTGAGGACCCCGGGGGCCGATAGGTTACATTAGTGCTTAAAACACTGCACAATCATGATCTTATTTCTTTTCATAGATCCACCCCATCTTTTATTATTTCATTTGTTATTCATTGACGTCAATAGGAGGAGACGCCATACACAGACAGCACCCCAGTATGCTGCCTGCCAGCCCCATATAATGCCTGCCAGCCCCAGTACCCCCATACACTGCCTGACACCCCCATACACTGCCTAACAGCCCCAGCACCCTCCAGTGCACGGAGTTGCTGGAGGGGTGCCAGGCAGTGCACGGAGTTGCTGGAGGGGTGCCAGGCAGTGCACGGAGTTGCTGGAGGGGTGCCAGGCAGTGCACGGAGTTGCTGGAGGGGTGCCAGGCAGTGCACGGAGTTGCTGGAGGGGTGTCAGGCAGTGCACGGAGTTGCTGGAGGGGTGTCAGGCAGTGCACGGAGTTGCTGGAGGGGTGTCAGGCAGTGCGGAGTTGCTGGAGGGGTGTCAGGCAGTGCACGGAGTTGCTGGAGGGGTGTCAGGCAGTGCACGGAGTTGCTGGAGGGGTGTCAGGCAGTGCACGGAGTTGCTGGAGGGGTGTCAGGCAGTGCACGGAGTTGCTGGAGGGGTGTCAGGCAGTGCATGGAGTTGCTGGAGGGGTGTCAGGCAGTGCGTGGAGTTGCTGGAGGGGTGTCAGGCAGTGTGTGGGGGGTCACTGTGTGTAGGGGGGGCGCTGGGGGTCACTGTGTAGGTGGGCTGTCATGCAGTGTTTGGGGCGCTGGGGGGGGTCACTGTGTGTAGGGGGCGCCACTGTGTGTAGGGGGCTGGGGGGGGTCACTGTGTGTAGGGGGGCTGGGGGGTCACTGTGTGTAGGGGGGTCACTGTGTGTAGGGGGGGGGTCGTCGCTGGGGGGGGGTCACTGTGTAGGGGGAGCTGTCATGCAGTGTTTGGGGGTCACTGTGTGTAGGGGGGCGCTGGGGGGGTCACTGTGTAGGGGGGCTGGGGGGTCACTGTGTGTAGGGGGGCGCTGGGGGGGTCACTGTGTGTAGGGGGGGCGCTGGGGGGGTCACTGTGTGTAGGGGGGCTGTCATGCAGTGTTTGGGGCGCTGGGGGGTCACTGTGTAGGGGGGCACCACTGTGTGTAGGGGGCTGGGGGGGTCACTGTGTGTAGGGGGGTCACTGTGTGTAGGGGGTCGCTGGGGGGGGGTCACTGTGTAGGGGGAGCTGTCATGCAGTGTTTGGGGGTCACTGTGTGTAGGGGGGCGCTGGGGGGGGTCACTGTAGGGGGGCTGGGGGGTCACTGTGTGTAGGGGGGGGCTGGGGTCACTGTGTGTAGGGGCACTGTAGGGGGGCACTGGGGGGGTCACTGTGTGTAGGGGGGCTGTCATGCAGTGTTTGGGGCTGGGGGGTCACTGTGTGTAGGGGGGCACCACTGTGTGTAGGGGGCTGGGGGGTCACTGTGTGTAGGGGGGCGCTGGGGGGGGGGGTCACTGTGTGTAGGGGGGCTGGGGGCGGTCACTGTGTGTAGGGGGGTCACTGTGTGTAGGGGGGCGCTGGGGGGGGTCACTGTGTAGGGGGGCTGTCATGCAGTGTTTGGGGCGCTGGGGGGTCACTGTGTGTAGGGGGGCACCACTGTGTGTAGGGGACTGGGGGGTTACTGTGTGTAGGGGGGCGCTGGGGGGGTCACTGTGTGTAGGGGAGCTGTCATGCAGTGTTTGGGGCGCTGGGGGGGGTCACTGTGTGTAGGGGAGCTGTCATGCAGTGTTTGGGGCGCTGGGGGGGGTCACTGTGTGTAGGGGGCTGTCATGCAGTGTTTGGGGCGCTGGGGGTCACTGTGTGTAGGGGGGCACCACTGTGTGTAGGGGGCTGGGGGGTCACTGTGTGTAGGGGGGCCGCTGGGGGGGGGGGTCACTGTGTGTAGGGGGGCTGGGGGCGGTCACTGTGTGTAGGGGGGGCGCTGGGGGGGGGTCACTGTGTGTAGGGGGGCTGGGGGCGATCACTGTGTGTAGGGGGGTCACTGTGTGTAGGGGGGCGCTGGGGGGGTCACTGTGTAGGGGGGCTGTCATGCAGTGTTTGGGGCGCTGGGGGGGGGTCAATGTGTAGGGGGGCTGTCATGCAGTGTTTGGGGCGCTGAGGGGTCACTGTGTGTAGGGGGGCTGTCATGCAGTGTTTGGGTGCTGGGGGGGGGGGTCACTGTGTGTAGGGGGGCTGTCATGCAGTGTTTGGGGCGCTGGGGGGGTCACTGTGTGTAGGGGGGCTGTCATGCAGTGTTTGGGGCGCTGGGGGGGTCACTGTGTGTAGAGGGGCTGTCATGCAGTGTTTGGGGCGCTGGGGGGGGTCACTGTGTGTAGGGGGGCTGTCATGCAGTGTTTGGGGCGCTGGGGGGTCACTGTGTGTAGGGGGGCTGTCATGCAGTGTTTGGGGCGCTGGGGGTCACTGTGTGTAGGGGGGCTGTCATGCAGTGTTTGGGGCGCTGAGGGGGGTCACTGTGTGTAGGGGGGCTGTCATGCAGTGTTTGGGGCGCTGGGGGGTCACTGTGTGTAGGGGGCTGTCATGCAGTGTTTGGGGCGCTGGGGGGGTCACTGTGTGTAGGGGGGCTGTCATGCAGTGTTTGGGGCGCTGGGGGGGTCACTGTGTGTAGGGGGGCTGTCATGCAGTGTTTGGGGCGCTGGGGGGGTCACTGTGTGTAGGGGGGCTGTCATGCAGTGTTTGGGGCGCTGGGGGGGGTCACTGTGTGTAGGGGGCTGTCATGCAGTGTTTAGGGCGCTGGGGGGGTCACTGTGTGTAGGGGGGCTGTCATGCAGTGTTTGGGGCGCTGGGGGGTCACTGTGTGTAGGGGGGCTGTCATGCAGTGTTTGGGGCGCTGGGGGGGTCACTGTGTGTAGGGGGGCTGTCATGCAGTGTTTGGGGCGCTGGGGGGGTCACTGTGTGTAGGGGGGCTGTCATGCAGTGTTTGGGGCGCTGGGGGGGTCACTGTGTGTAGGGGGGCTGTCATGCAGTGTTTGGGGCGCTGGGGGGGTCACTGTGTAGGGGGGCTGTCATGCAGTGTTTGGGGCGCTGGGGGGGTCACTGTGTGTGAGGGGGGCTGTCATGCAGTGTTTGGGGCGCTGGGGGGGTCACTGTGTGTAGGGGGGCTGTCATGCAGTGTTTGGGGCGCTGGGGGGGGTCACTGTGTGTAGGGGGGCTGTCATGCAGTGTTTGGGGCGCTGGGGGGGGTCAGTGTGTAGGGGGCTGTCATGCAGTGTTTGGGGCGCTGGGGGGGGGTCACTGTGTAGGGGGGCTGTCATGCAGTGTTTGGGGCGCTGGGGGGGTCACTGTGTGTAGGGGGCTGTCATGCAGTGTTTGGGGCGCTGGGGGGGGTCACTGTGTGTAGGGGGGCTGTCATGCAGTGTTTGGGGCGCTGGGGGGGTCACTGTGTGTAGGGGGGCTGTCATGCAGTGTTTGGGGCGCTGGGGGGGGGTCACCCTGTAGTAATTCACATTAGGAGTAGTACTCACGTGGCTTTCAGTGTCGGAGCTGCTGGCTCTCAGTATTGGGGGTTATAAGGTTCCCGAGGCTCTGGTGAGTGTGCGGAGAGTATGTCGCTCCCAGACGCCGGCGTGCTTTGAGATGTCCGGATGCGGCTCGTCCAGTCAGTCGCCCCGCGCACCGTTGCTATGGCACCACGGTAGGCCGCGGTTGCCGGAGTGACTTCTCTTCCTCCCCGCGCGTTGCCCTAGCAGCAAAGCTCCGCCCACACAAGCTAAGGCATGTTTACTGTACACAGACTGTTTCTCAGGAGACCCGCCTGAAAGGAACTGGGCGGAGCCTGCAAAACGAGCAGCCGCCATACTGCTTCCTGGCTGCTTTCCGCTGCATCGTATACTGACCGCCATGTTTGTTTTGGGCAAATGGTTTGTTTATATTTATTTATTTGCAAAGTATTTTACCAGGAAGGAAACATTGAGATTTCTCTGGTTTCAGTTTGTTCTGGGTTCAAGATCATTGAATTGTTACAGAAATACAAAGTAATAAAATGCAAGATATTAAAAACACAAATATACAGATTAACTACTTTATAAATAACAGCTGCATTCTGTATATAGTCACTGTGTTACATGTTTACAGGTGCATTCTGTATATAGTCACTGTGTTACATGTTTACAGGTGCATTCTGTATATAGTCACTGTGTTACATGTTTACAGGTGCATTCTGTATATAGTCACTGTGTTACATGTTTACAGGTGCATTCTGTATATAGTCACTGTGTTACATGTTTACAGGTGCATTCTGTATATAGTCACTGTTACATGTTTACAGGTGCATTCTGTATATAGTCACTATGTTACATTGTTTACAGGCGCATTCTGTATATAGTCACTGTGTTACATGTTTACAGGTGCATTCTGTATATAGTCACTGTGTTACATGTTTACAGGTGCATTCTGTATATAGTCACTGTGTTACATGTTTACAGGTGCATTCTGTATATAGTCACTGTGTACATGTTTACAGGTGCATTCTGTATATAGTCACTATGTTACATGTTTACAGGTGCATTCTGTATATAGTCACTATGTTACATGTTTACAGGTGCATTCTGTATATAGTCACTGTTACATGTTTACAGGTGCATTCTGTATATATAGTCACTGTTACATGTTTACAGGTGCATTCTGTATATAGTCACTGTTACATGTGTTACAGGTGCATTCTGTATATAGTCACTATGTTACATGTTTACAGGCGCATTCTGTATATAGTCACTATGTTACATGTTTACAGGTGCATTCTATATATAGTCACTGTTTACATGTTTACAGGTGCATTCTGTATATAGTCACTGTGTTACATGTTTACAGGCGCATTCTGTATATAGTCACTGTGTTACATGTTTACAGGTGCATTCTGTATATAGTCACCGTGTTACATGTTTACAGGTGCATTCTGTATATAGTCACTGTGTTACATGTTTACAGGTGCATTCTGTATATAGTCACTGTGTTACATGTTTACAGGTGCATTCTGTATATAGTCACTGTTACATGTTTACAGGTGCATTCTGTATATAGTCACTATGTTACATGTTTACAGCGCATTCTGTATATAGTCACTATGTTACATGTTTACAGGCGCATTCTGTATATAGTCACTGTGTTACATGTTTACAGGTGCATTCTGTATATAGTCACTGTGTTACATGTTTACAGGTGCATTCTGTATATAGTCACTGTTACATGTTTACAGGTGCATTCTGTATATAGTCACTGTTACATGTTTACAGGTGCATTCTGTATATAGTCACTGTGTTACATGTTTACAGGTGCATTCTGTATATAGTCACCGTGTTACATGTTTACAGGTGCATTCTGTATATAGTCACTGTTACATGTTTACAGGTGCATTCTGTATATAGTCACTGTTACATGTTTACAGGTGCATTCTGTATATAGTCACTATGTTACATGTTTACAGGCGCATTCTGTATATAGTCACTATGTTACATGTTTACAGGTGCATTCTGTATATAGTCACTGTTACATGTTTACAGGTGCATTCTGTATATAGTCACTGTGTTACATGTTTACAGGCGCATTCTGTATATAGTCACTGTGTTACATGTTTACAGGTGCATTCTGTATATTGTCACTATGTTACATGTTTACAGGTGCATTCTGTATATTGTCACTATGTTACATGTTTACAGGCGCATTCTGTATATAGTCACTGTGTTACATGTTTACAGGCGCATTCTGTATATAGTCACTGTGTTACATGTTTACAGGTGCGTTCTGTATATTGTCACTATGTTACATGTGTACAGGTGCATTCTGTATATAGTCACTGTGTTACATGTTTACAGGTGCATTCTGTATATAGTCACTGTGTTACATGTTTACAGGTGCATTCTGTATATAGTCACTGTGTTACATGTTTACAGGCGCATTCTGTATATAGTCACTGTGTTACATGTTTACAGGCGCATTCTGTATATAGTCACTGTGTTACATGTTTACAGGCGCATTCTGTATATAGTCACTGTGTTACATGTTTAACAGGTGCATTCTGTATATAGTCACTGTGTTACATGTTTACAGGTGCATTCTGTATATATGTCACTGTGTTACATGTTTAACAGGTGCATTCTGGTATATAGTCACTGTGTTACATGTTTACAGTGCATTCTGTATATAGTCCAATGTGTTACATGTTTACAGGTGCATTCTGTATATAGTCACTGTGTTACATGTTTACAGGTGCATTCTGTAATATAGTCACTGTGTTACATGTTTACAGGTGCATTCTGTATATAGTCACTGTGTTACATGTTTACAGGTGCATTCTGTATATAGTCACTAATGTTACATGTTTAACAGGTGCATTCTGTATTAGTCATATCATGTTACATGTTTACAGGTGCATTCTGTATATAGTCACTATGTTACATGTTTACAGGTGCATTCTGTATATAGTCACTGTGTTACATGTTTACAGGTGCATTCTGTATATAGTCACTGTGTTACATGTTTACAGGTGCATTCTGTATATAGTCACTATATGTTACATGTTTACAGGTGCATTCTGTATATAGTCATAATGTTACATGTTTACAGGTGCATTCTGTATATAGTCACTATGTTACATGTTTACAGGTGCATTCTGTATATAGTCACTGTGTTACATGTTTACAGGCGCATTCTGTATATAGTCACTGTGTTACATGTTTACAGGTGCATTCTGTATATAGTCACTATGTTACATGTTTACAGGTGCATTCTGTATATAGTCACTATGTTACATGTTTACAGGTGCATTCTGTATATAGTCACTGTGTTACATGTTTACAGGTGCATTCTGTATATAGTCACTATGTTACATGTTTACAGGTGCATTCTGTATATAGTCACTGTGTTACATGTTTACAGGCGCATTCTGTATATAGTCACTGTGTTACATGTTTACAGGCGCATTCTGTATATAGTCACTGTGTTACATGTTTACAGGCGCATTCTGTATATAGTCACTGTGTTACATGTTTACAGGTGCATTCTGTATATAGTCACTGTGTTACATGTTTACAGGTGCATTCTGTATATAGTCACTGTGTTACATGTTTACAGGCACATTCTGTATATAGTCACTGTGTTACATGTTTACAGGCGCATTCTGTATTGAGGTATGTTAATAGGGAGCTCTTAAGGCACTCTAGACTGGGGGAAGATTTGATGGCGTCTGGGAGGTTATTCCATAACTGCGGTGCTCTGTAGGAAAATGAGGATCAAGCCACTTTCTTTTTGTATTGTGGTATTGTAAGTAAGGTGCTGGATCGGAGGTTATAGGATGAGGGAGCTGCTGGGGGAAGCAGACTATTCAGGTAGGGTGGCAGCTTCGCAGAAAAGCTCTTAAACACCAGGTTGGAAAGGTGAAGAGTGCGTCTAGATTCCAGCGACGGCCAGTTTAGTTCTTTTAACATGTTACAATGGTGGGTCATGTAGATACATTGTAGCACAAAGCAGCAGAATGAGTTATACAATGTAGTAAGTTTCTGGAGGTGTGTTTGCGTGGCGGCTGCATACACAATATCTCCATATTCAATAGCCGGCATAAGCATTTGTTGTACAATCTGCTTTCTTACCGCGGGGCTCAGGCAGGATTTGTTTCTGTACAGGGCACCTAGTTTGGGGTATCACAGAGCTCCACAGCAATAAAAGTCACAGTAATGTGCGGTGTATGAGCAGATCAGAGCTCCACAGCAATAAAACGTACACACCGCACATTACTGCGAGTTTTATAGCTGTGGAGCTCTGATACACACCACACATTACTGTATCAGAGCTCCACAGCTATAAAACTCGCAGTAATGTGCGGTGTGTAAGAGCGTATCACAGAACTCCTCTTTTAAAATGGAAGTTGGGTGTATCAGGTATCTAGGTAGTAAACTCGTGTATGTGCCATGGACAGGAGGTGTATTGTCACGTTTGGTAAATTGACTGAAGACATGATGGAACGCACGGTGTGAATACGGACATCCCGGCGTTTGCCGTCAGGAAACGTATGCTTTTGTGCTGATTTGAAGAGGCGGCTGCTGGCGCGCTGCGTAATAAATTGCGCCTGAGCATCACATTGTGATATAAATGAAACCAGGACAACGAGCCAGTGTTTAATACCCACAAAACATACAATAGTCACATGATCTCAGTACCGGATGCAGCAGGGCTCTCATAAATATACACAGGTTCCTGGGTTTAGACAAGATCACCATGGCAAGCACAGTGTGACCTATTAGGCCTTGATGCAGGGGAACCCCAAGCTTTAATATAAGCTCCTCCCCCACCCCGGGCAGCGAGCCGGGGCACGTCGAGTCTCAGACTGAGAAGGTCCCATTGGGTTTCAAAAATCGGTGCAGTCTGACCATTGCTTTGCCTCTCCCCGAGCCTGTCCAGTGGCCCTCGGCCCCACACATTATCCATGGACAGTGTCCTCATCCTACAAGAAAATGTGGACAAACACAGAAGCCACCACAAAGCTTCTCAGGAGGTACAAGGATATGGATGTCCGTCATTAGTTATAAAGATATGGATCTGTGTATTCAGGTGCAGACATAGTCCAAGTGATGGCTCGCGAGTGCATGGCTGAAGGCCAGGAGTGAGACAGTTTGCCCGTAGGTCGATGCCACCTCTTTAGGAACCATCTGAGATATCTCTGCTTTCAGGAGGCCGGTGACAGCCAGGGTCAGACTGCCCAATACCCCATACACGTTGCCGATGAAGATGGACAACACCAGGACGCTGAGCGAGGCTGCCGCTATAACATAGTTGGCCACCATGCACCGACTCTCCTCAGGCAGGTTCTCAGAGCCGGCAGCGACCAGCAGGCTAGCGCCCAGGAGCATGTTGGCTGTGGACTGATCTCCACTCATCCAGAAAAAGGCAAAGGCCAAGAGGGGGAAACCAATAACAATGGCGACCCATGGGCCAGAACTGGGCATGGGATCCTCATAGAACAGCACGAGGCTCAGGGAGCAAGCAGAGCCCAGGGCGTGGAGCAGGAATCCGGCAGCAGCCGCTCGATGAACCTGAAACAGGCCAGTGGGAAGATGTTACAACGTGTACTTTACCAACACTTCCAAGACTGCGATTGGCCATTGTGTGTCTCATCACACTGTAACAGCTAAGATTGTGAATCCCACCAATATGGACCTCAGATTACACAGCTGGACTCCCCTAAACCAGGTCCTCCTCCATTACACGGGCCAAGACCCTCCTCTCGTTCCAGCCGCCATGTTGAATTTCACCTCATTGTCCCCATGTCCACTACTAGTGTCCCCATCCCTTGGCAGAGCGCAGGGATATACCTCAACAGATTGAACTCCGAGGGGCCCCTGCACACCTCGGGGCCACATGGACTCCATGGGAACATATATTGCCCAATGTGGAGCATGGACCGAAAAGGCGAGACAATGGGACACACGTGCTCTCACCGTGCCTGGTACCGGACACTCAGATCCTGAGCGCTCAGGGAGGTGCGAGTGGCGGACACTCAGATCCTGAACGCTCAGGGAGGTGCGAGTGGCGGACACTCAGATCCTGAACGTTCAGGGAGGTGCGAGTGGCGGACACTCAGATCCTGAACGTTCAGGGAGGTGCGAGTGGCGGACACTCAGATCCTTAACGCTCAGGGAGGTGCGAGTGGCGGACACTCAGATCCTGAACGTTCAGGGAGGTGCGAGTGGCGGACACTCAGATCCTGAACGTTCAGGGAGGTGCGAGTGGCGGACACTCAGATCCTGAACGTTCAGGGAGGTGCGAGTGGCGGACACTCAGATCCTGAACGTTCAGGGAGGTGCGAGTGGCGGACACTCAGATCCTGAACGCTCGGAGGTGCGAGTGGCGGACACTCAGATCCTGAACGTTCAGGGAGGTGGCGAGTGGCGGACACTCAGATCCTGAACGCTCAGGGAGGTGCGAGTGGCGGACACTCAGATCCTGAACGCTCGGGAGGTGCGAGTGGCGGACACTCAGGGAGGTGCGAGTGGCGGACACTCAGATCCTGAACGTTCAGGGAGGTGCGAGTGGCGGACACTCAGATCCTGAACGCTCGGGAGGTGCGAGTGGCGGACACTCAGATCCTGAACGTTCAGGGAGGTGCGAGTGGCGGACACTCAGATCCTGAACGCTCAGGGAGGTGCGAGTGGCGGACACTCGGGGCGTAAAGTGGACACAGCTGCCGTATTCCTACAAGGCGGCACAGCATCGCCAGCCTCGCGGCTCTGACACCTTAGCGACAAGCTGGAGCATTATGGGTAAACACAGCCTGTGCTAAGCACCCCCTAAACATCATGGCAGCACCCGCAGGTAACACCGCGCCGGACAAGGTCACATCGGGGGAGCTGCTCACCTGGTGGGAGCGCAGGGCAGAATACAGACTCACGACGCATAGAGCGGCCTGGGACGCGATCAGGTGGAGATCAACGGCAGCGGCTTCCATCATCAGCCAGGAGAGCGGGTCACCTCGCCCACGCCATGACACCCTGAGAACAGAATGTGTGACTGTCACAACCAAACCACACCACAATGCGGTGACCCCCCCGAAACCCAGAGCACGGTGACATCGCATGACAACAGCAACGTGCCCCCTATCCTCTACCGCCCCCACAACATCACCTACCCCCCACCACACCATCCTCTACCCCCCCCACAACATCACCTACCCCCCCACCACATCCTCTACCCCCCCCAATCCTCTACCCCCCCACCACATCTCTACCCCCCCACACAATCCTCTACCCCCCCACCACATCCTCTACCCCCCCGCCACCACATCATCCTCTACCCCCCACCACATCATCCTCTACCCCCCCCCACCACATCATCCTCTACCCCCCCCACCACATCATCCTCTACCCCCCCACCACATCATCCTCTACCCCCCCACCACATCATCCTCTACCCCCCCACATCATCCTCTACCCCCACCACATCATCCTCTACCCCCCCACCACATCCTCTACCCCCCCACCACATCCTCTACCCCCCCACCACATCCTCTACCCCCCCCACATCCTCTACCCCCCACCACATCCTCTACCCCCCCACAATCATCTACCCCCCCCACCACATCCTCTACCCCCCCACCACATCCTCTACCCCCCCACATCCTCTACCCCCCCACCACCACATCCTCTACCCCCCCCACATCCTCTACCCCCCCACCACACATCCTCTACCCCCCACACCACAACCATCCTCTACCCCCCACCACATCCTCTACCCCCACCACATCCTCTACCCCCCCACCACACATCCTCTACCCCCCCCACACATCCTCTACCCCCCCACCACATCCTCTACCCCCCCCCACACATCCTCTACCCCCCCCCCACCACATCCTCTACCCCCCACCACATCCTCTACCCCCCCCCAACACATCCTCTACCCCCCCCACCACCACTCTCTACCCCCCCCCACATCCTCTACCCCCCCCCACCACATCCTCTACCCCCCCCACCACATCCTCCCCCCCCCACCACATCCTCTACCCCCCCCCACATCCTCTACCCCCCCCCACCACATCCTCTACCCCCCCCCCACCACATCCTCTACCCCCCCCCACCACATCCTCTACACCCCCCCCACATCCTCTACCCCCCCCACCACATCCTCTACCCCCCCCCACATCCTCTACCCCCCCCCACCACATCCTCTACCCCCCCCCCCACCACATCCTCTACCCCCACCACATCCTCTACCCCCCCCCACCACATCCTCTACCCCCCCCCCACCACATCCTCTACCCCCCCACCACATCCTCTACCCCCCCCACCACATCCTCTACCCCCCCCCAACACATCCATCCTCTACCCCCCCCCACATCCTCTACTCCCCCCCACCACACCATCCTCTACCCCCCCCCCCACCACATCCTCTACCCCCCCCACACCACATCCTCTACCCCCCCCACCACCACATCCTCTACCCCCACCACATCCTCTACCCCCCCACCCATCCTCTACCCCCCCCCCCACCACATCCTCTACCCCCCCCCACATCCTCTACCCCCCACCACATCCTCTACCCCCCACCACATCCTCTACCCCCCCCCACCACATCCTCTACCCCCCCCCCACCACATCCTCTACCCCCCCCCCACCACATCCTCTACCCCCCCCCCACACATCTCTACCCCCCCCACACATCCTCTACCCCCCCACACATCCTCTACCCCCCCCCCACACATCCTCTACCCCCCCCCCCACACATCTCTACCCCCCCCCCACACATCCTCTACCCCCCCACCACATCCTCTACCCCCCCCCCACCACATCCTCTACCCCCCCCACACATCCTCTACCCCCCCACACACATCCTCTACCCCCCCCCACACATCCTCTACCCCCCCCCCCACACATCATTCTGGGGTTGTTGTGGTTATTCCTGGATTTAAATCCCCCGCCAGACACACAGGATGTTTCCTCCCTGCAGACCCGGCCTCCTCACCCGCCGGATCCCGCCGCCTCCTCCTCACAGATGGGAATCTCGGAGCTGTCGGATGTGATCGGGGAGGCCGCCCCGGGGGCGATCAGCTCGGGGCCCCCACACCGCTACAGGGGTAAGAGAGGGGGGGGGGGTGAGGGCTCTCCGAGAGAGAAACACACCGAACCCCCGCGGACTCCCTCTGCACCCCGCTGCATGCTGGGACGTGGTCTCCGGCGCGGGCGAGAGAGGCCGGCGTGTGACGTCAAATATAGAACTCCTGCCCCGGCATGCACCGCGCGACTTAAAAGGCCTGAACCCTGACATGAAATCCCAGGCCTGTCAGTGCAAGTCACGTGACGGGATCCCCAGGACACACCCACACTGCCCCCCCACACACACACTGACCCCCCACACACACACAGACACACACACTGACCCCCCACCACACACACACTGACCCCCCACACACACACAGACACACACTGACCCCCCCACCACACACACACTGACCCCCCCCACCACACACACACACTGACCCCCCCCACACACACACACTGACCCACACACACACTGACCCCCCCCACACACACACACACTGACCCCCCCACACACACACACACTGACCCACACACACAACTGACCCCCCCCCCACACACACACACTGACCCACACACACACACACACACTGACCCCCACACACACACACACACACTGACCCACACACACACACACACACTGACCCCCACACACACACACACACACTGACCCCCCCCACACACACACACACACACACTGACACACACACACACACTGACCCACACACACACACACACTGACCCCACACCACACACACACACTGACACACACACACTGACCCCCCCCACACACACACTGACCCCCCCCACACACACACACACTGACCCCCCCACACACACACACACTGACACCCCCTCACACACACTGACCCTCACACACACACACTGACCCACACACACACACTGACCCCCCCCCACACACACACACACACTGACCCCCCCCACACACACACACACACACACTGACCCCCCCCCACACACACACACTGACACCCCCTCACACACACACTGACCCTCACACACACACTGAACCAGATTTGTGTGTTTGTGGCATGTGTGTTGCGCAAGAGTTGTGTGTGGGGCCTGTATGCAGTGGCGTCACTAGGGTTGGTGTCACCCGGTGCGGTAATTTATGGTGTCACCCCCCCCCCCCGAGTTTTTCAGATTTTTTTTTTTAACTACTCTTACTCCTAAATCAGTACTCCCATATAACACTGAATGCTCATACACACAGCGCACATTACTGTGAGGTTTATTGCTGTGGAGCTCTCTCATATGCTCACACACATTTTTGCCAACTGCCAGCAAGTACGGTGCCTGTTCGAAGGCAGTGAAAGCACACATGGATATATATCGCCCCCAGCAGCTCTGGATATATATTGCCCCAGCAGCTCACCCATGGATATATATTGCCCCAGCTCACATATGGATATATTGCCCCTGACCAGCTCCTCTCATGCATATACTGCCCCAGCTGCTCTCATGGATTTTGCCCCAACTCATGGATACTGCCCCAGCACATGGATATACTGCCCAGCTTATGGATATACTGCCCCAGCTCATGGATATACTGCCCCAGCTCATGGATATACTGCCCCAGTACATGGATACTGCCCCAGCACATGGATATACTGCCCCAGCACATGGATATACTGCCCCAGCACATGGATATACTGCCCCAGCTTATGGATATACTGCTCCAGCTCATGGATACTGCCCCAGCACATGGATATACTGCCCCAGCACATGGATATACTGCCCCAGCCTATGGATATACTGCCCCAGCTTATGGATATACTGCCCCAGCACATGGATACTGCCCCCAGCTCATGGATACTGCCCCAGCACATAGATATACTGCCCCAGCACATGGATATACTGCCCCAGCACATGGATATACTGCCCCAGCACATGGATATACTGCCCCAGCTCATGGATATACTGCCCCAGCACATGGATACTGCCCCAGCACATGGATATACTGCCCCAGCTCATGGATATACTGCCCCAGCACATGGATATACTGCCCCAGCACATGGATATACTGCCCCAGCTCATGGATATACTGCCCCAGCACATGGATATACTGCCCCAGCTCATGGATATACTGCCCCAGCTTATGGATATACTGCCCCAGCTTATGGATATACTGCCCCAGCACATGGATACTGCCCCCAGCTCATGGATATACTGCCCCAGCACATGGATATACTGCCCCAGCACATGGATATACTGCAACAGCTCATGGATATACTGCCCCAGCTCATGGATACTGCCCCAGCACATGGATATACTGCCCCAGCTCATGGATACTGCCCCAGCTCATGGATATACTGCCCCAGCTCATGGATATACTGCCCCAGCACATGGATATACTGCCCCAGCTCATGGATATACTGCCCCAGCTCATGGATATACTGCCCCAGCTCATGGATATACTGCCCCAGCACATGGATATACTGCCCCAGCTCATGGATACTGCCCCAGCTCATGGATATACTGCCCCAGCTCATGGATATACTGCCCCAGCTCATGGATATACTGCCCCAGCACGTGGATATACTGCCCCAGCACATGGATATACTGCCCCAGCACATGGATATACTGCCCCAGCACGTGGATATACTGCAACAGCACGTGGATATACTGCAACAGCTCGTGGATATACTGCCCCAGCACATGGATATACTGCCCCAGCACATGGATATACTGCCCCAGCACATGGATATACTGCCCCAGCACATGGATATACTGCCCCAGCACGTGGATATACTGCCCCAGCTCGTGGATACTGCCCCAGCACTTGGATATACTGCCCCAGCACATGGATATACTGCCCCAGCACATGGATATACTGCCCCAGCACGTGGATATACTGCAACAGCTCATGGATATACTGCCCCAGCACCTCATGGATATGCCCTAGCTCACCTCTGCCGTGTGTTCGCTCCCTCTGAGCGTCCGGCGGCGCGCAGCTTGGGCGCTCGCCTGGGGGAGCCACGTGACCAGCCGCAATTGGCTGGTGACGTGTTTTCCCCAGGCGAGCGCCGAAGCTGCATGCTTCGGACCCTTGCAGGGAGCGAATACGCGGCGGAGGGTGAGACACCCGCCCTCACGTTACGACGCCACTGCTGCCTGTATGTTTGTGATACATAGGGGCTGATGAGCGTTTCGTGGGGCTGTATGTGTGTGGTGAGAATTATCTTATGTGAGTATGTGTGTTGTTTTATGTCTGTGATGAGAGGTGTGTGCGTATGGAGGCTGCATGTGTGTGATGAGAGTTGTGTTTCTTGTATGTGTGTGTTGGGGCTGTATGTGTGTGATGGGAGTTATCCCTCTCCAGATATTAGAGCTGGTGTCAGGCGCTGGCACTTGGTATCTTCAGATCCAGCCTAGTGTCTCGTCCTCCGAGGGTGAGATGGTGAAGGGAAAAATACAAAAAGGAGAAATATTGCGCAGCCTGTGATAACTCAATGAGTATATTAGGTGGAAGGGAGATATACTCACACTTTAAGGTGCCAATTTGATTAACAGGCACCAAACAGTATGCAGATCGGTGGATTAAACTCAGGGGCACCGATTCCCCTCTCAGCGATCCAGGAGCAGAAGATCCAAACCTCCAAGATGTCTTTTCAGAATGTAGGAAGGATAAAATCACCAGCAAATCAGTCGAGATGATAAAATCCACAAACGGTTTATTAAAACAATCTTTAAAATACACCTCAAACACGTTTCGCTACTCAGAGCTTCATCAGTGGGTGTCACTGTATTCTGAAAAGACATCTTGGAGGTTTGGATCTTCTGCTCCTGGATCGCTGAGAGGGGAATCGGTGCCCCTGAGTTTAATCCACCGATCTGCATACTGTTTGGTGCCTGTTAACCACTTCCATGCGGAGGACGCGCTCAGCGCGTCCTCCACATGGCTCCTGCTGTGCGGAGGACGCGCTGAGCGTGTCCTCACTTTGGGGTCAGCGTTCGGCCGGGTTCCGGCCGATCGCTGGCCCCCCCGGTGCGGGCTGACATCCTCGATGTCAGCCCAGCATCCGGAACCGCCGTCGATGAAATTAGGTGTCATCGCGGCAGCGCAATGACACCTAATTCAGGCCCCCCCCCCCGCATGTGCGGAGGAAGCGCCTGAAAGGGAGGGGGGGAGGTCCTTCGGACCTCTCTCCCTCCCGATCGGCGGCGTTGCGGGGGTTAACCCAGGCACCATTTGGAAGGGCACAGCCTGCCCTTCCAAATGGCACCTGGCATTAACCCCTAGGGAGCCGGATCACGAATCGGCGCTGAAAAGCGCCGGTTCGTGATCCTTTCCCGGAGCTGGCCGACATCTTGGATGTCGGCCAAGCCTCCGGGAACTCCCCCTGAGGACTGGCGTCATCGTGCATAGCACGATGATGCCAGTCCTAGAGTTAACCCCTAACTGCCACCAACGGTGGAGATAGGGAGTTCCAATGAACTCCCTATCTCCCGATCCGTGGCAGCTAGGGGTTAAAGTTTGGTATGGTTGGATCGGCCAGAGCATGGCCGTTCCAACGATACCAAACACTACTGTGAAAAAAGTTTTTAAAAAAAAATAAAAATTAAAAATAAAAATATATTTTAAAAAAAATTATAAAAAAAAAATAAAAATTTTTTTTTTCTTTTTTTTGGTTCGTTAATGCAGCAATATTGTTCCCATTTCAATTATAATGTGAACAATGATGCTGCACTAACGATTCTTGTATGCGGTGCGTTTGTTAAAAATCGTGTAATTTTCCCCAAAAAAAAATGTAACGAGACCCCATCTCTAATTTTTTTAACAAGCGCACCCCATACAAAATATAACCGCAATTGCTCGCATGTTAAAATGTGAAAAAAAACACTTTACACATTGTAAATTATTGAAAAATCATATTTTATTGCATTTTTTGTTATAATATACAGACAGGTCATGACGTATACATATAATAATGACATATTATGAATCTGCCGAGTCTGATGGAAAGAACGATATATAATATGTCTGGGTCATATACTAAAATAAGCCTTCAAAACACGTTTAAACATGATGAGCAAAACCGGTAAAAATGACCTCAGCACAGGGGCGGGAAAAGCCTCAGCAGCGAAAGGGTTAATCAAATTGGCACCTTAAAGTGTGAGTATATCTCCCTTCCACCTAATATACTCATTGAGTTATCACAGGCTGCGCAATATTTCTCCTTTTTGTATTTTTCCCTTCACCATCTCACCCTCGGAGGACGAGACACTAGGCTGGATCTGAAGATACCAAGTGTCAGCGCCTGACACCAGCTCTAATATCTGGACTCTCTAACGGATTTGGGGATTTACCGTTTCCTCTGGTTTGCCCGGCTGCTGCACACCGTCTCTGGCCAGTATTCATCAACTTTCAATATATATGGTTTTTATTTTTTGGGATTGGGTGTTTCTGTACCCTATTCTTGATTTTTGCACTCTATAGACTCACTGGTTATTTTTTACTCTGACTCTGTGGTTTTTTTTTAACATCCTGGATGTATCTTTACATTCTGCTGGTGACTCTCGGATTTATTCCCTATACATCCTAGATTATTTCTATCCTATTTTACATCGTTCATATAGATTTTTTCTATATATTATATTTTTTTCTGCTTACTGGTTTTTGATTTTACAGAGTTGTTTCTCTATTTAATTATTATTTATGTCACTTTGAAGTGTTTCTTCATTTATTCAGTGTTATTTCACATATATTTATAATTTTGGTTTCTGATTATCAGGGGACAGCTGCTTTTCATATCCTTTCTATTTAAGGTGTTTTTACTTTATTACAACTGTCCAACTGCGTTTTTTACTTCTTTGCAAGTGTCTATTCTTAGAATTGAGTTACAGGTGTATTAATCCTATTTAAATTCTAGTCACCACATCTTGTTCTTCATTCATCATTCTAATCATTCCGTTCGATTAGTAATATAGCATATACACTTTCAGGGTTATCCAAAGAGATCCGAATTGCTTGAGAAAGGTAACCGAATGCTGAAACTCAGTGTTCGGTTACCTTTCTTGGACATTCGGCTATCCAGAGAGCAGGCAATTCGCCAAATCCTGTCGAATTGCCTGCACATACGGTGCCTGTTCGGTGCCTGTTCGAGGGCAGTGAAATCCCCATAGAGAAGCACTGCTTCGGCTATTCAGAGAACACAAACCAGCAGTGAAAGGTTCCCCTAATGCCCGGCCATTCGGTGGTTTAATTCGGCAGGTTTATTCAGGAGAATCCCATAGGCTTCAATGTTAAAAATATTCCGGTTTTAATTCAATATCTAATAAACCGTTCATTATAAAATTCTGCAGTAAAGAGTCTCTTTATTCATTGATTTTTTAGGATACTGTAAGCATTTTTCTGATTTTTTTTTTTTTATTATTAAAAGTCGGATTTTTTTTTAATTTATTTTTTTCAGTTTACTTATTTTTTTTGTAACAGCCCTCTTTATTATCATTCCCTGGACCTCCTGTGAAAATTTCAGACATTTTCGCTCAGTAGTTTCTTTGCAAACAGCGTTTCATTTTCCCAGATTCATACAAATGGTTTTTCTAATTTATTCACTGCCTCCTCTACGTCACAGCTGCTTCGGCTCTGTGTGATTCGGCTCCTGTTCGGCTTTTTCAAAGGTTAATCTAGATGTTTTTGCTTGTTTTCGGCGTGCATTCGGCAGGTTTTGCGGTTAGTCTTCGTCAGGTTTGCGGCAGCTTTTCTCTGCAATTCGGGGACCCTGTGCTGTTTGCTGAATACACCGCAGGGTCACCGAAATGCAATCGGCAAAAGGAACCGAATTGAAGAGAACGAAAAGTCACCGAACGTGCGGTCTTTGGATAACCCTGTTTGTTTTCTTTTATTTCCCTGCTTTGATAATAGAGCCATCTAGTGGCGCCACACAGACACTGCACTCTTTCCTTCATAGTTATCCCTCTCCCCCTGGTCCTGCAGACCCCGGATCCCCAGGCTTTATCTCATGGCAGGATGGGGTCCTGGGATGTTGGCGATTTGGAGAGTAAGGGGGGGAATCATTCTGTTGGAATTGGGGGGAATTTACCAAACAGGATGCGCTGACACAAACCGATTCCTTGATCCACTCAGAGTCACAGGGTTAGGTAGCGGGGGGGGGTGTTATTTGTCTGATTTCCCACCTTTGGGTTCACCAGTCACAGACTTGGCATCCCCTGAATAATTTCAGGGGCCGGGATAAAAATCACAGGATATTTAGAAATTCACCCAATAGAATGACATCATGGCTCATTGTGTGATCGGGAGGAATTTCCAAATACAGTGTCACAATATGGGACAGTCTGATGTGATGGGTGTGATATCCATTTACACATACCACGTTACGTAGACACGTCCTTATTCCTTATTATTTCCCAGCATGCTCCTGTTCCATGTGTGCCTCAATGGCCTCATTGGCTCTAACCCTACCTCAATCCTATTGGCTGCTTTTATCAGGTCAGCTCCATATGGGTTTTGTGAGTGGTTGTCAGTATCCCTGAATCCTCCTTATTGTCTCCATGTCTCCTGTATCTTCCAATCAATGAGTCCGGCACCAGTAACGCCCGCTCTCTGTCTTGCAGGTAAAGTCCTGGCTGTAGACGCCTCCATCTTCCTCCACCAGTTTGACTCCGCTATGCCAGATCTCTACAACCGGCACGGTGAAAACATCAGGTATAACCCCGCGTGGGCGTTCCCCAATCTGCTTCAATGGAACCGCTGCACCGCTTCATCCAGACCTACTCTGTGATCACCCCAGCTTCTCACACCCACCACGTGACCCTATTTTATGCCCCAAAATGCCATGTCCCTTTTATCCTCTCCTAATGCCCCTCATTTCAGGGGCTCCTCCATATATTCAGGGTGTGCGGGTGTTTTTAGGGGATCCTCCATATATTCAGGGTGCGGGTGTGTTTTTAGGGGCTCCTCCATATATTCAGGGTGTGCGGGTGTTATTAGGGGCTCCTCCATATATTCAGGGTGTGCGGGTGTGTTTTTAGGGGCTCCTCCATATATTCAGGGTGTGCGGGTGTATTTTTGGCGCTCCTCCATATATTCAGGGTGTGCGGGTGTCTTTTTAGGGGTTCCTCCATATATTCAGGGTGTGGGGGTGTGTTTTTAGGGGCTCCTCCATATATTCAGGGTGTGTTTTTAGGGGCTCCTCCATATATTCAGGGTGTGCGGGTGTGTTTTTAGGGGCTCCTCCATATATTCAGGGTGTGTTTTTAGGGGTTCCTCCATATATTCAGGGTGTGCGGGTGTATTTTTAGGGGCTCCTCCATATATTCAGGGTGTGCGGGTGTGTTTTTAGGGGCTCCTCCATATATTCAGGTGTGCGGTGTATTTTTAGGGGCTCCTCCATATATTCAGGGTGTGCGGGTGTATTTTTAGGGGCTCCTCCATATATTCAGGGTGTGCGGGTGTATTTTTAGGGGTTCCTCCATATATTCAGGGTGTGCGGGTGTGTTTTTAGGGGCTCCTCCATATATTCAGGGTGTGCGGGTGTTATTAGGGGCTCCTCCATATATTCAGGGTGTGTGGGTGTCTTTTTAGGGGTTCCTCCATATATTCAGGGTGTGCGGGTGTATTTTTAGGGGCTCCTCCATATATTCAGGGTGTGCGGGTGTGTTTTTAGGGGTTCCTCCATATATTCAGGGTGTCTTTTTAGGGGTTCCTCCATATATTCAGGGTGTGCGGGTGTCTTTTTAGGGGCTCCTCCATATATTCAGGGTGTACGGGTGTGTTTTTAGGGGCTCCTCCATATATTCAGGGTGTGCGGGTGTGTTTTAGGGGTTCCTCCATATATCAGGGTGTGTGGGTGTGTTTTTAGGGGCTCCTCCATATATTCAGGGTGTGTTTTTAGGGGCTCCTCCATATATTCAGGGTGTGCGGTGTCTTTTTAAGGGCTCCTCCATATATTCAGGGTGTGCGGGTGTTTTTAGGGGCTCCTCCATGTATTCAGGGTGTGCGGGTGTGTTTTTAGGGGCTTCTCCATATATTCAGGGTGTGTGGGTGTCTTTTTAAGGGCTCCTCCATATATTCAGGGTGTGCGGGTGTCTTTTTAGGGGCTCCTGCATTTTTGGGGGTGTGGGTGTCTTTCTCCCCTCTTGTCTCGGTGTCCCCTGACTCTCCCCTCTTGTCTCGGTGTCCCCTGACTCTCCCCTCTTGTCTCGGCGTCGCCTTACTCTCCCCTCTTGTCTCTCGGCGTCCCCTGACTCTCCCCTCTTGTCTCTCAGCGTCCACTGACCCTCCCCTCTTGTCTCGGTATCCCCTGACTCCCCCTCTTGCCTCGGCGTCCCCTGACTCTCCCCTCTTGTCTCTCGGCGTCCCCTGACTCTCCCCTCTTGTCTCGGTGTCCCCTGACTCTCCCCTCTTGTCTCGGTGTCCCCTGACTCTCCCCTCTTGTCTCTCAGCGTCCCCTGACTCTCCCCTCTTGTCTCTCAGCGTCCCCTGACTCTCCCTTCTTGTCTCTCAGCGTCCCCTGACTCTCCCCTCTTGTCTCAGTGTCCCCTGACTCTCCCCTCTTGTCTCTCAGCGTCCCCTGGCTCTCCCCTCTTGTCTCTCAGCGTCCCCTGGCTCTCCCCTCTTGTCTCTCAGCGTCCCCTGACTCTCCCCTCTTGTCTCTCAGCGTCCCCTGACTCTCCCCTCTTGTCTCAGCGTCCCCTGACTCTCCCCTCTTGTCTCAGCGTCCCCTGACTCTCCCCTCTTGTCTCGGCGTCCCCTGACTCTCCCCTCTTGTCTCTCAGCGTCCCCTGACTCTCCCCTCTTGTCTCAGCGTCCCCTGACTCTCCCCTCTTGTCTCTCAGTGTCCCCTGACTCTCCCCTCTTGTCTCGGTGTCCCCTGACTCTCCCCTCTTGTCTCTCAGCGTCCCCTGACTCTCCCCTCTTGTCTCGGTGTCCCCTGACTCTCCCCTCTTGTCTCGGTGTCCCCTGACTCTCCCCTCTTGTCTCTCAGCGTCCTGAAGGGATTCTTTTACCGCACGGCTTTCATGTTGGAAAACGGTATCAAACCAGTGTACGTGTTCGATGGGAAACCACCCCACCTGAAACATCGGAAGGTGAGCCCTGTGTGGACACAGAGGATGTGACAGAATAATCCAATATTGGAGGGAAAGGGAGGCGAGTACTAAGGTGCCAACATTATGGAGGGCAATGAGTATTGTAACTAGCTTGGTAGTGAAGCGCAACCTTAATATTTGGAAGAACAAAATAAATAAATATATATGGAGTCACAGGAGATAAAGGGTTTTCCCCTCACGGCTCATATACACATACTATTCCCCCGGCAATACCAGAGGAATACAAGATTCTACCTGTGTCACTAATAAAACTTAACATTGGTTTAATTATTAAAAGAAACACATTAAACATGTCACAATATTGTGTCCAGACATAACAACACATCACATTATAAAACCAGATCAACTGTATAACAGCAGCGACGGTTTCCTATGTACAGCTTGTGCGCTACATTTGTATTTTTGGCCCTATGTATCAATAGTGTTTTTGTGAGCACTCCCGACGAGCCGAAGCAGGCGAAACGCGTGTCAGGGTGGCCGAAGCAGGCGAAACGCGTGTCAGGGTGAGCGTAGGAGACGGGGATCGTTTTTAGAAATCAATCTTTGAGCTATTTAGAAAGGATGCTGTGATTGGATGGGGAAATTGCTGCGAGGCAGCCAAAGTGCTCGATATTTATACACGATGCACCTCGAGGCTCCATTTATATAGTGATATGTTCAGACCAACCATTGGTGTCTGCTTTGATTGTCTGCGTATTCGTGTCCTTGTCTCTTGTTATTTTGCTTTCCTCTGTTAAAATTGTGGCGGCCGTTCATTATGACACACGAAAATACTATTGTTACCTAGGGCCAAAAATACAACTAGTTGTATAAAAAAGAGGGACCTTACCAAAGGCACCCCGTGGATAGGGATTCCCGTCACCAGATCTGAAAGTCCATTAATGGGGATGACCCTAGGCACATAGGCCTATAACTGATGTCCAAAAAACCTAAAGCAGGTTATGGACTCGTGATTAAATGAATCAATAAAGGTTATATTTTAGTAATCACGAGTCCATTACCTGCTTTAGGTTTATTTGTACAGGCGGCTAAATAGTATTTACAGTACAGTGTATCTCGCGCGGCGCCACGTATGTATCTCGCGCGGCGCCACGTATGTATCTCGCGCGGCGCCACGTATGTATCTCGCGCGGCGCCAGGTATGTATCTCGCGAGGCGCCAGGTATGTATCTCGCGAGGCGCCACGTATGTATCTCGCGAGGCGCCACGTATGTATCTCGCGAGGTGCCACGTATGTATCTCGCGCGGAGCCACGTATGTATCTCGCGCGGAGCCATGTATCTCGCGCGGTGCCGCGTGTATCTCGGGAGGTGCCGCGTGTATCTCGGGAGGTGCCGCGTGTATCTCGCGCGGTGCCATGTATCTCACGCGGTGCCATGTATCTCGCGCGGTGCCGTGTGTATCTCGGGAGGTGCCGCGTGTATCTCGCGCGGTGCCATGTATCTCACGCGGTGCCATGTATCTCGCGCTGTGCCGTGTGTATCTCGCGAGGTGCCACGTTTGTATCTCGCGAGGTGCCACGTATCTCACGCGGTGCCGTGTGTATCTCGCGCAGCGCCGTATGTATCTCGGGAGGTGCCGCGTGTATCTCGCGCGGTGCCATATATCTCGCGCGGTGCCATATATCTCGCGCGGTGCCATGTGTATCTCGCGCGGCGCGCGGTGCCATGTGTATCTCGCTCGGTGCCATGTGTATCTCGCATGGCGCCGTGTGTATCTCGCGCGGCGCCGTGTGTATCTCGCGCGGCGCCGTGTGTATCTCGCGCGGCTCCGTGTGTATCTCGCGCGGCGCCGTGTGTATCTCGCGCGGCGCCGTGTGTATCTCGCGCGGCTCCGTGTGTATCTCGCGCGGCGCCGTGTGTATCTCGCGCGGCGCCGTGTGTATCTCGCGCGGCGCCGTGTGTATCTCGCGCGGCGCCGTGTGTATCTCGCGCGGCGCCGTGTGTATCTCGCGCGGCGCCGTGTGTATCTCGTGTGGTGTGGAACAATCTACAATTTGGTAAAGTACATATTGATATAATTTCCAGTTGGTAATTATTTATTTTGTCACTTTTAATTTAATTGATTTAAATGTAATTAATTATTAAATTTCACTTAAACACAGAATGAAGCTAAAGGTCAGAGAACATCCAGCTCCGCATCGACAGGTGAGGAGATATCTTTAAATTCAGTAACGAGGAGCTGTGGAAAATCATGTGAGCAGGAGACCCCCAACTTTATCACACAGACCCCCCCTTATCACACAGACCCCCCTTATCACACAGACCCCCCCCCCTTATCGCTCAGACCCCCTGTTATCACTCTAATCCCATGAACGAGAAGTCCTGCGCACTTAAATTCCTCCAGCCTCTGTCCGCCATTCATGCTGTTTCCATGGGATTAATGTCTGT
Organism: Leptobrachium leishanense; assembly: GCA_009667805.1. Taxonomy (NCBI): domain Eukaryota; kingdom Metazoa; phylum Chordata; class Amphibia; order Anura; family Megophryidae; genus Leptobrachium; species Leptobrachium leishanense. Next base: position 6,532,878 of record CM019067.1, on the reverse strand, counting down.
GCTTCTCACAGATGGTCCAACCCGGCTACTGGAAACTTACACCGAATCCCACTTCTGCCACCACGATAATGAGTAAAACCGAGCAAATCTTAGGGGCAGAGCAATAGCGCGCAGCGGGCAATGTGCCATTATTAATACCAGCCCAGCAAGCTTTCCTTTCCCGTGGGAACCGGAGGAGGACCGGGCTCGAGGCCCCCGAATCGGCACGTTTAGTTTTGGAGATGTTGAACGGAATCCCATAGAGTTGTTTAGGTGAGCGGGCCTTCATTGCAGAACATATAATCCGGTACTAGAAGGTGGAATGACACACTGTGCCCTGATTGGAGGATTCGCATTTTGGGGAATGTGTGTCGGAATTCCTGTGATGCTACAATGTATCTGTACTGATCCTCTGTCCTGTCTCAGGTGTTGGAGCAGCCAGGGATGATCCTAAAGACTTCTTGGGTGAGTTTCCTTTGCTGGGGGGGGGGGTTGGGGGGTTGGTTGGGCCCGGGTGGTGGTAGTGAGGCATTCCTACACATATTAATGATGGTTCCAGGTGGGTTTTGTTTTGTTTTTTTGACCATTAGGTTTTTAGGGCCGTCTCCGCATTTGGGGCTCGGGGGTCTCTCCGGCCCCCTCCTTTCTGTTACCCTGTGTTAAGTATTAACCTCCGCGCCTTCACCGAGGTCACATTCATATCTTTCAGTCTGAATGAGGTCACACACAGCATCTCCCTCTGCCCCCACATTAATGGACGTTCTAAATCCACCCCCAAAGCTCAGAATATCCTCGTTTTCTTCATTTTATTTATTTTCTGCTTGTAGAAAGCTATTCCTGTTTAAAATAAGAGTCCGCAGACTCCTCCCCCATCCTCAATGCACTCGCTTTACTTACTCCTTCTGCTGTGCACTGCTATGCGGCTCCCATAGTGTTCAGCTTCCTGTCCCTGCTCCTCTCGTGTAGTAATCACCATGTCGGATGCTGTGTCCACCGCTAAGAAAAAGCTTGCATAGCCCCCTCCACCCTGTGCCATGGACCTCTCCTGCTGAGCACCTCTTTGTATCTGCAGGGCCGAAGGTGAGGAAGGACCTGGAGGAAATGCTGACGCACCTGGGTGTTCCCTTCATACAGGTAACGTTTCAGAGACCCTCGTACTGTATATAGGAGCATTTAATCCCCACCAAACACAAGTCTGGGGCCCGGCAGCCAATCCGAACAATCCTAAAGCTGGCGTCAGACGAACGCAGTGATCACGTCCGTGTTGCCGCACAGTTTAACGTCCGTCGTAGCATAGAATCGTGATCAATAGACCCACACTCTAAGTGCGTCCGCACCGAACTGCGCGCACACAACACACGTGGCAAACGGACGCAAGTTAGGCAAGAGCGTAAAACCACTAGATGGACGCGCAGAGCGCACCACATCCACATAGCGCTCTGAGTGATGAGACGTCAGACGCAGCGCATTTGCGACATCCAGCACCTTGACGCACACAATGGCTTTTCAAATTTTTATCATTTTTTTGATATTAATTTTATTTCCCATCGGGGGCGTGGCTTGGCACCTAACTAAGATGGACGCTGATTGAGGAGGCTCCGAGTAATCCCGACGAATAACCGCACTATATGCATGAGAATCCGACATGGTGAGAGGCAAAAGACGTACCATCGCTAGCACAACACCCCGACAACCGGCCACACCAACTCCAGAACCGATTGAAACCTTTCTCACGCCTAGAGCCCCGCTGAAACCGCGTGTGCCAGCGCCTGTCATGGCGGCCCCTCCCGCCGATTCCCTCCCTGAACTAGGAGCAGCTATACGCCGAATTGAGCAGATCCTGGCGGAGATGCCTACCCGGGCAGACATCCGGGAGATAGTAGCGGAGGTCAGAGACACTATGCATAATGAAATTACCAGCCTCCGGACAGACGTGGAGCAGGTGGAGGCTAGGGTCCGCGGCCTGGAACAAGCGGTACAAGCAGCGGAGACGGACGCAGATGCGAGGTCTACACATGCCTCTGGCACCCTGGAGGTATCAGCCATATGGCGGCGCCTCGATGATCTAGATAATCGCTCTAGGCGACAAAGCCTGCGGATCAGAGGTGTTCCGGAAAGAGAGACGGCGCTCCGATGCTACCTGGCGGGCTTCTTTAACCAGCTACTGGGAGCCAAAGTGGTGGTTCAGGGAGATATGGCCCGCACGCATCGCGCCCTCCGTCCCCAACCTGACTCATCATCAGCACCCCCATGGGACATCATATGCTTCTTTACCGATTTTGCGCTTAACCTCCCTGGCGGTCTAATTTTTTAAAAATTTTGTGTCTAAAAGCGTCTCAATTTTTTTTTAAAGGAAACGTGTTTTTGTACATAGTTAGCCTGTAATAATTAGGAATCACGCACTGAAATCCGTGCAATCAAGAGTCCTTACTCTTACGCTAAGGTAAAATCCTTTATAAATAAATAAAAAAATAGTAAATACACTGAGTCCGATAAAGTTTGAAACACGACATAATAATTTATTATCCCAAAAATAATTATCCAAAATAATGCAAATAAATGATATTCAATAAAATACAACAAAAAACACTGAAATCTGTCTGAGAACAAGGGTGAGAAGAGGTATGGTCTATTTCTTATCCTGTACTGCCACCTAGTGGCCGTTCATAAACTTTGCCATTTGTATTCAGTGAGTATTATGAATGAAATTTGCTGCCCCCCTGCATCATGTGACTCGCAGGGAGCCATCCAGGAAGCAGCTCGCCGCGGGGACAGCGAGGGAGCCAGGAGGAGCTGAGTATGTATCCAGCCCGAGTGTGGCTCGGGGTTACCGTTTGTGGTAGTGAAATTTAACCCCGAGTCACACTCGGGAATACCGCCAGGGAGGTTAAGGACCGCATTTACCTCAGGGCCCGAACCCGGCCCACGTGGGAATATGGCGGAGCGCAGATCCAAATTTTTAATGATCTCTCCCCTACTACCCTCCAGGCGCGACGCATCCTACGCCCTGTAACCAGAGCCCTACAAGAAGCAGAGATCCCGTATCGCTGGGGCTTCCCTCTTTCCCTGTCCGTTCACTTTGAAAATACATGGATCAGCGTGCGCTCTCCGGCGGATATCCCAGAGTTTCTACACCGCCTGGGCCTTCCTGAGATGTCTATACCCACTTGGGAGCTGTTCGATTTCCAGAACGTGCCAGCGACCGGAGCCATGCCGCAACGCCTACGACGCCGCTGACCAACACCGTCACTGGATGGGACCAACGTGGATGGTGAGTGACCCTTAGCTTGCCTCCTGGGACCCAGAGGACCTTGTGAGATTTGCTGGGACACACGCCTAAGATTCGACTCAATATCATACATTATGCGCCTGAGTGGAACAGACTGCGACCAGACATTTTGATTTATGCCGACTACCACTCCTCTTTAAGAGATATAATGGTCGGAGCCACGTGGACTGCTTTAGTAGCTTGGGCCTGCAGCCTAGTGCCCCTGGACATGAGACACACTCAATGCACAGATATAGGGAGTCGTTTTCTTTTTGCCTCCCCATTTTTACCTCTCACACTCTCATATCGAGACGGATAGCTGAGACTGAAGACCGGTGGGTGGGGGGAGAAGGGTGGGCCGAATCTTCCTCTGCAAGGATCTTATGTGGTTGGGGAACAGGACCGCATACTTTTGGATTCTGTCTGACAAGCGGATCCTACTTTGGGCGAAATGCATAACTTGTTTCTGGTTAGATATACATATTTACTTGACGGCGAGTTTTCTTCCGGTGCCGTGGAAGGGGATAAATTGGTTTTACTTTGCATTTGAGGGGGAGGGGAGGACCTATTAGGGGGTTGGGTGTCAGGCTAGGTGGGAAGGGGGAGAAAAAACTACTAAACTAAAAGGGGACTGTGACGGAACCGTTCTCTTCCGCCTGTCCTGACTCTCCAGACACCCCTTCGTTGCGGTCAGCCCGGCTACTGGGAGCGCTGTCCTCAGTGCCTCGAGCAGCTTGACCCACCTGCTTCTGTTCCTCTGCCCTGGAGCCGTTAGGAATTTCCAGAAGGCCGCTCGGTGCCTTCTGATGTTCAGTATATAGTGTAGCGTAGTTTGTAATAAAGACACCAGGCGCGGCTGTATGCTTTAAAACAGGATTCTCGCTCTCTCTGAGCTTGAGAGTTCTCAGAGTTCTCTGACTTTTAATGAACAAAACGCCACCATTTATGCTGAAATCCAACAGTCATAATTTGCATAAATGACGCACCTCGTCCTACCAATATACTAATTACATTATGTCAGTTATTTACAATAAACATTCTTTACATTCTTTAGCCTCCAGCTCACACAACATTTGTATAATCCATTGTTCTAACACATCAGATTAAAGACAAACACTATCACAGATCCCTTGAATTAAACATGCAGCTAGATATGGGGAAAAGCCCTGTTGCATAAATTACACAGCAGTAAAGCTTGTTTACTGGCTATACAGAAACACATTTACCTACAGAAATATAAGTATATTTAAAACCAAAGCTACGCCATTTTACACTAAACTAATTTAAACTAAAACCAAACCATGTAAAATATATCTAAAATCACACGATATAAATGAACATAAAGTCTCTTGGGGTTTGAAGCATGGAGCGTTACATCAGCTCCATGACATATGTCCCCCCTTCCAGAACGGCAGGGCAAGCTTAGATCCCAAACGGATCGCTTGCCACTGACGAGACATCTCACCTTGCCCCTCTTCTGTGCCATCTTCAAAGTTCCATGGTTGCGGGCACATAAGCAAAGTCAGCGGGGTCTGACGGTCGCTGGAAGGCTGTGGGTCCATAGTCCCGGGTCAAGAGGCAGGCCAACCCTCTTGTCCAGTGCGCCAGGCAACAGGCCACCACAGTCCACAGGCATAAAATGTTTGTTAGGGGGCACCCTGAAATTACCCCCCATATCTTGCTCTGTCCAGGGCACCTCTGCGGACCCAGGACCCGAATACAGTCACAGTCAGCAGTCACAGTTTCCAGTCTCTACTTCTGCTGATGCCCCCCTCCTGAACATTTAAAAAGGGCCCAGCCTACGGCAATCCCCAAAATCCCAAAAGGGCGCAATTCTTCCTGGGGCCAGGAACTTGATTGCCTCTCAGAATGGTCACTCACCGGTCTCCTGGGAAGGGGGGAAGTGATCTCCTCCTCTCTTTCTGCACCTTGGTTGCTAGGGGTGGCATTATGAGGGGTCCCCATTTTCCTCAGGGAACAGTCGCACGTGGATGCCAAAACAGCCTCCAGCAACACCGGGTACAAACGCTGTTCGGTGCAAAATATATCAGGGGCAATGACTCGACCCCCTGTTGTGCTGCTCTCCTCAATGGTGGGCACATGCGTGCTGGCAGCTTGTGCCAGGGACAACTCATCTTGGAGCTGTTGGCACTGTGCTCGTGTCCATTCGAGCTCAGCCTGCAGGTGGCTAACAGTGCCCTGGTGCTCCTGCTCCAATACACCTAGTTGGTGTGTCAGACGGCTCACCTCCATCTCGCTTGTCTTAGTTTGAGCGAGGCTCTCTTTCCGAGCTGCGTCTGCTTCTAGTAGCTGGAGTTGGTTCTGGAGCAGCTGTATTTCCTCTTGCTGCTCATAGGCCCGTGCCTGAAAAGTATCCCGGGAGAGCTGTGTCTGCTACAACTCCTGCTCACAGCGCTCCAGACGAGTTTTAAATGTGGTAATTTCTGTCTGTAGAGCCGCTCTGGTTCGCCGTTCGTCCTCCAGCTGCTCAATCACTACACGGGAGCTGCGCTCCAGCTCCGCTATCTGCGCCTGAGCACCACTGAGCTCCGTGTGTAGGTCGATGTTACAGTCCTCACAGACCTGCAGCTGGGATGACAATTCTCGTATACTGACCGACTGTTCTCGTACTTCCATGCAGTGGAAATCTCTCTCCTCCATGACAGTTCGGAGTTTATCCTGTAGCCGGTGCAATTGCAGGCCAGTCTCTTTCTCGCTCTGGGTTTCAAAGTCTAGTTGCCCTTTCAAGGTCTCTACCTCCCTTCGAAGCGGGTCACAACATTTGCATTCGCTCTCCAGCACCACCTCCATTTCTTTCACCCGTCCACCCCTCCGCTTCTTTTTAGCCTTACTTGAGGGTGGGTTGACGGTCACGGTTGGTGCGGAGGCATATTTTAGACACCCTCTGGGTGTGTGGTGTAGTTGCCAGCCAGTTCTCCTCCTGGCCACGAATGTCCCCTGGCTCCATCCAGCCTGGGACCTTTGTATTTACTGTATTCCACATGCAGAGGGTTAAAATCTTCCTGGTCCTGCACAGCTTCCCCTTTCTGCAATAAACAGACCTCATTCCAAACGCTCTGGAACAGGTCCATGCTAGGGTTTGGACCATATTGCTTGAGGCGTCTTTTTACCTCCTTGAGCGTTTCCATCTCGCTCCTGGTTGCACCAAACTTGTGCCTTTGACCCTTTCTTCAATATTCGTTCCTTCCATGGCTTTCCAGCAGGTCCTTCCGGGTGTCCTGCTTGCAGGCTGTATAGTTTCTCATCTCGGGGTGTATTGGTGTTGGAGAGCCTCTATCCCACCGCTGCCACCAATGTGACGGAACCGTTCTCTTCCGCCTGTCCTGACTCTCCAGACACCCCTTCGTTGCGGTCAGCCCGCGTTGCGGTCAGCCCGGCTACTGGGAGCGCTGTCCTCAGCGCCTCGAGCAGCTTGACCCGCCTGCTTCTGTTCCTCTGCCCTGGAGCCGTTAGGAATTTCCAGAAGGCCGCTCGGTGCCTTCTGATGTTTAGTATATAGTGTAGCGTCGCTGAAATAAAAACACCAGGCGCGGCTGTATGCTTTAAAACAGGATTCTCTCTCTCTCTGAGCTCTGAGAGTTCTCTGAGTTTTAATGAACAAAATGCCACCATTTATGCTGAAGTCCAACAGTCATAATTTGCATAAATGACACACCTCGTCCTACCAATATTCTAATTACATTATGTCAGTTATTTACAATAAACATTCTTTACATTCTTTAGCCTTCAGCTCACACAACATTTGTATAATCCATTGTTCTAACACATCAGATTAAACACAAACACTATCACAGATCCCTTGAATTAAAATAGAATTAAGATAGAATTAAGATAGATAAGGGGAAAAACCCTGTTGCATAAATTACACAGCAGTAAAGCTTGTTTACTGGCTATACAGAAACACATTTACCTACAGGAATATAAGTATATTTAAAACCAAAGCTACGCCACTTTACACTAAACTAAATTAAACTAAAACCAAACGATGTAAAATATATCTAAAATCAAACCATATAAATGAACATAAAGTCTCTTGGGGTTTGAAGCATGGAGCGTTACATCAGCTCCATGACAGGGACTTAATACAAACAAAGGGGGGGGGGGATAAAAAAAAATGATACCCAAGGTCACTGACAAAAAGTTTTACAAAGGGGGAGGGAGAGGAAAAAGGGGAGTGGGGAGGCGGGGGGAAAGGGGGGAGGGAAGAGGGATAGTTTTTCAAAAAGAATTAAAAAAATAAATTTAATTAAAAAAGAGGTAAAATATAAATACTAAGGGGTAATATAAAGGGGGGTGGGATACTTCGTTAACCCTTGCCACGCCATTCGGGGTGTGTTTGTTACTCATTGACGTTTTAATATACGCTGTTTATGCTATTTATGATGTGAGTCAGCCTTGATATTTCTGATAGTTCTGCTTACCTTCGGAAGATGATCACTTCTGTGTTCTCAATGATGATGATTGCCTAGCACAAGGTAGGGTTCCGCGACCCTCACCTGCAGGAATTTTTTATGCTTCGTTTTTTCTTGTTGGGATTGCTCGATCCTTCATTGGTTTTGTATCTATACACTACTTGATTGTATGCACGCTGGTGTCCTATTTAACTAGAGGATACCATACTGTTCTCGCGATACCTGTGCCAAGCCGTTTACCCCAGAGAGGCTTGGTGTAATAACCCCAGGGGACATTTCGGAGGAGACCTTGGTTTCTCCCTCTGACTTCGGATCCCTGGTTACACCGTTTTACCTCATTGCTAAATTAATATCGTACTAGTCGCTATATCTACACGTTTTGTTCATTTCCCCCCCCCTTTTTTTTTTTTCCTTTCTCTCTTCTCTTTCTTTCTCTCTTTCTACCTACCTCTCCCTTCCCTCTTTCTCTATCCCACTCTTTTTGTCCCCCTTTCCTTCTCTTCTGCTCCAATCTTTCTTCCGTCCTAGGGTTGTGCCGGTGGTGGGGTGGTCATGGAATCCTTATTTACGAAGGGGAAGTTTCATGTGCTTTCCTATAATGTCCGTGGTTTAAATACCCCGGAAAAACGCACCAAAATTCTACGAGAGCTCCGGGCGCAGAGGGCGTCTTCAGCTTTCCTGCAAGAGACTCACTTTAGGGATGGGGAGGCTCCAGCCCTCAAGGATCGAAATTTTCCCTTTTGGATATTTTAGCAATTACACGGAGAGTAAATCCCGTGGATTGGCGATTCTCATTGCCAAGGAAGTAGTGTTTGAGGAGACAGGAGTGTGTCGTGACCCCGAAGGCCGCTTTCTATTTGTTAAGGGTAAGCTGGCGGGGACGGTCTTTACCTTTGCATCAGTTTATTTGCCGAATAAGGTGCAGCACCATTCCTTTGCCTCCATTCTCCGCGCTCTGACCAATTTCCAGGAGGGTACCTTGGTCTTAGCGGGGGGCTTCAACATCACGTTAGACCCAAGGGTGGACTCGTCGTCTGGTCTATCCGCTATCCCACAAAATGTACTTCGCCACGTTCGACGCCTACTTGACACATACTGTCTGGTGGATGTCTGGCGGGCATTTCATGGTGGGGAACGAGGGTACTCATACTACTCTTCGGTACATTCGGTTTATTCCAGGATTGACTATATCTTTCTGCAACAGCACGAGATTGATCTGGTGAGATCCTCGGATATACATCTCAAGATCTGGTCTGACCATTCCCCAATTTCGACGTGCCTGACGTCCCCGATGTATGCTCCTAGGGAGCGTACATGGAGGCTAAATCTCTCCCTTCTTACCGATCAGGTGACGCTTGCGGAAACGCACACTGCTTTCAGACTATTTCCGGGATAACCTCACCCCCGATATACCGCTGTCCACGGTATGGGAAGCACACAAACCGGTCCTTCGGGGCTTCCTCATTAGGGTACTGCAGCCAAGAAACTCCGTCAGGCCCAAAAGACGGACCTTTTCACTGAAGTGCAAAGACTAGAAACCCAGCACGTCGAGACGGGGGACCCGGAAATTTATCAAAGACTAGTACAGGCTAGGGCAGCCCTCACATCTCACCTGACAAAGGACCTACAGTTTCTAGCCAGTAAAGCGAAATCCTTTTTCGAGCTTAATGAAAATAAGCCAGGGCGATTACTGGCCCAAATCCTCAAGACACGGAAGTCGAAAGCATACATTCCCCGACTGCGCCTACCTACCAAGGACGTTACTTCAAACTGTCACGGTGGCCCCCGCACCCCCCCGGCGCCTGGCAGCAGCTTCCTCGCTGCTCGCTGGCCAGGCGCCGAGTGATATTGCGGGCGCTTCCGCACACGTGGGACGCCGGGGGGCGGGGCCTGGCGGCGAGACGCGGACCCGCCGGGTTTAAAGCCCAGACTCACAGAGACGCCGGTGCCCTGACGTGGTAGTTACTTCCCGCAGAGCTCTGGTATATTTTGACTAATTATTGATTCTGTGTATGACCCCTGGCATTGGCAAACTAACGATTCTGTGTACGACCCTTGGCATTGGCAAACTAACGATTCTGTGTATGACCCTTGGCATTGGCAAACTAACGATTCTGTGTATGACCCTTGGCATTGGCAAACTAACGATTCTGTGTATGACCCTTGGCATTGGCAAACTAACGATTCTGTGTATGACCCTTGGCATTGGCAAACTAACGATTCTGTGTATGACCCCTGGCATTGGCGAACGAACCACTCTGTGTATGATCCTTGGCATTGGCGAACGAACCATTCTGTGCGTAACCCCTGGTATTGGCATTAACTCTTCTAATTCTGGTATTGAGGTCAGTCTGTGTGGCACCCTAAGCACACATCAGACTACCCCTTGTTGTTAGGGTCTTGGGAAGAGCTAATTGTTCTAAGGTCTTGTGTATCATTCTATGTCTGTCTAGTCGTGCCGACCACTCTAAGGATCGGAAGGGTAGAGAGTGTCCTGCGTCTAGGGACCACTAGTCAGATAAGCAGAGGGATCCGTGACGTCTCTCTTGTACGTGCTCTGCACTGCCATTCTAGTAGTCTGTCTAGTCGTGCCGACCACTCTAAGGATCGGAAGGGTAGAGAGTGTCCTGCGTATAGGGACCACCACTCTAGTATCAGGGGGATCCGTGACACAAACCCTGATCTAATTGCTGAAGGGTTTCGCAACTACTTCAAGTAGCTTTATTCACTACAACAATCTCATTATTCTGCACTTCATATCAGGGACATCGATGCCTATTTGGACAAAACACCTCTCAAGTCCTTATTGTCATCAGCAGCTGAATCCCTGGGCGCCTCGGTCACGGCGGAAGAAATTAATATGGCCCTCAAACACATCAAACCACACAAATGTCCTGGACCAGATGGAATACTACAAACTACTTCAACCGGAACTGATAACACACTTGCTAGCTACATTCAGCTCGTTACTTTCTGAAGGGACCTGTCACACCTCAACACTGGCGGCTGTCATTACTCTCATCCCAAAGCCGGAGAAGGATCCTCTCCTCCCTTCCAGCTACCGTCCCATTTCCCTCCTCAATGCAGATATTAAATTGCTTGCTCAAGTCTTGGCAACCAGATTGCAACAACATCTCCCATCCTTGATCAATTCTGATCAAGTTGGGTTCACCCCGGGAAGGGAAGCAAAAGATGCCACCACTAGGGTAATCAACGCCATCCTCCTTGCTAAACGGGAAGAAACGCCATTCATACTACTATCCACAAATGCTGAAAAAGCCTTTGATAGAGTATTATGGCCCTATCTTATGCGTGTCCTGCACCGATTGGGTGTGGGCGATGGATTTCTGAAATGGATTCTTGCCCTATACTCCTCGCCTACGGCTAGGGTGCGAGTGAATGGGGCACTAACTGCGAGCTTCCCTATCTTAAATGGCACGCGACAAGGCTGCCCACTGTCCCCTTTACTATTCGCCCTTGCATTGGAACCCCTACTGGTGACCATACAATCGAATCAGGAAATTACAGGCCTGCCGGCAGGAGATATAGGCATAAAATCTCAGCGTATGCTGATGATCTCATGTTTTTATTAACAACACAGACGACTTCATTGCCGGCCGTAGTTCAGGATTTGCAGACTTATGGGGCAGTTGCAGGGCTCGCCATTAATGAGGACAAGTCAGAAATTGTCACGGTCCACCCGGGGTACCTACTGAGGTACCAGTATTGCACAGCCTGGTCCTAACAGCCTTTTGTCCTGGTATGCTTTTGTATTGGGTTCCAATCCGGGGTTTACCTCAGCCCAGTGCCATGTCCAGGCTCCTGGAGATCCAGCCTGGGTTTTCCCGTCCAGCCTAGGAGTTCCAGCTGAGGCCCATCTATGATTCAACCTCCTTAAAAGGCAGAGAGACTGAACCAGCAGTGGTTCTGCATTGTACTCCCTGACTGAGGTCATCTGGATGTGTGCAAACCTGCTCCTGCTCCATCTCATCCAGTGTATCCAGCGCTTTATCCACAGTCTGTGGTCAAAACCCTCCAGGACACTACTCAAGTGGGTACTCTAAACCATGTAGCCCACTATCCCCTGTGTATGGAGACCTGCCTGTGGATTACAAGTGTTTACCACCGTCTCTGACCTTTTGATATCAAGGTACCACTGTCAGCTATCTGGATTAATTCCTAGTGGACCCTGTCTGCAGTCTGGGACTGCATAGTCCACTATCCTGACTCTCCATCCAAGACCACTTCCTGGACTGTAAATACTATGTGCTGAACTCTTGCATATGGACAGTAACCCTGTCATTTCCTGTGCTGTCCAGTATTGCATTTCTTTATTCATTCAGTGCCGGCTGCCAAGGCCTATTTAAGTTTCATTAAACTTATTCATCGCGTGATTCCTGTCTGGCCTCCCCTCTGTGTCACCGCCTGCTGGGCTCTCACCTGACCCACACACGCCACGTGACAGAAATATTGAATATCTCCCTGACCTGAGCAGCGGCTCTTACTCTCAAAGCACAATTCCGCTTTAGATGGTGCACAGACAGAATTAAATACCTCGGGGTCTGGCTGTCTGCTGATGTCAGTCGCATACCCGCGTTAAACTTTGACCCCTTACTGACAGACATTCCAAGGGACGTGGAGACATGGGCCGGTAGACACATTTCATGGTTGGGTAGAGTTGGAGTATTAAAAATGAATATACTCCCGAGGATACTCTATCTAATACAGATGATCCCTCTGGCATTACCGGCAGACACGTTTCGAGCACTCCGCCGATGCTTCCTTGATTTTGTCTGGAGTGGAGCCAGATCGAGACTGAGCTTCAACGTGATGTGTCGACCCACATCGAGGGGTGGACTCGCTCTCCCAGATATACGCCTTTATTACCACGCCTCTCACTTAACCAGGATTTTGGATTGGATGGCCCCAACTCCAGCCCAAAAGTGGCTCCACCTGGAAGCCCACCTGGCAACTAGCTCGTTATGGGCATTACCGTGGCTATTGCCGGACCACGTTCCCCCTCCGTGTCGAATGGTGCCCACTCTGGTTTGCACCAATCGCCTCTGGCATAAACTTAGGGTACGCCACTCACTCTCTTCCTTCCCGTCACCATTGCTTCCGATAACACATAATCCGGTGTTCGCTGGAGGTGTCCGGGCTTCACTACAGAAACGATTTGCCACACATCCTGGTCTGCTGGCCATGCATGTGTTGGAGGACGGCCAATTTAAACAACTCCCCTCCCCTGAGGGCTGCCCACCCCCAACTTTTCTGGAGGAATTCAACTTTTTGCAAATCCGCCACTTTCTGCTAGCGTTACCCAATGGCACGAGCCTGACTCGACCCCTCACTGCATTTGAGAAATTCTGTGCTATGGGCCTAGCTCTATCACATTGCCTTTCCACGCTTTATCATCTTCTCCAGACTTCAGACACCACATTACCTGACTATGTAGGCCGATGGGACACCATGTTGGACACTACCATTGCCGACACTTGCTGGTCCAAGACTTTTGAACTAATCCACCATGGACCAGCCATTTCAAACCTGAAGGAGACCTCTTTCAAAATACTATGCCTGTGGTACTCTGCACCGGTATGGCTCGCCCGCTTTTGTCCCTCGCACTCAGATGAGTGCTGGAGATGTCATACATCACGTGGGTCGTATCTCCACATTTGGGGGAGCTGCCCCCTCCTCGCCCCATTCTGGCAAGCTACTCGAACCTTGGTTCATCACACCACAGACGTCGACTTGGAATTTAGACCTGAGATATACCTCCTTGGCCACCTCAACATGTCCTTGAAATCGCTGAAATAATCATTCCTCATCCGGATTCTGATGGCTGCGCGCTCACTCATACCTCTCCATTGGAAATCTCATGTTGTTCCCTCCCCGAAAGATTTAGTAGCCAAAGTTGAATCGATTCGGTCCATTGAGGAGACCTCGTTACCACCCGAGCGATGGGCGGAGGTTCACACAACTACGTGGTTTCACTGGACTTCCTTTATCACCTCATCAACCTTTAAAACCTGGCTACTCGACCCACGCCCGCCCTGAGAGTGAGTGCCTGCCCTGCATCCTCCCGCGTCGGCGCTCATCCTACCGAACTACGAAGATCACTAAACATGTACCACAAACAGACTCCCTGAGGTTCTCTCTGGCCACACCACGCCGGACACCCCTCACTACTGCTCTCTGTATCTATCTCTCTGCCTATACCACCTATACCTCCCTTTTCTCAATCTCACCCCATTCCCCCCCCCCTTTTTATTCTTTATTTTTTTTTCTTCTCTTCTCTCTCTTTTTTCCTTTATATTTCTTTTCACTACATCAAGGTTGGTCCTTACCCCTCCTATCCGAAATTTACCACATGCAGATCACACAGATCTATTTTTCCATCCTGGCCACATAGGAGGGAGAACCGAGGATACTCCAGATGTTATCTAACGACGAACTTGACTATTGAAACGCACGGTCTTTTTCTGGATCTACTGGAAGTCACCTTACCGACAATAACACCTATTTATAACGTGTACGATATTAATGACTATTCATGCTGCCTGACTCTACTTCAACCAATAAACTATTTGAACAATACATTTTATTTCCCATAATTCCCTTTTTTTTTTGTACGTCTGTCAAGAAAAACAGACCGTGTGGTGTCTGCAGTATCTTCCGTCAGTACGTCTGTCCGTTATGCACGTACGCAGAGCGCGCTCAGACTGCCCTCGTCTGACATTAGCCTTAACCGGTGACTTAATACAGGAGCCTGGGACCCAAACACCACTTCACCTCTGACCTTATACAAGGAGACTGCAGTGTCAGAGCAGCATCTGTGTGGCTGGCTCACTCCCCGAATGCAGGGTGCAAAAAAGTCACTTACCCACTCAACCAAGCAGGCACTCACTCCCACCTCCCTCAGCCACACAGTCACTCCCACCTCCCTCAGCCACACAGTCACTCCCACCTCCCTCAGCCACACAGTCACTCCCACCTCCCTCAGCCACATGCAGACACTCCCATCTCCCTCAGCCACACACAGTCACTCCCATCTCCCTCAGCCACACAGTCACTCCTACCTCCCTCAGCCATTCCCATCTCCCACAGCCACACACAGTCACTCCCATTTCACTCAGCTAGGCACAGTCACTCCCATTTCCCTAAGCCACTCCCATCTCCCTCAGCCACACAAGCCACTCCCATCTCCCTCAGCTAAGCACGGTCACTCCCATCTCCCTCAGCCACAGTCACTCCCATCTCCCTCAGCTACTCCCATCTCCCTCAGCCACACAGATCTCCCTCAGCCACACAGATCTCCCTCAGCCACACAGTCACTCCCATCTCCCTCAGCCACTCCCATCTCACTCAGCTAAACACAGTCACTCCCATCTCCCTCAGCTAAACACAGTCACTCCCATCTCCCTCAGCCACTCCCATCTCACTCAGCTAAACACAGTCACTCCCATCTCCCTCAGCTAAACACAGTCACTCCCATCTCCCTCAGCCACACACAGTCACTCCCATCTCCCTCAGCCACTCCCATCTCCTTCAGCCACACAGTCACTCCCATCTCCCTCAGCCACACATGGCCACTCCCATCTCCTTCAGCCACACAGTCACTCCCACCTCCCTCAGCCAAACATGGTCACTCCCATCTCCCTCAGCCACACATTGCCACTCCCATCTCCCTCAGCAGAACACGGTCACTCCCATCTCCCTCAGCCGAGTGTCTCTGTCAAGCCTTCTCTGTCACTCACTCACTGAGTGTTTTATTTTACACGCGCTCTAATTGAGTCGTTTTCATTCTAGTCGAGTCTCGCTCATTCTCTGAGTTTGTCTCTCTCGCTCAGAGTCAATTTTTAACCCCTTCACCTCGTGTCGTCTGTACATTCCAGGCTCCCAGTGAGGCAGAAGCGACGTGCGCCGCCCTGGTAGCCGCTGGCGTGGCGTGGGGCACAGTGACGGAGGATATGGATGCGTTGCCGTTCGGGAGCACTCGCCTGATCCGGAATCTCAAAGCCACAGTAAAGCAGTGAGTGGTGTTGGGGCATCGCAGGGGGCATGACAGGGGGCATCGCTGCCCGCCGGGCTCTGCGGGTCCTGTAACCTCACACCTTTCTGTTTTTATAGGGAAGTGAAGGAGTACGACCTGCAGAAAATACTGACGGCATTAAAGATGAACAGATACCAGGTACGAATGACACAGGGTGAGGCTGCTCATTACCCAGAATCCCCGTCTGCAGGGGGCGTTCTGTATGCCGTGTAATACAGGGTGAGGCTGCTCATTACCCAGAATCCCCGGGTGCAGGGGGCGCTCTGTATGCCGTGTAATACAGGGTGAGGCTGCTCATTACCCAGAATCCCCGACTGCAGGGGGCGCTCTGTATGCCATGTAATACAGGGTGAGGCTGCTCATTACCCAGAATCCCCGGGTGCAGGGGGCGCTCTGTATGCCGTGTAATACAGGGTGAGGCTGCTCATTACCCAGAATCCCCAGCTGCAGGGGGCGCTCTGCATGCAGTGTAATACAGGGTGAGGCTGCTCATTACCCAGAATCCCCGACTGCAGGGGGCGTTTTGTATGCCGTGTAATACAGGGTGAGGCTGCTCATTACCCAGAATCCCCGGGTGCAGGGGGCGCTCTGTATGCAGTGTAATACAGGGTGATGTGGCTGCCTGTAGGTGCTATTGATCCAGTGTGAGGGTTGGAGGCTGTGCCCGTCTGGTGCCTTGTGATTTAGTGGGCAGTAGAGTTGCCAGGTCGGCCATGTTTTCCTGGACACATGTAATTACAACGTTTTCCTAAGGACACGGAGGCGAGTATTTGCTTCTCTTTCTCGCTTTATTTAAACAGCAGCAAAAAGACAGAAAGTATAAAACTTGAAAAAAAACGATAGTGCCAACATGGCACATTCTGCACACCCCTCCCATAGCGCAGTATGGAATGCCCAGAGTCTATATAGGTCCCTGGTCACTGTCCATTAACCCTCTTTCTTGAAAACAGCGAAGAACTGAAGAAATCCAACGGGAACCAAGAATAGATGGAAAACAATGATGGATCATCCAGGAGAAGAGGATCCAGCAGTTATTGAAGTGCACCGGAGGCTGACCTAGAGCACAAAAACACGAAATGTGTGTTAGCATGTGCGTTATAACTGCGTGCAAGACAAACACACGCCGGACTAGCGCTGAAATAATTCCAGTACACAAATAAACGAGATCACTTTATTTATTGTTTTGTATTGTAAACAGTGAAATGCATAGAAACATAAACATGTACTTGTTCAAAGAAAACGACAGAGTCAGAATTTTATTGAAGTATATGAGAATAGCATAACCTAAAACAGGGAGGGAAAAAAGGGGAGGGGCTTGGAGCTGCTCAGTAGAGCGACTTTTTGGTTACATTTGTTAGGTACTCACTCTATAAAATGAAATAAACAATGGAGCCACCTCAAGTCCATGTCGGAGAGGGAGTGTACGTTCCTCATATTCTTGTAAGCAATGAACGGGCATAACCCGGGTTACATCGGAAAACTCTGGAAAAATGCCTGAGAAATGGAGGTCTTAGTGCGTCTAGAAATATCGAAACGCGCACTCTCAGGCAGGAAGGCGCGGACCCCAATCTAGTGCCCTCACATCTCCGACACGTTTACATGACACCAAACAAAGGAGCATCAACAACTTTGTTTGACAATTTACGCAGGGATAAACATGATTATCGGGCCAGGCGAGGAAAAACCGCAAAACGATATTAACGTCCCATGTCGTGACGTATCGTGGTTGTGGGGGACGAGAAAAGCGGGCACCTCTCAGGAGTCGAAACACTAGGGGATGACGACCAAGCGAAACTCCCTCAAAACATACATGTCCCGCTGACATAGCCGACCGTAATACATTCAGAGAGCGATAAGCTACTCCAGAACCGAACACTGACGACAAAAAATCTAACACAAAATTTAGAAGCGTAGAAAAGGGATCCTGAGCCCGTTCGATACACCAACTAGACCACTTGAACCAGTAGGAACTGTACACCCCTCTGGTTCCTGGGGCCCAGGACTGTTCCAGCAATGCGGCAGTAGAGCTCGATATGCCTCCTGAAGTTCTACCGATCCTGAAAGCAACCACGCTATGAGTCGAAGATGACCTGAAGACACCAGTGGGTGGGGTCGTCCCTCCGGGTCCTGGGTTATATCCAGCATGTTCGGGAGCAGACGAGGCGTTTCGATCACTAGGTCCAGTAGCGATGGGAACCACGCCTGCGACGGCCAGAATGGGGTCACCAGTACCAGGGTGACACGTTGAGACCTGATGACATTCAATACTCTTTGGATCAGGACAAATGGTGGGAACGCATAAGGGCGACCCTGCGACCATATCTGGAGGAACGTGTCCGTTGCCGCCGCATCTGGATCCAGACAGCAGCTGTAGAACCTTGGTAGCTTTGCATTCAGCCGGGATGCAAATAAGTCAGTGTGGAATGGACCCCACCGTTGAGAGAGCGCTGAGGAAAGCTTCAAGTAATTGGTCCAGCGTAAATGTAGCTGTAGAGTGGCGAGTGACTGTGACATAATTAGAATGTCGTTGAGGTATATAACAAAGCAAACTCCTCTCGACCTGAGGTGAGCCACCACCGGTTTCATCACTTTGGTGAAACACCATGGTGCGGATGATGACCGGCCGAATGGAAGACATGTGAACTTCCACATTTTTCCATTCCAGGGGAAGACAAGAAATTCTCGAAAGTCTTCTCGAATGAGAACTGTCAAATAGGCATCTTTGAGATCCAGTTTGACGAGTCAATCCCCAGGTATCAGTAACTCCTTCATCGTGTGGATTCCTTCCATCTTGAAATGGTGGTATGTCACCCAACCATTCAATTCTTTCAGATTTATCACGGGGCGATAGCCACCAACTTTTTTGGCAACCACAAAGAAGTTGCTGACAAATACTGGGTTGTGTGACGGTTCTATCGCTCCCTTTCCTTGGAGGCTCAAAACTTCTGTGTGTACCAGTGTGTGTAAGTGTGACGCCAGAATCAACGGCCGTGGTGTGATGACTGATGTGGAGTGTCGGTGAAGTCTATAGTGAATCCCTGAACTGTGTGTAGGACCCATGAGTCTGATGTTAGTAAGGCCCAATTGTGTAGAAAGTGTCGCAGGCGCCCGTGACCGGAACGGATGAGTGAGGTATCACTTGTAAAATTACCTGTTGGTCGGCGGAGATAACCTCTGCCTCCGCTGAACCCGCGTCCTTGCCAGGGTCGAGCTCTTGTGGGGAAGAATTGTCCCGTGAAACCAGTGCCTCTAGGTTTAGGGGTGGACAAGGAGGGCATATTTCCCGACCGGGAAATTGTATTGGGAGTATTTGCCCGGCCGGCAGGGTGCCCTCTGATTCTGCCGGCCCTTCCAAAAACACGCGGAGCCTGAAAAAATCTTTTAATGGCGATGTCTGCCTTAAGTCCCCATCTCCTTCACAAATTTATCGCCAAACAAGAGGCCCTGCGCCTCACCCCCCAGGGCATTAGAGGCCAATGTGGTGAACTGTGGGTCCACTTTTATCAAAATTGCCTTGCGGCGTTCTGCCGCCACTGCGGTGTTGGCATTCCCAAACAGGCACATAGTGCGTTGGAGCCAACCTCCCACCTCTTTGGGATCAAGGGGGAGTACCTGAAAATTTAGTTTCCTCAATTAGCTCAAATAAACGGGCTAAAGGACCCGACATGTCAAGGAGCTTATCTTGGATCATCTGAAGGTCATGGTCAATTCCCTTCTTGACGTTCCCTCCTCTGGAACCCAAAGTGCTCGTCCGCAACCGGGGTGAAGTCTTGCCTACCATGGTTGGGCGAGGACATTCAGCTTTTAAAGTCGCTATAGAGGGGCGATCTAAAAAGTTAGCATCTATCCACTTAGCGACATGAGGGAGGGGGTACCAATCCGTGGAACGTGGGTGGGAGATGCTTTTGGGGTGGAAAAGGGGGTTACCCTGCGGGTCATACATTATTTCTCTTGGAGCAGTGGAAAGTGGTAACAATATCCCCTTCTAGTTGTGCGTCATATTCAGGGGCATGAACCTCAAAGGGTTCTTCATCATAACCCTTATCCCCCTCCTCCTCCTCAGAATCAGGGTAAGCTGGAAGGAGAGAGGTGCTTGCTTTCGATTTTTTGGGTATACAGACCGTTGTACACGCCTCACGGTCAGAGGCTCTTTTATGGAGGGGGGGTTCGGTGGGAGAGGCAGTTGAATGGGGATGCCAGCCCCTCTTGCGCTCAGATGGTCTGGCGCGGTCTCTTTCAGGCTGAGGGTCTATTAAGGGCAGGAGAGCCCAGGTTAAAGTGAGGAGTATGAGAACTCCTATTCATAGGAGGGCCATGGGAGCTCACAGAGCGTAGCGGGGTACGGGCGCCTGAGGACACAGTTGGGCAGGAATTAACCGAAATTGGGGGCATAAAAAATTGAGGAGCAAATGATGTGGAAGGAGTATGGGCAGGTACGTTACGTTCTGACCAGGCTCTGGAGAAGGAATCAGAGATGCAGGTGACCGCAGACTGTATCCTGGAAATGGAGGCTTCCATAGCTGCGTGTCGGGGTCCTTCCTGCGTGGGTAGAGATGTGAGCCCCCATACTGCTCTACCAGGGTACCCTGATGGAGGGAATTGCTGCCAGAATCGGAGTCCCGGTGCTCAGAGCGAGTGGGCTTTGAAACGACATCTTTTAAAAGCAGGTTTTCTGTTTAAAATAGCCGCTGCGCGAGACATGGGCAGAGCCAAATCGTGAGGCGATCATGCCGATAGAGCAGAGCGTAGGCCGCGGGAGGCAAACACAGAACTGCAACCTTCGGTTGCCAGTTCCAAACCCAACGGCCACAAGTTCCCCAACCCAACGGCCACAAGTTCCCCAACCCAACGGCCACAAGTTCCCCACCCAACGGCCACAAGTTCCAAACCCAACGGCCACAAGTTCCAAACCCAACGGCCACAAGTTCCCCAACCCAACGGCCACAAGTTCCCCAACCCAACGGCCACAAGTTCCCCACCCAACGGCCACAAGTTCCAAACCCAACGGCCACAAGTTCCAAACCCAACGGTCACAAGTTCCAAACCCAACGGCCACAAGTTCCAAACCCAACGGCCACAAGTTCCAAACCCAACGGCCAGGCACTCAACACATTAATTAAAGATACCAGCATAAAATAACAATGTGTATATATATATATATATATATATATAACGCGCCCCAGACTCCCTTTTAATAGCGCAGGGAGTCTGGGGAAAAAATTATATACTTTAACTGTCCAGCTGAGCAGCAAGAAAGAGGATTAATGGACAGTGACCAGGAACCTATATAGACTCTGGGCATTCCATACTGCGCTATGGGAGGGGTGTGCAGAATGTGCCATATGGTACTATCGTTTTTTTGTCAAGTTTTATATACTTTTCTGTCTTCTGCTGCTGTTTAAATAAAGCGAGAAAGTGAAGCAAATATTCGCCTCCGTGTCCTGCCTTAAAATTTATTCTTGCTGATGGGAAGTGCATGAAAAATGCCACCCTGCAGCATGTAGAATCTATACGCTGCAGGTAAGGAATCCCTGGTGACCTGCCTTGATTTCCTTTCTGCAGCGTATGAGTTATACATGTTGCAGGGCAGCACTTACCCTGTGCTCCCCCTCTGTATGAAATAGTAATATGTGTCCAGGAAAACATGGCCGCCCTGGCATCTCTAGTGGGCAGACGTGTCGTATCATGAAAGCCTAAGCAGGGACCTCTCTGCATAATGTGTGTGATTTGCTTTCAGTTTGTCGATCTGTGCATTCTTCTGGGATGTGACTATTGTGAGACGATTCGAGGTATCGGCCGGAAGAAAGCGCTGTCCATGATCCAAAAGCACGGGAACATCGAGGGAATCCTGAGAGCCGTAAAGGTCAGGATACTCAGCATTGTCAAACATGGGACACACGTAGAGATACTCCATGCCTTACAAACTGCACAACTCACCCCTGAGTCCCCCGCGTTCCATCCTGATTACATCATTCATCCCCCGCGTTCCATCCTGATTACATCATTCATCCCCCGAGTCCCCCGCGTTCCATCCTGATATATCATTCATCCCCTGAATCCCCCGCGTTCTATCCTGATTACATCATTCATCCCCTGAATCCCCCGCCTTCCATCCTGATACATCATTCATCCCCTGAATCCCCCGTCTTCCATCCTGGTTACATCACTCATCCCCTGAATCCCCTGCGTTCCATCCTGATTACATCATTCATCCCCTGAATCCCCCGCGTTCCATCCTGGTTACATCATTCATCCCCTGAATCCCCCACGTTCCATCCTGATACATCATTCATCCCCTGAATCCCTAGCCTTCCATCCTGATACATCATTCATCCCCTGAATCCCCCGGCTTCCATCCTGGTTACATCATTCATCCCCTGAATCCCCTGCGTTCCATCCTGGTTACATCATTCATCCCCTGAATCCCCCGCGTTCCATCCTGGTTACATCATTCATCCCCTGAATCGCTCGCCTTCCATCCTGATACATCATTCATCCCCCGCGTTCCATCCTGGTTTCATCATTCATCCCCTGAATCGCTCGCCTTCCATCCTGATACATCATTCATCCCCTGAATCCCCTGCGTTCCATCCTGATTACATCATTCATCCCCTGAATCCCCCGCGTTCCATCCTGATTACATCATTCATCCCCTGAATCCCCTGCGTTCCATCCTGATTACATCATTCATCCCCCGAATCCCCCGCCTTCCATCCTGGTTACATCATTCATCCCCTGAATCCCCCGCCTTCCATCCTGGTTACATCATTCATCCCCTGAATCCCCCGCCTTCCATCCTGGTTACATCATTCATCCCCTGAATCCCCCGCGTTCCATCCTGATTACATCAGTCACCCCCTGAATCCCCCGCGTTCCATCCTGGTTACATCATTCATCCCCTGAATCCCCCGCCTTCCATCCTGATATATCATTCATCCCCTGAATCCCCCGCCTTCCATCCTGATACATCATTCATCCCCTGAATCCCCCGCCTTCCATCCTGATACATCATTCATCCCCTGAATCCCCCGCCTTCCATCCTGGTTACATCATTCATCCCCTGAATCCCCCGCATTCCATCCTGGTTACATCATTCATCCCCTGAATCCCCCGCATTCCATCCTGGTTACATCATTCATCCCCTGAATCCCCCGCCTTCCATCCTGGTTACATCATTCATCCCCTGAATTCCCCGCATTCCATCCTGGTTACATCATTCATCCACTGAATCCCCCGCGTTCCATCCTGATTACATCATTCACTTCCTGAATCCCCCGCGTTCCATCCTGGTTACATCATTCATCCCTTGAATCCCCCGCGTTCCATCCTGATTACATCATTCATCCCCTGAATCCCCCGCCTTCCATCCTGATATATCTTTCATCCCCTGAATCCCTCGCCTTCCATCCTGATACATCATTCATCCCCTGAATCCCCCGCGTTCCATCCTGATTACATCATTCATCCCCTGAATCCCCCGCCTTCCATCCTGGTTACATCATTCATCCCCTGAATCCCTCGCCTTCCATCCTGGTTACATCATTCATCCCCTGAATCCCTCGCCTTCCATTCTGATACATCATTCATCCCCTGAATCCCCCGCGTTCCACCCTGGTTACATCATTTATCCCCTGAATCCCTCGCCTTCCATCCTGATACATCATTCATCCCCTAAATCCCCTGCGTTCCATCCTGATACATCATTCATCCCCTGAATCCCTCGCCTTCCATCCTGGTTACATCATTCATCCCCTGAATCCCCCACGTTCCATCATTCATCCCCTGAATCCCCCTCGTTCCATCCTGATACATCATTCATCCCCTGAATCCCCCGCATTCCATCCTGGTTCCATCATTCGTCCCCTGATTCCGTGTTCCATCATTCGTCCCCTGATTCCGTGTTCCATCATTCGTCCCCTGATTCTCACTGGTTACATGAATCAGTTTTTAAATGCAGGTACCCCCTTTTAATGAATGCTCCCCCTTCCATTACTCACGCCCTGATTTTTCTTCCCCGTCCCCCAGTCGGATTGCGTTCCTCAGGATTTTCCATACCAGGAGACTCGCAAGCTCCTCCTGGAACCAGACGTGGCTGTTTTGGGGGAGGATGATCTCCGGTGGAAGGAGATCGATAAGGAAAATCTCATCCGCTTCCTTTGCTACGAGAAGTTTTTAAAGTAAGTGTGAGTGAGGTCGTGTTCCTGTGTGACATCATTCATGGCGCACACAAGCTGCACTGTGATTGGGTGACTGCTTAGGCCGGTGTCAGACGAGGGATCACGTCCGTGTTGCCGCACAGTTTAACGTCAGCGTAGCGTTCTGTGTGTGAGTGATGATGAGACGTCAGACGCAGCGCATTTGCGACGTCCGGCACCTTGACGCACTCAATGACTTTTCAAATTATTATCATTTTTCATATTAATTTAGTTTCCCATAATTCCCTTTTTTTTTCTACGTCTGTCAAGAAAAACGGATCGTTTGAAAAAATGCTTTTATTTGGCAATAAAAAAACACAAGTTTAAACACGGTGACGCATTAGTCGTGGGTTAAAAAATGCAGCCGTGATTAAACACGGTCCTGGGTTGTGACGCAGCACGCAAGGTATTCCCCGTGCAGTATACTACAAGATTGAGTGTCTGTGCTGCAACACAGGTTTCTCTAAGTGCTGCGCGGAACAACTCACATACCGGAATGCACCACCCCGACGCACCGCGACGAAAATAAATATGTGATGCACCACCCCGACGCACCGCGACGAACATAAATATGTGATGCACCACCCCGACGCACCGCGACGAAAATAAATATGTGATGCACCACCCCGACGCACCGTGACGAAAATAAATATGTGATGCACCACCCCGACGCACCGTGACGAAAATAAATATGTGATGCACCACCCCGACGCACCGTGACGAAAATAAATATGTGATGCACCACCCCGACGCACCGTGACGAAAATAAATATGTGATGCACCACCCCGACGCACCGTGACGAAAATAAATATGTGATGCACCCCTTTCAATCACACACAAGAAATGCTTCCTGGTGTTTCTAGGTCTAGGATGACCGGGTGACGCTGTACCGGTGCGAATCACCTTTATTAGCGCCAGTCCAGGATACCTTACAGAATAGTTAACTGCGCTAGAGGAGAAGGTTGGGGGAAAAGAGGGGAGGGTTGGGACAAGAGTGGGGTACGCGGGGGTGGGGTACAGGGTGGCGGGGGGTGGGGTACGGGATGTTGGGGGTGGGGTACAAGGTTGGCGGGGGTGGGGTACAAGGTTGGCGGGGGTGGGGTACGGGGTGGCGGGGGGAGGCGTTAAAAGGGCACATAAAAAATACAGACTTGAAATATCAACCAAAACATACTCCTCTTCAGCGTCTTCATCTCGTCGTCATCGTCTGGTCGTCTTCTCCTGCCGAAGCTGTTGATAATAGTATACTCCCTTGGCACGCTTCAATCCAGCCTCACGCAGTCTCGGATTGTCAGGCTCCCCGCCGATGACTGCACCGGGCCTGCCATATCGGCAGCATGGCTCAGGCCTCTGCGGTGTTTACAGTGACCAGGTGCTCCTCATTTACTCCAGGAGCACATTCTCCATAGAAGCAGAGCACGCCCCTTCCTCCAGTGCTGGTTCATTGTACCATTTGCCTCTGACCTGCCTGAAGCTACCAGATTTATCTCCTGTGTACCAGACCCTCAACATACCATTGACCAGCCTGATCTCTCCTGCTCCATTGACCACGGCTTACCACAGACCACGCTCCTGCATTCTCCCCTGGACACCTTGCCTTACCACAGTACCAAGATCCCCTGCGGTGCCAAGGTCCACCACGGTGCCAAGTCTCCCAACGGTACCAAGTCTCCCTGCGGTGCCAAGATCCCCTGCGGTGCCAAGACCTACCTTCCTGTCCCATCTGTCTCGGGTCTTGTGTAAGTGTTGTCTCCTTGTATCAGTGTCCAGTATTTCCCCTGTCCTCTGTATTCAGTATTCAACCCACAGTCTCAGCTAGTCCTGTTTTCCTGCATTGCCTGCTCATTATCCCTGTTGTGTATATCTTGGCTTCCTCCAATATACAGTTGTGTTCAAAATGATTCAACCCCCAATGCTGTAAAGGGTTTTAGGGAATTTAGTGACATTTGTAATTGTATTCAGAATGAAATCCTACAAGGACTTTTTAAAGAACCATATGCAACTAAAATGACATCAATTGGTTTTGTAATACAGTAGTAAATGTTTCTTTTGTGAATTCTTCATTGACACAATTATTCAACCCCTTAAAGACTACCACTCTGAAGAACAGAGGTTCATTCAAGTGTTTTCAATCAGGTATTGAAAACACCTGTGGATGTCACGGAGCAGCAATAAAGCATAATAAGCACCAATTAGGCAGCTTTAAAATGACTGTGATACTCAGCTCCTTCTAGACATTTACTGGTGTGGTTACAAACATGGTGAAGTCAAGAGAATGGTCCAGGAAGACAAGAGAAGAGGTGATTACTCTTCACAGGAAGGGCAATGGCTATAAGAAGATTGCAAAGATGTTAAACATACCAAGAGAGACCATATGAAGCATCATTCGCAAATTCAAGGCAAAGGGCACTGTTGAAACGCTACCTGGTCGTGGCAGAAAGAAGATGCTGACTTCGACTACTGTGCGCTACCTGAAGCGTAGAGTGGAGAAAAGTCCCCGTGTGACTGCTGAGGAACTGAGAAAAGATTTGTCAGATGTGGGTACTGAAGTTTCAGCTCAGACAATACGGCGCACACTGCGTAATGAAGGCCTCCATGCCAGAACTCCCAGGCGCACCCCCTTGCTGTCTCCAAAGAATAAGAAGAGTCGACTGCAGTATGCCAAAAGTCATGTGGACAAACCACAGAAGGTTTGGGATAGTGTTCTGTGGACTGATGAAACAAAATTAGAACTGTTTGGGCCCATGGATCAACGCTATGTTTGGAGGAGGAAGAACAAGGCCTATGAAGAAAAGAACACCTTGCCTACTGTGAAGCATGGCGGGGGGTCAATCATGCTTTGGGGCTGTTTTGCTTCTGCAGGTACAGGGAAGCTTCAGCGTGTGCAAGGTACCATGAATTCTCTTCAGTACCAGGAGATATTGGATGACAATGTGATGCAGTCCGTCACAAACCTGAAGCTTGGGAGACGTTGGACCTTTCACCAGGACAATGATCCCAAGCATACCTCCAAGTCCACTAGAGCATGGCTGCAGATTAAAGGCTGGAACATTTTGGAGTGGCCATCGCAGTCACCTGACTTAAATCCGATTGAGAACCTCTGGTGGGACTTAAAGAAAGCAGTTGCAGTGCGCAAGCCTAAGAATGTGACTGAACTGGAGGCTTTTGCCCATGACGAATGGACGAAGATACCCGTAGATCGCTGCAAGACACTTGCGTCAAGCTATGCTTCACGTTTAAAAGCTGTTATAACTGTAAAAGGATGTTGTACTAAGTACTAAGATTGAATGTCACTTGGGGGTTGAATAAAACTGATAATGATGTGAGCACAGAAAAGACATTTGTGGTTATTTCATTATAAATGTTATGTTATATTTGTCTGACCTACACGTGCCTCTTTGATTTAATTGTAAGCAAGATGACTGAATGATCAAAATCAATGTCAAACTGGCCAAAACACTCAATTTCAGTGGGGGTTGAATCATTTTGAACACAACTGTATATCCGCATCCTGGGCTCATCCCCTCGCAGACCCCTGACAGAATGAACCAGCCATTATTTATTTATTTATTTATAAAAGTATTTTACCAGGAAGGATACATTGAGATTTCTCTCGTTTTCAAGTATGTCCTGGATTCAAGAACATTGAAATGTTACAGAAATACAAAATAATAAAATGCAAGATATTAAAAACAACACAAATATACAGATTAACAGAAAATAAATATGTAGGAAATATAGTCACTGTGTTACATGTTTACAGGTGCATTCTGTATATAGTCACTGTGTTACATGTTTCCAGGCGCATTCTGTATATAGTCACTGTGTTACATGTTTACAGGTGCATTCTGTATATAGTCACTGTGTTACATGTTTACAGGTGCATTCTGTATATAGTCACTGTGTTACATGTTTACAGGTGCATTCTGTATATAGTCACTGTGTTACATGTTTACAGGTGCATTCTGTATATAGTCACTGTTACATGTTTACAGGTGCATTCTGTATTTAGTCACTATGTTACATGTTTACAGGTGCATTCTGTATATAGTCACTATGTTACATGTTTACAGGTGCATTCTGTATATAGTCACTGTGTTACATGTTTACAGGTGCATTCTGTATATAGTCACTGTGTTACATGTTTACAGGTGCATTCTGTATATAGTCACTATGTTACATGTTTACAGGTGCATTCTGTATATAGTCACTATGTTACATGTTTACAGGTGCATTCTGTATATAGTCACTGTGTTACATGTTTACAGGTGCATTCTGTATATAGTCACTATGTTACATGTTTACAGGTGCATTCTGTATATAGTCACTGTGTTACATGTTTACAGGTGCATTCTGTATATAGTCACTGTGTTACATGTTTACAGGTGCATTCTGTATATAGTCACTATGTTACATGTTTACAGGTGCATTCTGTATATAGTCACTGTGTTACATGTTTACAGGTGCATTCTGTATATAGTCACTGTGTTACATGTTTACAGGCACATTCTGTATATAGTCACTGTGTTACATGTTTACAGGCACATTCTGTATATAGTCACTGTGCTACATGTTTACAGGTGCATTCTGTATATAGTCACTATGTTTCATGTTTACAGGTGCATTCTGTATATAGTCACTGTGTTACATGTTTACAGGTGCATTCTGTATATAGTCACTGTGTTACATGTTTACATGTGCATTCTGTATATAGTCACTGTGTTACATGTTTACATGTGCATTCTGTATATAGTCACTGTGTTACATGTTTACAGGTGCATTCTGTATATAGTCACTGTGTTACATGTTTACAGGTGCATTCTGTATATAGTCACTGTGTTACATGTTTACAGGCGCATTCTGTATATAGTCACTATGTTACATGTTTACAGGTGCATTCTGTATATAGTCACTGTGTTACATGTTTACAGGCGCATTCTGTATATAGTCACTGTGTTACATGTTTACAGGTGCATTCTGTATATAGTCACTGTGTTACATGTTTACATGTGCATTCTGTATATAGTCACTGTGTTACATGTTTACAGGTGCATTCTGTATATAGTCACTATGTTACATGTTTACAGGTGCATTCTGTATATAGTCACTGGGCTACATGTTTACAGGTGCATTCTGTATATAGTCACTATGTTACATGTTTACAGGTGCATTCTGTATATAGTCACTGTGTTACATGTTTACAGGTGCATTCTGTATATAGTCACTGTGTTACATGTTTACAGGTGCATTCTGTATATAGTCACTGTGTTACATGTTTACAGGTGCATTCTGTATATAGTCACTGTGTTACATGTTTACAGGTGCATTCTGTATATAGTCACTGTGCTACATGTTTACAGGTGCATTCAGTATATAGTCACTGTGTTACATGTTTACAGGTGCATTCTGTATTGAGGTATGTTAGTAAGGAGCTCTTGAGTGACTTTAGACTGGGGAAGATTTGATGGCGTCTGGGAGGTTATTCCATATTTGCGGTGGTCTGTAGGAAAATGAGGACCGAGCCACTGTCTTTTTGTATTGTGGTATTGCAAGTAAGGTGCTGGTCCTGGATCGGAGGTTATAGGATGAGGGAGCTGCTGGGGGAAGCAGCCTATTCAGGCAGGGTGGCAGCTTCCCAGAAATGCTCTTAGACACCAAGCTGGAAAGGGGAAGGGTGCGTTTAGACTCCAGCGATGGCCAGTTTAGCTCTTTTAACATGTCACAATGGTGGGTCATGTAGTTACATTGTAATGCAAAGCGGCAGAAGGAGTTATACAATGTAGTAAGTTTCTGAAGGTGTGTTTGCGGGGCGGCTGCATACACTACATCTCCGTAATCAATGGCCGGCATAAGCATTTGCTGTACAATCTGCTTTGTTACCGCGGGGCTCAGGCAGGATTTGTTTCTGTACAGGGCACCTAGTTTGGGGTAGAGTTTAGATGACAGTTTTTCGATGTGGGGCCAAAGGATAGATTTGGGTCTAACCACATACCTAGATATTTGAGAGAAGTGACTGTGGTCAGCGTGCCATTTGATTTTGTCCCAACACATAAGTGGGGATTTTGCAATTTGTGTAGTTTAGGTTTTGTTCCAAAGAGCATCGTTACAGTTTTGTCATGATTTAAAAAAAGTTTGTTGTGTTTGATCCACTTTTCTACCTCTGTGAATTGTTCTTGCAGCACGGCCTCCAGCTGTGGGAGATCTGGTTTGCTGGTATAGATTACTGTGTCGTCTGTTGGGCAGATCATTTATGAATATTGTGAATAGCAGGGGGCCTAGTATTGAGCCTTGAGGTACACCGCAAGTGACTGGGAGGGGGAGGGAGGAGCTGCCAGAAATTGACACATATTGTGATCGGTCGGATACATATGATTGATATCAGGTTAGCGTGCGATCACCGATGCCAGAGTTTTTAAGTTTTTCTAACAAGATGCCATGGTCTACTGTGTCAAAGGCCTTGGCAAAATCAAGGAAGATGGCTCCAGTTAGGTTTCCTTGTTCCATCCCAGCCTGGATATCATTGCAAACTTTTAAAAGGGCGGTTGTAGTTGAGTGATTTGGACGAAAGCCGGATTGATCCGGGGTTAAGTAGTTCCAATATTGATAATAATCACGTAATTGTGTGTAGACGCATTTTTCCAAGATTTTTGACATTACAGGGAGCAACGATA
This sequence comes from Leptobrachium leishanense, assembly GCA_009667805.1. NCBI lineage: Eukaryota > Metazoa > Chordata > Amphibia > Anura > Megophryidae > Leptobrachium > Leptobrachium leishanense. Next base: position 6,502,278 of record CM019067.1, on the reverse strand, counting down.
TCGGACGGTAGTTGGATACCAAAGTACTGTCACCACTTTTATGGATAGGTACCACTCTCGCAGTCTTCCAGAGTTTGGGTATGTATCCAGTCGCCAGTGATTCATTGATTAGGGTTGCGACAAGATTTGCAATTGCCGGTGCACTGATTTTCAGCAGCATTGCTGGTATTTGATCACGTCCAGACTGGTATTTCATTTTTTGCTTATGGAGAAGTTTAGTAACTACACTGACAGGCACTGGTCTAAAACTGAATTCCTTTGCACAGTTGGAGGGGCCTGATCTGCATGAGGCCTCTCTGATTGCATGTCATTTCCTAGTTTGGCAATCAAAGTGGTGGCGCATCCAACAAAATAATCATTAAAGGCATTTGCTACATCTAGGGGGTGTTGCAGGGTTTGGTTGTTTACTTTGACAGCAGCTGACTGGGAGTGGACTGGGGGTGCTTGTATGTTACTTATGGTTCTCCAAAAGTTTCTAGGGTTTGATATGTTATTGTTAAGATTTTCATTGAAGTAATGGGCTTTGGCCATTTTTGTTTGTTTTGTGCATTCATTCTGGCATTTTCGGTATTCGTAGTGATCGTTCATGGAACCAGTACTCTTGAAATTTGACCACCGTGAATCTCTAAGCTGGTACATTAGTGTAAGATCAGCTGTAACCCAGGGGAGATGGGTCCCTTTTACTTGCACTTTACGCAGCGGGGCATGGGAATTCCAGACTTGCAGGAGCATTAAATAACAAGCCCGCGGTGATACAAGTCATGAAGGAGTTAATTCAGACTGCCTTCCAGGAACTGCTAAAACACATGCTGGACTTAATGAATCAAGTGTTGCTGAAAAATATGGGACACATCACCTAAGGTGTGCACTCCCACACCAAGACGTTTGTCAGGACCACCTTCTCCTGGGAGCGTGCCCGCAGGCAAGCCGCTGGCCTATGCTGGTATTGTGCCCATCCTTCTCACTGGTTGGCAAATTGCCCAGTGCGACCCCCAGAAGCAACCAGTCCCACTACAGATTACTCCTACACCTTTGCCAAAGCCAGGAACTATAGCCAAAGGCACTTCTAAAAAACCTGCTGTGCCCAAACCAGCACCGGTGCCCACTTTCTATGCGCTGTATATAATAGGGGGGTGTAGACTTTCTATGCGCTGTATATAATAGGGGTAGACTTTCTATGCGCTGTATATAATAGGGGGGTGTAGACTTTCTATGCGCTGTATATAATAGGGGGTGTAGACTTTCTATGCGCTGTATATAATAGGGGGGTGTAGACTTTCTATGCGCTGTATATAATAGGGGTAGACTTTCTATGCGCTGTATATAATAGGGGTGTATACTTTCTATGCGCTGTATATAATAGGGGGGTGTAGACTTTCTATGCGCTGTATATAATAGGGGTAGACTTTCTATGCGCTGTATATAATAGGGGGTGTAGACTTTCTATGCGCTGTATATAATAGGGGGTGTAGACTCTCTATGCGCTGTATATAATAGGGGGTGTAGACTTTCTATGCGCTGTATATAATAGGGGGTGTAGACTTTCTATGCCCTGTATATAATAGGGGGTGTAGACTTTCTATGCGCTGTATATAATAGGGGTGTAGACTTTCTATGCGCTGTATATAATAGGGGGTGTAGACTTTCTATGCCCTGTATATAATAGGGGGTGTAGACTTTCTATGCACTGTATATAATAGGGGGTGTAGACTTTCTATGCACTGTATATAATAGGGGTGTAGACTTTCTATGCGATGTATATAATAGGGGTGTAGACTTTCTATGCGCTGTATATAATAGGGGGTGTAGACTCTCTATGTGCTGTATATAATAGGGGGTGTAGACTTTCTATGCGCTGTATATAATAGGGGGTGTAGACTTTCTATGCGCTGTATATAATAGGGGTGTAGACTTTCTATGCGCTGTATATAATAGGGGTGTAGACTTTCTATGCGCTGTATATAATAGGGGGTGTAGACTTTCTATGCCCTGTATATAATAGGGGGTGTAGACTTTCTATGCGCTGTATATAATAGGGGTGTAGACTTTCTATGCGCTGTATATAATAGGGGGTGTAGACTTTCTATGCGCTGTATATAATAGGGGTGTAGACTTTCTATGCGCTGTATATAATAGGGGTGTAGACTTTCTATGCACTGTATATAATAGGGGGTGTAGACTTTCTATGCGCTGTATATAATAGAGGGTGTAGACTTTCTATGCACTGTATATAATAGGGGGTGTAGACTTTCTATGCACTGTATATAATAGGGGTGTAGACTTTCTATGCGATGTATATAATAGGGGTGTAGACTTTCTATGCGCTGTATATAATAGGGGGTGTAGACTCTCTATGTGCTGTATATAATAGGGGGTGTAGACTTTCTATGCGCTGTATATAATAGGGGGTGTAGACTTTCTATGCGCTGTATATAATAGGGGTGTAGACTTTCTATGCGCTGTATATAATAGGGGTGTAGACTTTCTATGCGATGTATATAATAGGGGGTGTAGACTTTCTATGCGCTGTATATAATAGGGGGTGTAGACTTTCTATGCGCTGTATATAATAAGGGTGTAGACTTTCTATGCGCTGTATATAATAGGGGTGTAGACTTTCTATGCGCTGTATTTAATAGGGGTGTAGACTTTCTATGCGCTGTATATAATAGGGGGTGTAGACTTTCTATGCGCTGTATATAATAGGGGGTGTAGACTTTCTATGCGCTGTATATAATAGGGGTGTAGACTTTCTATGCGATGTATATAATAGGGGGTGTAGACTTTCTATGCGCTGTATATAATAGGGGTGTAGACTTTCTATGCGCTGTATATAATAAGGGTGTAGACTTTCTATGCGCTGTATATAATAGGGGTGTAGACTTTCTATGCGCTGTATATAATAGGGGGTGTAGACTTTCTATGCGCTGTATATAATAGGGATGTAGACTTTCTATGCGCTGTATATAATAGGGGGGTGTAGACTTTCTATGCGCTGTATATAATAGGGGTGTAGACTTTCTATGCGATGTATATAATAGGGGGTGTAGACTTTCTATGCGCTGTATATAATAGGGGGTGTAGACTTTCTATGCGCTGTGTGACGGAACCTGATGTTATCATCCGCCTGCGGGTGTGCTCTAATCTGCAGGTGTGTTCCCCCTTCGTTTTGATTCTTCCCCCGGCCCGACTACCAAGGTTGTGGCACTCGGCGTCTCGAGCGGCCGGGTATGTCTTTGGGATCTGGATGACCCACGCAGCCACGGGGACCTTGATGTGTACCTAGCCCGACTACTGAGAAGTGTCACTCAGCGTCTCGAGCAGCTGGCCACGGATCTGTACGCAGACCTTTACGGTCGTAGATCGGAACGGCTTGATTCTGCGAAGATTCGGATCTTCCACTAGCGAGTTAGTTGACGATCGATCGTCTGGGTATTCGTATCGCCCAGCGGTCGAAGAAACATCCGCGGCACGGCACCAACCTGTTCGGATCTCACCCTCACTAGAGACAGCTCAATTCGTTCGACAGCAGGAGTCGGATCGTGCGGCGGTCGAAGCGCCCACACGTTACAAGATACGAATTCTCGGATCTCCCGGTAGTCAGCTGGACACGTTCAGTCGGCTAGGAGTATTCGGATCGCGCAGCAGCGGCGCACGATAGACTTGTATTTCGTCCGGGGTGCTGAACCACGAGGGATGTCAGGCACGCTTGGCAAACAGAGACACGAGACGCAGCTGCATGAACTCAAACCAAAGACAACTTTTATTAAGGACACATCTGTATTTATACTTTCAACCTGAGCTCCACATGGAAAACCCCCTGCCCGCCCCCACAGGTATCATTGGCTTTAAAGTGCATCGGGGCGTTGCCGATTTGGGACCAGCTGGTCTGATTCAAAAATAAGGCGGCAAAAAAAAGGCGGCAAATTTGAAACGGCATTCATTACACAACAACACTTTTGTTTACAGGTCATTCTTCGGTCAGCTAGAAGGCAGGGACGTTGGTGCAACGGCACAAACACATGTTCATTAAATAACAGTGTCCTGAAAACCAATCTCTGGCTGAGGGTGCTGAGCCATTCCTTCACACGCTGTATATAATAGGGGGGTGTAGACTTTCTATGCGCTGTATATAATAGGGGTGTAGACTTTCTATGCGCTGTATATAATAGGGGGTGTAGACTTTCTATGCGCTGTATATAATAGGGGTGTAGACTTTCTATGCGCTGTATATAATAGGGGGTGTAGACTTTCTATGCGCTGTATATAATATGGGGTGTAGACTTTCTATGCGCTGTATATAATAGGGGGTGTAGACTTTCTATGCGCTGTATATAATAGGGGTGTAGACTTTCTATGCGCTGTATGTAATAGGGTGTGTAGACTTTCTATGCGCTGTATATAATAGGGTGTGTAGACTTTCTATGCGCAGTATATAATAGGGTGTGTAGACTTTCTATGCGCTGTATATAATAGGGGGTGTAGACTTTCTATGCGCTGTATATAATAGGGGGTGTAGACTTTCTATGCGCTGTATATAATAGGGGGTGTAGACTTTCTATGCGCTGTATATAATAGGGGGGTGTAGACTTTCTATGCGCTGTATATAATAGGGGGTGTAGACTTTCTATGCACTGTATATAATAGGGCGTGTAGACTTTCTATGCGCTGTATATAATAGGGGGTGTAAACTTTCTATGCGCTGTATATAATAGGGGGTGTAGACTTTCTATGCGCTGTATATAATAGGGGGTGTAGACTTTCTATGCGCTGTATATAATAGGGGTGTAGACTCTCTATGCGCTGTATATAATAGGGGTGTAGACTTTCTATGCGCTGTATATAATAGGGGTGTAGACTTTCTATGCGCTGTATATAATAGGGGGTGTAGACTTTCTATGCGCTGTATATAATAGGGGGGTGTAGACTTTCTATGCGCTGTATATAATAGGGGGTGTAGACTTTCTATGCGCTGTATATAATAGGGGGTGTAGACTCTCTATGCGCTGTATATAATAGGGGGGTGTAGACTTTCTATGCACTGTATATAATAGGGGGTGTAGACTTTCTATGCGCTGTATATAATAGGGGGGTGTAGACTTTCTATGCGCTGTATATAATAGGGGTGTAGACTTTCTATGCGCTGTATATAATAGGGGGTGTAGACTCTCTATGCGCTGTATATAATAGGGGGTGTAGACTTTCTATGCGCTGTATATAATAGGGGGGTGTAGACTCTCTATGCGCTGTATATAATAGGGGGTGTAGACTTTCTATGCGCTGTATATAATAGGGGGTGTAGACTTTCTATGCGCTGTATATAATAGGGGGTGTGTAGACTTTCTATGCGCTGTATATAATAGGGGGTGTAGACTCTCTATGCGCTGTATATAATAGGGGGTGTAGACTTTCTATGCGCTGTATATAATAGGGGTGTAGACTTTCTATGCACTGTATATAATAGGGGGTGTAGACTTTCTATGCGCTGTATATAATAGGGGGGTGTAGACTTTCTATGTGCTGTGTTGGTGGCGCTGCCCGTCATTATGCCATGTTTTGCTCGTGCCGGTGTTTGCTCCAGTGAGCTGCACTGATCATGTCGCCGTCACAGTCTGGGCGTTGTTTTCCAGAAAGAAGGATGTTATGAAAAAGCTGGAAAAGATTCGCTTGGGAAACGCTGCTCCCTCGAAAAAGAAGAAACGCAAACTCCCCGCGGCGCCTTCCAACCAACCCAGGATCGACAACATCTTCCCCAACACAAAATCCAGGCGGACGGAGCAGGTGAGGAGGACGAGGCAATCAACAGATTCTCAGTTTGTTCCCAGATCCTTTAATCTCGCTGTGTCCATGTTTATATATATTGTTACTTTGTGTCCTTTTCACTGTTCTGCGTGTATTGTGTATACATCCCCTTTCTCTCTGTACACAGGACGCTCACCAGAAGACACGTCCCCCCAAGCAGTAACAGACGCTGAGCAGGAGCTCACACCCGCTATGGATCCACTGGATTATTCTGTGCACTTTATGAATCTTATATTTTTTATAAACCGTGATTTTTTAATTTATTTTTCCTCTTCTTTTTTTTGTCTATCCTCGTCAGTCGTGTTGGGAAATGACAGGTAACGCCCCCCCCCCCCGGGTAACTCTGCACACTTGGCTTTAGACGCTGTTCATGACGGGTAACGCCCCCCCCCCCGGGTAACTCTGCACACTTGGCTTTAGACGCTGTTCATGACGGGTAACGCCCCCCCCTCCCGGGTAACTCTGCACACTTGGCTTTAGACGCTGTTCATGACGGGTAACGCCCCCCCCTCCCGGGTAACTCTGCACACTTGGCTTTAGACGCTGTTCATGACGGGTAACGCCCCCCCCCCTCCCGGGTAACTCTGCACACTTGGCATTAGATGCTGTTCATGACGGGTAACGCCCCCCCCCTCCGGGTAACTCTGCACACTTGGCTTTAGACGCTGTTCATGATGGGTAACGCCCCCCCCCTCCCGGGTAACTCTGCACACTTGGCATTAGATGCTGTTCATGACGGGTAACGCCCCCCCCTCCGGGTAACTCTGCACACTTGGCTTTAGACGCTGTTCATGAATGATGGGTAACGCCCCCCCCCTCCCAGGTAACTCTGCACACTTGGCTTTAGACGCTGTTCATGACGGGTAACGCCCCCCCCCTCCCGGGTAACTCTGCACACTTGGCATTAGATGCTGTTCATGACGGGTAACGCCCCCCCCCCCTCGGGTAACTCTGCCACACTTGGCTTTAGACGCTGTTCATGATGGGTAACGCCCCCCCCCTCCCGGGTAACTCTGCACACTTGGCATTAGATGCTGTTCATGACGGGTAACGCCCCCCCCCTCCGGGTAACTCTGCACACTTGGCTTTAGACGCTGTTCATGAATGATGGGTAACGCCCCCCCCCTCCCGGGTAACTCTGCACACTTGGCTTTAGACGCTGTTCTCCTTTAGATATAAATGTAAGACATTCTTTTGGTTGCAGAGCCCACACATCTTATATACATTATATATATTTATACGATCTGTGTACCTTTTGTGTTGCTGGTGTCATTTTACCGCCCCCCCCCCCTGCGTCCTTTATAAACTGCTGCCCATTTCACATTGAAGACACTTTGTCTTCCCTGCATTAACCTATTCACTGCTGAAGACGTGTGAGGAACGTCCTAGGAGTCTCCTGCTGTATGCGGAGGATTTTCCCCACACGTTTCTATGTACAGCTTGGAAAAAAGACGAGACAGAGGAGATATGATAGAAACATTTAAATACGTAAAGGGAATCCACAAGGTAGAGGAAGGGAGTATATTTAAAAGGAAACAAAGTAGCAAAACAAGAGGACATAGTCTTAGATTAGAGGGGCAAAGGTTTAAAAGTAACATCAGGAAGCATTATTTTACTGAGAGGGTGGTGGATACATGGAACAGTCTTCCAGTAGAAGTGGTAGAGGCCAAAACAGTGATTGAATTTAAGCAGGCATGGGATAGGCATAAGGCTATCCTAAACAAAAGATAAATCCAGGTAAAGTATCCATGTAATTGGGCGACTAGATGGGCCGAAAGGTTCTTATCTGCCGACATTTTTCTATGTTTCTATGTCTACCCAGGAGCTCCCTCCATACTCGCCTCTCTCCTCCGGGGTCCCGTGGCGTTCTGACTTCCTCGAAGTTAGCAGCTGCTTCTGAGGTCCATCCTGGCTTTAATGACATCATCACGTCCGACGCAATAACGTCATTTTCACGCGACCACCCGGCAAAGATCACCTGAAAGGAGGGGGGTCCTTTCGAAGGAGGTGAGAGGGGTAAAGCCAGGCACCGCTGAGAAGGAGAGAGGGGCGATGCTTGACATTAACCCCTTAGGTGCTGGTCCATGATTCGACGCCGGATTGTGACCTAGTTCCAGTGGGGGTCACCATCTTAGATGGCAGCTCCACCTCTGGGTCACCCCTCATCATCTGACGTCATCGCACATGGTGTGATGACGTCATTCAGCCGGGGGAACCTCTAGCTGCCCGGGGATTTCCTAAGGAAATCCTAATGGTGGAGATTGGGGGTTCCTTTAAACCCCCATATCTCCCGATCGGTGGCAGCTAGGGGGGGCCAGAGCATGACCGTTCCAATGATACTAAACCTGGCCATGTTCAAATTAAGAAAAAAAAATAATAAAACTTCTCTATTGCTGCATTAATAAAATAAAACACAAAAATTGTTCCCATTTAGATTATAATGAGTGCAGTACTATTATTCAAACGATTTTTTTCTATGGGGGGGGGTTTAACTAAAAATCATGTAATTCAACCAAAAAAATTGTAACGAGTCCCCATTTTTTTTACGCAACCCATAGAATATACAACCGCAAACGCTCGCATGTTAAAAAAAAATCACTTTACACGCTGTAGATGATTGAAAATTCAAATTTTATTGCATTTTTTTGTTATTATATTCAGGCAGGACATGACGTATACATATAATAATGAAATATTATGAATCTGTTGAATCTGCCGGAATAAATGATATATAATGTGTCTGGGTCGTATAATGAAACGTGACTTCAAATCGCGTTTAAACATGAGCAAAAGCGGTAAAACTGAGCTCACAGGGGTGAAATGGCTCAGCAGCGAAGGGGTTAAGCTGTGTTTGGGGAGAGATACATAGAATTATGGAACATCTCATGATCCTGGATAAGGGACGCTCACCCTGTGTATAGTGAATTGTGTAGGTGTGTGTCACTTCAGAGGGACGCTCACCCTGTGTATAGTGAATTGTGTAGGTGTGTGTCACTTCAGAGGGACGCTCACCCTGTGTATAGTGAATTGTGTAGGTGTGTGTCACTTCAGAGGGACGCCCACCCTGTGTATAGTGAATTGTGTAGGTGTGTGTCACTTCAGAGGGACGCTCACCCTGTGTATAGTGAATTGTGTAGGTGTGTGTCACTTCAGAGGGACGCTCACCCTGTGTATAGTGAATTTGTAGGTGTGTGTCACTTCAGAGGGACGCGCCCACCCTGTGTATAGTGAATTGTGTAGGTGTGTGTCACTTCAGAGGGACGCCCACCCTGTGTATAGTGAATTGTGTAGGTGTGTGTCACTTCAGAGGGACGCTCACCCTGTGTATAGTGAATTGTGTAGGTGTGTGTCACTTCAGAGGGACGCTCACCCTGTGTATAGTGAATTGTGTAGGTGTGTGTCACTTCAGAGGGAGGCTCACCCTGTGTATAGTGAATTGTGTAGGTGTGTGTCACTTCAGAGGGAGGCTCACCCTGTGTATAGTGAATTGTGTAGGTGTGTGTCACTTCAGAGGGAGGTTCACAATGTATAGATATTAATATTCACATTTAATAGTGTGAGATTTTATTTTGTCTCTAATCCTGGGCTGTCAGGCTCCGCCCCCCCCCCCCCGATGTTGAAGCATACAATTCCCATAATTCTTTCAATGCCATATATGGCCAGAGAATCATGGAAGTTGTAGTTCAGAAACCTATTGGGGGGGTCGGAGTTTGTCAACTCTGCTCCATACCTTTTCCTTTTACCCTTTGTGGTTATATGCCGGTGTTTGTATCGTTTGTGTTATATGCCGGTGTTTGTATCGTTTGTGTTATATGCCGGTGTTTGTATCGTTTGTGTTATATGCCGGTGTTTGTATCGTTTGTGTTATATGCCGGTGTTTGTATCGTTTGTGTTATATGCCGGTGTTTGTATCGTTTGTGTTATATGCCGGTGTTTGTATCGTTTGTGTTATATGCCGGTGTTTGTATCGTTTGTGTTATATGCCGGTGTTTGTATCGTTTCTAAGCTGAGTGTTCGAGACACTGCGCTTAGTTTTGTAATGAGAAGCTTTATAAATCTCTTTATTTCTGCTTTTATATCTTGGTGCCGCCCGCACTCTGTTTATTATACAATGTTTATACAATGTTTAACCTGGAAACATTATTCATTTGTGAAAGTATAATAAAAGGTTTCTGTTTGTATTTGTTTATAAAGCTAAGCTATGTTTACACTAATATACATGTAATTTCATCATAGTGCGGTGTCTGGCTGCCATCTCTGCAATGACTTTAATCCAGGGGATCTCCGCACCCAGCATTAAGACGGTTTGCGTTCGCGGTGAAAGCCGAGCCGGCTGCTCGTGCCTCTTTTTATGTCTTTATACATATGAAGAAAGAATCGATTTCTAGAACCTGAACACCTGACAGTGCGCCGGGCTCTATTCCATACCTGACAGTGCGCCGGGCACTATTCCATACCTGACAGTGCGCCGGCTCTATTCCATACATGACAGTGCGCCGGGCTCTATTCCATACCTGACAGTGCGCCGGGCTCTATTCCATACCTGACAGTGCGCCGAGCTCTATTCCATACCTGACAGTGCGCCGGGCTCTATTCCATACCTGACAGTGCGCCGGGCTCTATTCCATACCTGACAGTGCGCCGGGCTCTATTCCATACCTGACAGTGCGCCGAGCTCTATTCCATACCTGACAGTGCGCTGGGCTCTATTCCATACCTGACAGTGTGCCGGGCTCTATTCCATACCTGACAGTGCGCCGAGCTCTATTCCATACCTGACAGTGCGCCGGGCTCTATTCCATACCTGACAGGGCGCCGGCTCTATTCCATACCTGACAGTGCGCCGGGCTCTATTCCATACCTGACAGTGTGCCGGGCTCTATTCCATACCTGACAGTGTGCCGGGCTCTATTCCATACCTGACAGTGCGCCGGGCTCTATTCCATACCTGACAGGGCGCCGGCTCTATTCCATACCTGACAGTGTGCTGGGCTCTATTCCATACCTAACAGTGCGCCGGGCTCTATTCCATACCTGACAGTGCGCCGGGCTCTATACCATACCTGACAGGGCGCCGGCTCTATTCCATACCTGACAGTGTGCTGGGCTCTATTCCATACCTGATAGTGCGCCGGGCTCTATTCCATACCTGACAGTGTGCTGGGCTCTATTCCATACATGACAGTGCGCCGGGCTCTATTCCATACCTGACAGTGTGCCGGGCTCTATTCCATACCTGACAGTGCGCCGGGCTCTATTCCATACCTGACAGTGTGCTGGGCTCTATTCCATACCTGATAGTGCGCCGGGCTCTATTCCATACCTGACAGTGTGCTGGGCTCTATTCCATACATGACAGTGCGCCGGGCTCTATTCCATACCTGACAGTGTGCCGGGCTCTATTCCATACCTGACAGTGTGCCGGGCTCTATTCCATACCTGACAGTGTGCCGGGCTCTATTCCATACCTGACAGTGCGCCGGGCTCTATTCCATACCTGACAGTGCGCCGGGCTCTATTCCATACCTGACAGTGCGCCGGGCACTATTCCATACCTGACAGTGCGCCGGGCTCTATTCCATACCTGACAGGGCGCCGGCTCTATTCCATACCTGACAGTGTGCTGGGCTCTATTCCATACCTGACAGTGCGCCGGCTCTATTCCATACCTGACAGTGTGCTCGGGCTCTATTCCATACCTGACAGTGCGCGGGCTCTATTCCATACCTGACAGTGTGCTGGGCTATTCCATACATGACAGTGCGCCGGGCTCTATCCATACTGACAGTGCGCTGGGCTCTATTCCATACCTGACAGTGCGCCGGGCTCTATTCCATACCTGACAGTGCGCCGGCTCTATTCCATACCTGACAGTGCGCCGGGCTCTATTCCATACCTGACAGTGCGCCGGCTCTATTCCATACCTGACAGTGCGCCGGGCTCTATTCCATACCTGACAGTGCGCCGGGCTCTATTCCATACCTGACAGTGCGCCGGGTCTATTCCATACCTGACAGTGCGCCGGCTCTATTCCATACCTGACAGTGCGCCGGGCACTATTCCATACCTGACAGTGCGCCGGCTCTATTCCATACCTGACAGTGCGCCGGCTCTATTCCATACCTGACAGTGCGCCGGGCTCTATTCCATACCTGACAGGGCGCCGGCTCTATTCCATACCTGACAGTGTGCTGGGCTCTATTCCATACCTGACAGGGCGCCGGCTCTATTCCATACCTGACAGTGTGCTGGGCTCTATTCCATACCTGACAGTGTGCTGGGCTCTATTCCATACCTGACAGTGCGCCGGGCACTATTCCATACCTGACAGTGCGCCGGGCTCTATTCCATACCTGACAGGGCGCCGGCTCTATTCCATACCTGACAGTGCGCCGGGCTCTATTCCATACCTGACAGTGCGCCGGGCACTATTCCATACCTGACAGTGCGCCGGGCTCTATTCCATACCTGACAGTGCGCCGGGCTCTATTCCATACCTGACAGTGCGCCGGGCTCTATTCCATACCTGACAGTGCGCCGGGCTCTATTCCATACCTGACAGTGCGCCGGCTCTATTCCATACCTGACAGTGCGCCGGGCTCTATTCCATACCTGACAGTGCGCCGGCTCTATTCCATACCTGACAGTGCGCCGGGCACTATTCCATACCTGACAGTGCGCCGGCTCTATTCCATACCTGACAGTGCGCCGGGCACTATTCCATACCTAACAGTGCGCCGGCTCTATTCCATACCTGACAGTGCGCCGGGCACTATTCCATACCTGACAGTGCGCCGGCTCTATTCCATACCTGACAGTGCGCCGGCCTATATCCCATACCTGACAGTGCGCCGGGCTCTATTCCATACCTGACAGTGCGCCGGGCTCTATTCCATACCTGACAGTGCCCGGCTCTTATCCATACCTGACAGTGCGCCGGGCTCTATTCCATACCTGACAGTGTGCCGGGCTCTATTCCATACCATGACAGTGCGCGCGCCAGCGCTCTATTCCATACATGCGGGACAGTGCGCCTGACAGGCTCTATTCCATACCTGACAGTGCGCCGGCTCTATTCCATACCTGACAGTGCGCCGGGCTCTATTCCATACATGACAGTGCGCCGGGCTCTATTCCATACCTGACAGTGCGCGGCTCTATTCCATACCTGGACAGTGCGCCGGGCTCTATTCCATACCTGACAGTGCGCCGGGCTCTATTCCATACCTGACAGTGCGCCGGGCTCTATTCCATACATGACAGTGCGCCGAGCTCTATTCCATACCTGACAGTGTCTGCTGGGCTCTATTCCATACCTGACAGTGTGCTGGCTCTATTCCACCTGACAGTGGCTGGGCTCTATTCCATACATGACAGTGCGCCGGGCTCTATTCCATACCTGACAGTGCGCCGAGCTCTATTCCAACCTGACAGTGCGCCGGGCTCTATTCCATACCTGACAGTGCGCCGGGCTCTATTCCATACCTGACAGTGCGCCGGGCTCTATTCCATACCTGACAGTGTGCTGGGCTCTATTCCATACCTGACAGTGTGCTGGGCTCTATTCCATACATGACAGTGCGCCGGGCTCTATTCCATACCTGACAGTGCGCCGAGCTCTATTCCATACCTGACAGTGCGCCGGGCTCTATTCCATACCTGACAGTGGCGCCGGGGCTCTATTCCATACCTGACAGGCGCCGGGGCTCTATTCCATACATGACAGTGCGCCGGGCACTATTCCATACCTGACAGTGTGCTGGGCTCTATTCCATACCATGACAGTGCGCCGGGCTCTATTCCATACCTGACAGTGCGCCAGGCTCTATTCCATACCTGACAGTGCGCCGGGCTCTATTCCATACCTGACGCTAACATGGAGACGGTGAGCAGGATAATGCTCGCCTGCCGATCCTCCCTCACCATCTCCATGTTATGACGCTACCTTGTCCCGGAATGCAGCACTAACCTCCCTGATACTGCGGCAGCACAGAAGCTCTATGGGGTATCAGCTCCTGGACTCCATAGAAGGCTGCGCTTCCGGGCCGCGAGCTCTGCATGACCTTGCTCTCGCGCAGCGCCGCAAAGTGATCGCGGAGGGAGTCTAGGAACTATTCGTCACCAGTCTCACTCTGCTCCCGGGGAGAAGATGTGACGGATCGGGCTGTCTTTGCGCCGAGGGATGAGAGGCGAGAATGGGATTTTTAAGGGGTTTTAAATGGTTTTGCATTTGCAGAATCATTTAGCAGCTACTTTAAGAAGGTGTTAAAATTATAGCTTGCGCGTCCCTTTTGCGCTGGCAGTTAAATACCTCACTCATTGAGACGCTATAAATAGATTGCACTCCCCGTGTTAGGTATAGGAGACGCTATAAATAGATTGTGCTCCCCATGTTAGGTATAGGAGGCGCTATAAATAGATTGTGCTCCCCATGTTAGGTATAGGAGGCGCTATAAATAGATTGCGCTCCCCGTGTTAGGTATAGGAGACGCTATAAATAGATTGCACTCCCCATGTTAGGTATAGGAGACGCTATAAATAGATTGCACTCCCCATGTTAGGTATAGGAGACGCTATAAATAGATTGCACTCCCCATGTTAGGTATAGGAGACGCTATAAATAGATTGCACTCCCCATGTTAGGTATAGGAGACGCTATAAATAGATTGCGCTCCCCGTGTTAGGTATAGGAGACGCTATAAATAGATTGCGCTTCCCGTGTTAGGTATAGGAGACGCTATAAATAGATTGCGCTTCCCGTGTTAGGTATAGGAGACGCTATAAATAGATTGCGCTTCCCGTGTTAGGTATAGGAGGCGCTATAAATAGATTGTGCTCCCCATGTTAGGTATAGGAGGCGCTATAAATAGATTGTGCTCCCCATGTTAGGTATAGGAGGCGCTATAAATAGATTGTGCTCCCCGTGTTAGGTATAGGAGACGCTAAAATAGATTGTGCTCCCATGTTAGGTATAGGAGACGCTATAAAATAGATTGTGCTCCCCATGTTAGGTATAGGAGACGCTATAAATAGATTGCGCTTCCCGTGTTAGGTATAGGAGGCGCTATAAATAGATTGCGCTCCCCGTGTTAGGTATAGGAGACGCTATAAATAGATTGCACTCCCCATGTTAGGTATAGGAGACGCTATAAATAGATTGTGCTCCCCATGTTAGGTATAGGAGGCGCTATAAAGGATTTGCTCCCCGTTAGGTATAGGAGACGCTATAAATAGATTGTGCTCCCCATGTTAGGTATAGGAGACGCTATAAATAGATTGCGCTCCCCGTGTTAGGTATAGGAGACGCTATAAATAGATTGTGCTCCCCATGTTAGGTATAGGAGGCGCTATAAATAGATTGTGCTCCCCGTGTTAGGTATAGGAGGCGCTATAAATAGATTGTGCTCCCCATGTTAGGTATAGGAGGCGCTATAAATAGATTGTGCTCCCCATGTTAGGTATAGGAGACGCTATAAATAGATTGTGCTCCCCATGTTAGGTATAGGAGGCGCTATAAATAGATTGTGCTCCCCGTGTTAGGTATAGGAGGCGCTATAAATAGATTGTGCTCCCCGTGTTAGGTATAGGAGGCGCTATAAATAGATTGTGCTCCCCGTGTTAGGTATAGGAGGCGCTATAAATAGATTGTGCTCCCCATGTTAGGTATAGGAGGCGCTATAAATAGATTGTGCTCCCCATGTTAGGTATAGGAGGCGCTATAAATAGATTGCGCTCCCCATGTTAGGTATAGGAGACGCATAGTTCAGTAAGCTCGTGCAAGCTGCGAAACGCAAAACCTTTTCACCTGACTGTAACATCAAGATGGAAATATCGATACCAGACGTTAAACCTATCCTAGCGCTCATGATTACATAACAAGACGCGACATTAGCAACAGCTATGGAATAGAGCCTGTGTTTGTGTAACGGGTGCTATGGCGCTCACACAAGAGTAGCGAGGTTGAGATCTTGTTGGACAGAGATATCTGCTTGATGGTTGCAAAACACACAGTAATTACAGACTTATACTCCTTGGCTTTGGAGTATGACAGGACAACTGATCTGCTACTAAGTTCCAAAGGTTTCGAGACCAACGGACAACGTAGAGCACACAACAATACAGATGGCTTCAATACTTGAGTGGGTGAACCGAGGTAATTTGTTTGACAGTCAACGTATCGTGCAGACTGCAGGGCAGTCACTGACCTGACAGACATACAGGGTTATTCAAAGAGAATCGAGAAGTCAGCGCACGTTCGGTGACTTTTCGTTCTCTTCAATTCGGGCCGATTCGGCAATCCCATTTCGGCGACCCTGCGGTGTATTCAGCAAGCACCACAGGGCTGTCGAAGCACAGGGAAAAGCCACCGCAAAAACCTGGCGAATGCACGCCAAAACCCACAAAAACATCTGGATTAACCCGCCTAAGGCCCCGGAAAAACCCGAGCAGGAGCCGATCACACGCAGCGAAGCCGCTGGAAAAAGCCGACACCGCAGACGAGTGAAGTGATTAAATTAGCAAAAAACAGTTTGCTTGAATGTTTGAAAAGTGAAACACTGTTTGCAAAGAAACTACTGAGCGAAACTGTCTGAAATTTACATATAAAATCCAATGAATGATAATAAAAAGGGAAGTTACAGAAAAAAGAACTAACTTATAATAAAAAAAAAAATCAGACTTTTTAAAAGAAAAAAAAAATCCAGAAGAATGCTTAAAATGTCCTAAAAAATCTATAAATAAAGAGACTTTTTGCTGCAGAATAAAATAATAAACGGTGAAAAATACAAACAAAGTGGTAGGCGCCCCTGCCTGTACCGCCACCAACTATCCAAAGCAGTGGTTTCCCCCAAACCAGTGTGTAAAGATTATAAAATACGTATCTGGCGGCGCGATGGCAGTCGCTTATGGATCGTGTGATGGTTCTCTTTAGAAATACCGTCCACATGTGACATGAAAAGACAATAAAAGGTACAATAGTGCAGAGCGATAACCATTGTAGATAATAAACTTGTGATACTGCTCCCACTCACAAAAGAAGAGCCCCAACACTGGCTCTGAGCAGGTCAACACATTCGGTCATTAGTTTCTGTATTGAAGGAGGCGACCCACAACCTTCAAAGATGCCGGTCCTCCTCTGGTACCGATACTTATGGAAACATGCAACAAAAGGAAAACTTTCCTGTGTAGAACTGTTGAAAGTACAATATAAGTACATGTATGGGGATCGTACTCACATGTGTTGGAGCTTATAGCCAAGCTCTGGGGTCAATTGCCTGTGGACTTTTTTACGGTAAAGCCCATAGAAAACCTCTGTACTCAGCAACACACCGGGGACTGGTGCAAGTATAAAAATTTATTTGAACATAAAAACAAATAAAATGGATCAACATGGCTCAGCCAGTATACCCAGACGCGTTTCGCCACGTAGCGCGGCTTCCTCAGTCGGTTTACAGGTGATATAATGTACCTTTTATTGTCTTTTCATGTCACATGTGGACGGTATTGCTAAAGAGAACCATCACACGATCCATAAGCGACTGCCATCGCGCCGCCAGATACGTATTCTAAAATAATAAACGGTTTATTAGATATTGGATTAAAACGGGAATATTTTTAACATTGAAGCCTATGGGATTCGCCTGAATAAATCTGCCGCATGAAACCACCGAATGGCAGGGCATTCCGGGAACCTTTCACTGCTGGTTTGTGTTCTCTGAATAGCCGAAGCAGTGCATTTTTATGGGGATTTCACTGCCCTCGAACAGGCACCGTATGTGCAGGCAATTCGCCAGGATTTGGCTTATTGCCTGCTCTCTGGATAGCCGAATGGCCAAGAAAGGTAACCGCACGCTGATTTTCACTGTTCGGTTACATTTCTGCAGCCATTCGGATCTCTTTGAATAACCCTGTTAGTGTTTTCTGATAAGCTCAGACTGGTATGTTGTAACTTGAAATCACCAGGGTTTACTGACACACATAAAGGCTTAAAGCTGGTACCAACCCGGGTATACTTGGCAAACTGAGCATGACAATCCTATGCAGAAAACAAACAGTGTCTCGCTATTACGGATTGTACAGAAATACACAACCTTAAATCATGAACCTTGGGCCTGGAATAGAACTCCGATAAGGCTGTAGGAAGTACACCAGAGCAAGGAGGGGAATATCCCCATGTATTGAGTAAAACCCCAAGCAGCCTGCATAGGGTTAAAACAACGACGCTCAGTATTAGCAAGCGCTATAGTACGTAGCATAGAATGGTTAAAACAAGCCGGGTCAAAATCAGGAGCAGGGATCGTAGACGTAAACGGGTCGGCAACTGGAATATCAATGATAGCAATGGGAAGCAATGCGGGAACAGAACTCCACGTCAGGGCGACGGGGCATCTCCTCGCGCCCTGCTTTAAACCCGGCGGCTCCTCGTGACCACACCAGGCCTCGCCCCCTCAGACGCCACTCGGCCATTACAAGGTGCTGGCACCCGACCAGCCAGTGGCACCGAACTATGCCAAGACCCCCTGGGCAGCACAGCAGGGGCTGAGGATGTAACAGTTTGTTTATAATAAATATGAGAGGCTGAGCGCATATAGAATAATGGAATATAACATATGTAGGATGCAACGCGTTCACTCCCATCACGCCGAGGAGGGGCAACACAGCAGCAGCTCCAACCGTATAGAAAGAAAACACATTGTTACTATAGGTGCTGTAAGATAACACACAGCCTGCAGAATATAATGAGATTTTTGGTTCATGTATAATGGCCATTAGAAGTGTAAGCCCACTGGCCAGCAGCACGGGGAATCCGATTGGTGCATCCTGTAATAAACACACTGTCAAAAAAGCAAAGCGACTGTGAAAAAACTACAATAAAGTGCCGACATGTAAAGCGCGCTGCTATATGGTGCTACATCAAGTAAATCATTCTAGAAATGATAAACAATGCATGGAGTGAAAATAAAGCTGATCAGGCAACACACTGACCCCCAGCGTGACCCCCACCATGAGGGCTCTGCTTTTTTTCAACACAGAAAATGCCTGTTTTGTGTTTTTTTTCTCTCCGCATACATATTTTTTTTTGCAGTTCTTTGCACAGCGGGATTAGATTAGGATCTGCTTTGCCATTGGCCGTTATCCATTCGCGGCTCACAAATATCGGCTGTGACGGAACCGTTCTCTTCCGACTGTCCTGGTTCTCCAACACCCCTTCGTTGCGGTCAGCCCGGCTACTGGGAGCGCTGTCCTCAGCGCCTCGAGCAGCTTGACCCGCTGCTTCTGTTTCTTTGCCCTGGAGCCGTTAGGAATTTCCAGAAGGCCGCTCTGTGCCTTCTGAGGTAAACCAGATAGATTTAGATTTCAGTAAGGCTTTTGATACTGTTCCGCATAGAAGGCTTATCAATAAATTGCAATCTTTGAGCTTGGATTCCAATATTGTTGAATGGATTAGGCAGTGGCTGAGTGACAGACAACAGAGGGTTGTGGTAAATGGAGTTTATTCGGCGCAAGGTCTTGTTACCAGTGGGGTACCTCAGGGGTCAGTACTTGGACCCATTCTATTTAATATTTTTATTAGTGATATTGCAGAAGGTATTAATGGAAAAGTATGTCTTTTTGCTGATGACACAAAGATTTGCAACAGGGTTGACGTTCCTGGAGGGATCAGCCAAATGACAAATGATTTAGGTAAACTGAAAAAATGGTGGGAGCTGTGACAATTGAGTTTTAATGTGGATAAGTGCAAGATAATGCACCTGGGACGTAAAAACCCAAGGGCTGAATATAGAATATTTGATACATCTGAGGGTTGGGATTTAGGGGTTATTATTTCAGAGGATCTAAGGGTAAGTAGTCAATGTAATAGAGGCAGGAAATGCTGGCAGAATGCTTGGAAATGCTGGCAGAATGCTTGGTTGTGTAGGGAGAGCCTGTATTAGCAGTAGGAAAAGGGAAGTGCTCATGCCACTGTACAGAGCACTGGTGAGACCTCACTTGGAGTACTGTGTGCAGTACTGGAGACCGTATCTCCAGAAGGATATAGACATCTTAGAGAGAGTTCAGAGAAGGGCTACTAAAATGGTGTACGGCTTGAAGGAGAAGTGTTACCAGGAAAGGGTTAATGATCTTAACATGTACAGCTTGGAAAAAAGACGAGACAGAGGAGATATGATAGAAACATTTAAATACGTAAAGGGAATCCACAAGGTAGAGGAAGGGAGTATATTTAAAAGGAAACAAAATAGCAAAACAAGAGGACATAGTCTTAGATTAGAGGGGCAAAGGTTTAAAAGTAACATCAGGAAGCATTATTTTACTGAGAGGGTGGTGGATACATGGAACAGTCTTCCAGTAGAAGTGGTAGAGGCCAAAACAGTAATTGAATTTAAGCAAGCATGGGATAGGCATAAGGCTATCCTAAACAAAAGATAAATCCAGGTAAAGTATCCATGTAATTGGGCAGACTAGATGGGCCGAAAGGTTCTTATCTGCCGACATTTTTCTATGTTTCTATGTTTCTAAACCAAATGATGTAATATATATTTAAAAACACATAATATAAATTGAACATAAAGTCTCTTGGGGTTTGAAGCATGGAGCGTTACATCAACTCCACGACACCGGCTCCATGCTGAGCCAGTCACTGTATTAGTGTCTCGACTTTGAATATTTGTGAGACGGTCGTTGACACCGGCAGAGCCGCCGCTCGCTCACGTTCAGCTCCATGTAGACTTATAGACGGCTGAACGCTGGCGCTCGGTGACGCAGAGCTCACGTTGCGCTCCAGTGATGTAGTCAAAGGGCCACAGCGTCTCAAGTGCCAGAGACATGTTCTGTGCTCAGCAGCAGAGCAGACCAGCATTGCTCGCCCACTCAGACCACCAGGCGTGTGGGACATAGGCTGAAGGGGCCTGGCAGCTGCCTGAAAGGACCACCATGAATATAGCCCCTTCCCCCAAAAAAAGGTAAACAGAAGAGGTGACAACATGCGTATTTATTAAGAATGCATTATTAGTCTAATTTGTAACAGATGTTTGCCCCCGGGGACCGGCACCCCTAGGGCCCTCATGCTGGGTTACATCTTCCTGCTTAACATGGTGATGCTGAGCTTCTGCAATATGGGAGGAGGGATACATAACTTCGGCAGTGCCTGCACCTGTCTGGGCATCATGGCAATAAATGGTCTCCCAGCCAGGAAAATAATAACTACAAGACAGCGGCTGCAGTAACACAATATATCTCTGTATTAAAGATGGGGCAGGACAGAATAAGGCAGCAGTAACACGAATAAGAATTATACCCCTATCCTCTTCTTACACTTCTCCCATGTAAGTTACCTTCTTAAACCTACTAACTCCCAAGCCCCCCTACCCGCCCTGACCTTTCCTCTTACCCCACAAAAGGCTCCTTATCGCGCCTTCACTGAAGAGTGTGTTCCCAGCCTTATCACTCCTTCAATGAACTCCTCACTTCTTGCTCCTATTTCGGGGGGGCTCCAAAACCATTGCCAGATAACATCGGCAAATGCAATGCACCACACATATTGCCCAGAAATAGCGGCCCCACGTGGCTAAGTAGCGTGACCACACATCTTCTCAGGGGTCTCTTTATATCGCAAATAGCAGGCCGAGAGAATCTGCAAACCAGGAAGGCACCGGAGATTGGCCATACGAAACCACACTCACCCCGTACCCTGCAGACCCTCCCCCTACCATTGCATCCCCACGTGCCAGGCCGCTATTTCACCACTCACAATACCTATCTCTTCTCTAGCTTGTCACGTCCATGTTGGAAAGGGACCGGATAAGAACCCAATAGAGGAATCTGTAGGATGCCTGGAGACGCTCTGGAGGAGCTGAGTAAATCTTAGGGCAAGATTAGAGGACAGCACTGAGATACTGTGAAGTAGAGGAGCTATTGTTTCACTCAGAGAGAGAACAATTGTGAAGCGATGCCAGAGAGCGTTCACCAGGTTTATATAGTGGACAGGGTGGAGGTGGACACACCTCTACCCTGAGCACTGCCTCCACCAAGTCCTGTTGGAGGTCAGTTAGAAGACTCCCCCCTGTGATCTCTGCAGGGCTCTGACTCCACCACCTTCCAACCATGGAGGTCTCGATCTGCCCCCGGGCGCCATCTTGGCCAGCTCCGCCTGGCCGGCGTCCCACGTGTGGGGTGGTGGCCGCATGGACGGCGGAACGCCATGCCCTGACACCCAGGGAACGCCGCTGACGGGGAGCGGCCATCTGGATCGGGGGAGCCGCGGACCGAGGACCCCGATGGCTCCAGGGAGCGGCGGCTCGGGAGCCTGCGGACCCGGAGGGGGCACTCGCGGCCATGCGAGGCCGGGGGCGGCGGCTGGTGAGACGTGACAGAACCCCCCCAGAAGGAGCGACCTCCGGGCGCGAACGGGACCAGGCCTCGAGGGATGCACCCCATGAAAGGCGCGAAGCAGGTCAGGGGCGTGTACCTGAGAGGCAGGTTCCCAGGAACGCTCCTCAGGGCCGTACCCCTTCCAGTCTACTAGATACTGGAGCCGACCACGGTGCATGCGGGAATCAAGGATCTCAGCAACTTCATATTCCAGGTCGTCGTCCACCAGAACGGGGGGAGGTGGAGACGGGGTCCTGTCAGGGAAGGGATCAGGGGTCCAGGGTTTCAACAGGGAGACGTGAAATACTGGATGAATGCGGAGCGAGGATGGCAATGCAAGTTTGAGAGCTACCGGGTTAATGATGGAAAGGACCTGAAAGAGGCCAAGATATCGAGGGCCCAATTTTTTGGACGGGCAGGAGAGCTTCAGATGAGTTGTCGACAAAAGGACGTAATCTCCAACTTGATAGTCAGGAGGAGGGTGACGAAGTTTGTCGGCTTTCAGTTTGTATCTGGCTTGAGCTAGTAGAAGGTTGTCCTTGGCGATACGGAATTCCTGCTGTAGATCAGCGACATGAGTGGTAGTATCCGGTACCGAGGAAGAAAGGGGCAGATTTGGAATGAACGTGGGATGGTACCCATAATTGGCGAAGAAGGGGGATGTCTTGATCGATTCATGATTGTGTGAATTGTATGCGAATTCCGCAGATGGAAGTAAAGTAATCCAGTCGTCCTGTAGATGAGTGGAGAAACAGCGCAGAAACTGTTTGAGTGTCTGGTTGGTTTTCTCCGATTGGCCGTTGGATTGTGGATGATATGCGGAGGATAGGTTGCCAGTGATGTGGAGAATGGAACAGAAGGCTTTCCAGAATCTAGCGGTGAACTGTGTACCTCGATCCGACGTTATGGAATCAGGGATGCCGTGCAATCGGAAAACGTGGTGGAAGAACATGGAAGCAGTTTCTTTGGCAGTAGGAACCCCTTTGGCGGGGATGAAGTGTGCCATTTTAGTCAGGTGATCCACTACTACCAGGATGGAAGTATGTTGTTGAGAAGGGGGTAGATCGACAATGAAGTCGGTAGAGATGCGGGACCATGGACGGATTGGAATGGGTAGGGGGAGGAGAAGCCCCACAGGTTTGGTATGAGGGCTTTTGTTTCTTTGACAAACAGTGCAAGAGTTGACGTACTGTTTTACCATGTCAGTCATTGAGGGCCACCAAAACTGACGTTTGAGCGTGTGTAAGGTCTTGGATATTCCTGGATGTCCGGATAGTAAAGAATCATGGCATTGGTATAGGGTGTCTAGTCTGGCCTTTTCGGGTACAAATATTCGTCCTTTTCTTATATGAACTCCTTCGGGTGTAACCGGAAGAGACGTGTCGGCTGTTAACTGTTTTATTTTTTCATGGAGTGGTTGGATGGTCCCGAGGAAATGTTCTTCCTTTAGGATGGTGGGTAGTGGAGTGGGTGTAGTAGGTGCGTCGTTGTATCTTCTGGAGAGGGCATCGGCTTTTTCATTCCTTGAGCCGGGTCGATATGTTATGTGGAAAGTAAAGCGGTTGAAGAATAGGGCCCATCGTGCTTGTCTTGGTCATAGTTGTTTAGCGGATTGGAGGTATTCGAGGTTTTTGGGGTCGGTTAGGACCGTTACTGGATGTGTGGCGCCCTCAAGCAAATGGCACCATTCTTCGAAGGCTCTTTTTATGGCGAGGAGTTCTTTGTGCGTGATGTCGTAGTTCTGTTCTGAGTTATTCAGTTTCTTGGAGTAATAGGCTATCGGATGTAAGAGATTGTCAGGGCTGCGCTGGGACAACACTGCTCCTGTGGCGATCTCGGAGGCATCAACTTCTACGAAGAAGGGAAGTTGGGGTTTTGGTAGAGTCAGGACAGGTGCTGTGGTGAAGCACTCTTGGAGTGTGTTGAACGCCCTTTGGGCTTGAGGAGTCCAATGGAAGGGGACTGATGGTTTGGTGAGATGTGTTAACGGATGGATAATGTCAGAGAAGCGTTTGATAAACCGGCGATAAAAATTGGCGAAGCCGATGAATCTTTGTACTTCCTTTTTTGTCCTGGGGATGGGCCAGGTATGAATTGCTTGTATTTTTTGAGGGTCCATTTCTATTAATCCCGGAGATATGATAAATCCTAAAAAGGAAATCTTGGTCGTCTCGAAGACACAAGCTTGGCAAACAGGTGGTGGTCTTTTAAACGTTGTAGCACCATGGTCATATGATGACGATGTTCAGATAGAAGAGGAAAAGATGAGAATGTCGTCTAGATATGCTATAACGAAACAATCCAAGAGATCTCGAAAGATATCGTTTACCAAATGTTGGAAGGTAGCAGAGGCGTTGCACAACCCATATGGCATGACGGTGTATTCGAAGTGGCCATAGCGTGACCGAAAAGCGGTTTTCCACTCGTCGCCATGACGCATTCTCACCAGGTTGTAGGCACCCCGAAGATCCAGTTTAGTGTAAACTTGAGCGGTTTTTAGTCGCTCCAACAATTCAGGGATGAGGGGTAGAGGATATCGGTTCTTTATTGTTATAGCATTCAGTTGTCGATAATCTGTGCAGGGGCGTAGACCCCCATCTTTCTTTTTAACGAAAAATATCCCTGTTCCGGCAGGGGAGGTAGAGGGACGGAGGAATCCCTTACGGAGGTTTTCGTCGATGTATCCTTTGAGGACTGTTAGTTCGGGCTCAGAGAGAGGATATAAACGACCATAGGGTATGACTGCACCAGGCAAGAGATCAATAGGGCAGTCGTAGGGGCGTTTAGGTGGTAAGGTTTCAACCCCCTTTTCATCGAATACATCAGAAAAAGCTTGGTAAGCGTGTGGTAACTGTACTCCTAGACGTACCATATTGGTATCCAGTATGGTGTCAACGGTATGAGCGGCCTGAAGACATCTCTCTTTGCAATAAGGTGAGCAAAAGGAGATCTTGGCTGTAGACCATTGAATGTAGGGGTCGTGTTTATGTAGCCAAGGTAGGCCAAGGATTACTGGAAATATGGGAGATGATACAACATCAAAACGGATCTCTTCTAGATGATTGGTACCTGTAAGCATTTGTAATAAGGCAGACTCCGTAGTGATTGGCCCTGATTTCAAAGGAGACCCATCAACCAGTTGAATTTCAATAGGTGCATTTTTATTGTGTAAAGGGATGCCAATGCATGATGCAGTGGTGGTATCGATGAAACATCCGCTAGCCCCTGAGTCCACCATGGCCCGGAGAGGAATCCTCATCTGCTGCCACTGTAACAAGATGGAGATCATTAGTAGTGGTGAGACGGAGGACTTTCGAGCCGTCAGGGGGAAGATGATGTGACGAGGTTTACCTCTTGTCGGTTTCACCGGACAGGTACGGGCTTGATGGTTGACCCCTCCACAGTACATGCATAGACGTAGCCGTCTGCGTCTTTCTCGTTCCAGTTGTGGCAAACGTCCATCGACGAGACCGATTTGCATAGGTTCTGATGGGGGTTCGGACGGGATCGCTGGAACGGAGGTCCTAGACGTAGGAGGGAGTACAGTGGAGGAGGGGGAACAATTGGTACTCACTAGAGTAGGAGTATTGAGCCGTTCGAGACGGCGTTCTCTGAGACGGCGATCCATTTGGATACAGAAGCGAGTTATCCCTTCAAGAGTGGGTGGTATACCCACGCGTGCTAATTCATCTTTGAGGGGTTCTGAGAGACCCATGCGGAATTGGTCGATAAGAGCCGTTTCGTTCCAACAGGTGTCATGGGCATAGTGGCGGAAATCCGTTATGTATTCCTCCACTGGTCTGCGGCCTTGCCTAAGGGCTCGTATAGCACTTTGAGCGGTGAACTGTTTGTTGGGGTCTTTATACATTGATTCAAGGGCTTCGGCGAACGTGATCCAAGAGTCCAAAACAGGGTCTTGCATATTCAACAAGGTATAGGCCCACTTCTTAGGTTCGCCACCCATCAGAGAGATTACAGTACGGACTTTAACGTAATCGGAAGCGTAGGTGCGAGGCTTTAATGAAAACAGCAGGTGGCAGTCTAGTAGGAATGTGTCAAAACTAGCCCGATTACCACAGAAGCGTTCAGGTAGGAGGACGTTGGGTTCAGGAACCTGGGAGTGGTCATCAGGTCTGCTGCTTTGGTGTGCATGCTGGACATCGGGCGTGGGATAAGGTGGGGGTGCAGCGGTGTTGTGCACCTGGGCCTGAAGATCCCTTTGCTCCATCCGTAGTTCCTGGACGGAACGAGCCAGAGTGGATACCTGCTGGGTGAGGGTAGCGAGGGCACCCATAAGATCCATGGGTTCAGTTGTGGCTTCACAATCTGTCACGTCCATGTTGGAAAGGGACCGGATAAGAACCCAATAGAGGAATCTGTAGGATGCCTGGAGACGCTCTGGAGGAGCTGAGTAAATCTTAGGGCAAGATTAGAGGACAGCACTGAGATACTGTGAAGTAGAGGAGCTATTGTTTCACTCAGAGAGAGAACAATTGTGAAGCGATGCCAGAGAGCGTTCACCAGGTTTATATAGTGGACAGGGTGGAGGTGGACACGCCTCTACCCTGAGCACTGCCTCCACCAAGTCCTGTTGGAGGTCAGTTAGAAGACTCCCCCCTATGATCTCTGCATGTCAGGTGGCGTGTGCGATTCGGATGTGAGCCCAGCAGGCGGCGACACAGTGGGGAGGCCAGACAGATTAGCAAGCAAATAATATAGGTTTAATGAACGCAAATGGAACTTGGCAGCAGGCACTGGAATAGACAGATGATGCCCCTTCTGGACAGCACAGGTAAAAGTCTAATAGCATAGGATGGCGAGCAATGTAGTCCCAGACTGCAGACAGGGTCCACAAAGAATGAATCTGGACGGCTGGCAATGGTACCTTGATTGAAGGTCAGGGAAGGTGGTGAGAGCAGTATGAGCCACCGGTAGATATCCAGACACAGGATAATGAGCTACGTAGTAGAGAGATCCCACTTGTGCAGCAACCAGGAAGTTTTGGCCAAGGACTGAACGGAGATAGAAGCAGGATACCTTTGTAGGCACAGGGTACACTTGTGCAGCAACCGAAGGTTAGGCTTGTGCACCGATTTTTTTTTCGGCTCGATTAGGTTCGATTTTTCGGATTTTTAAACTTTTTGATTCGGCTCATTTCGACCGATTTCTGTTTCGGTTCTGCTCGATTCGTTTTTCGTGCACTTTTTTTTCGGAATATCGACCATTTTTCATATTTTCGTGTCACTTTGCTCGTTTTTTGTATCGACTTTTCGTGATTTCGGAAATTTTCGTTTTTTGGAATTGTACATGTTTTCGGAATTTCGACCATTTTTCGTATTTTCGTGTCACTTTGCTCGGTTTTTGTATCGAATTTTCGTTTTTTCGGAAAGTCTGTTCTCCTCGTTTCAAAGCAATAAATTTCGATTTGACACATTTCAAGTCCATTCGAAAATTCCGAAAATATTTCGTTTCGGCTTGGAAAACTTTTCGGGTCTGCCATTTTCGGATCTAAAAAGTTTCGGAAATTCGGCCGCATCCGAAAACACGAATCGGGAAATTTCATGAAAATTCCGAAACCCGAAACGCACATCCCTACCGAAGGTCTTGACCAAGGATCTTGGATACAGAGCAGGTGGAGATTGCAGGAAGTTCCAGGCAATGAAGGAGGGTGTACGGTGATGTATCCAGGAACATTAGGGCAGAGTAATGGCAGGAATCAGGATAAAGACTGGAACTGAGATGATGGATACTGGAGACACTTGAAACACTGGAAGGCACTGGAGACACTGGAAGGCACTGGATGGACTTGGAGACACTGTACAGCAACAGGAAACACTGGTTCAGCTTGCAGGTATGCACACGGCCAAGTGACTTCAGTCAGGAACCTTAATGCAGAACCAACCTTGCTGGGTCTCTCTGCTATTTATGGAGGCTTAATAGCAGATGGGTTACAGCTGTAACTCCCAAGCTGGACAGGAAAACCCAGGCTGGATCTCCAGGAACCTGGACAAGGTGCTGAGCCTGGGCAAAACCTGGAAATGAAATCCGAGAAAGAGATCCAGGGCAAAGTTCTTAGAGCCAGGCTGTGCATTACAGGTAGATAAGCAGTCTATCAAAGGTGGGGCATGACACTGCAGGGCTCTGACTCCACCCCCTTCCAACCATGGAGGTCTCGATCCGCCCCCGGGCGCCATCTTGGCCAGCTCTGCCTGGCCGGCGTCCCACGTGTGGGGTGGTGGCCGCATGGACGGCGGAACGCCATGCCCTGACAGCCAGGGAACGCCGCCGACGGGGAGCGGCCATCTGGATCGGGGGAGCCGCGGACCGAGGACCCCGATGGCTCCAGGGAGCGGCGGCTCGGGAGCCTGCGGACCCGGAGGGGGCACTCGCGGCCATGCGAGGACAGGGGCGGCGGCTGGTGAGACGTGACATAGCCGTCCCCTAAATGTAGTACCATAATATCTGGCTTACCCCTCTTTCTCCTGGATGTCTTTGCTATTCCCAATAACTGCCCCACCCCCTACCTTGCTTCCCTATCCATCTAATCCCTACTTCAATTACGCTGCACCCCGGGGTTGCTCCTCTCTTGGTTCCAGCAGCATGACTCTCCATCCAGTGCACATAGGAGTGTCCCAGGATCCGCACTCTCATTGCACGTCCTGCAAATAACCAAAATGTAAACTATTAACGGTAATGCACACACACAGTGTACCCGAACTGAACAGAAACCAAAAGAAAAAAGGAAACAAATTATTATTATTAAAACAAAACAATTGTTCCACATAAGTTTTCCCTTCATTTCTTTAATGACCTCACATATCTCCTATACACGTCCCATTTCCATCTCCCCATCTTTTTAATTCGATCCTTTGGGTAACCCAATTCTGCCTCAGTACTAGCAGCTCCTATCCTGAAAGAATGGGGCAAATGTAACTCCCCTTTCAACCAAGCCCCTCCGTGGCCTGCTGCGGAACCATTTTGAATTGACACCCGGTCAAGTTAGTACCACCCTTGTGCCCCCATAACCTGCGACCGTTTGAAGGAGTCGCCTCCAAGTATCCCCTCATACATACCACTGGGCATACTTCCCCACCATGGGCACCTAGAGCAATGGTTTCCTCAATCCTTAGGGCAGCTGTAAAACTAAAACAAATGCTGCCCTACCAAGATTGTTATCAGCTCCATCTTATCTCCTACTTGTACTCTGCTGTCAAGATCTTCCTCACCATGAATTGTTTAGCCCAGTCCTCCTCTTCCTTTAACCGAGCAAAGTATGAAATACCACTAAATAGTTCCAAGCTGTCCTTTATTGACTTACCGCCGAACTTCAGAAGCTATTTGAAAACAACATTCTGCCCTACCTCCTCTGTCCCTTTAAAACTCGATCCAACCCTTTCACTGCGTGCTCTACGGTGCCCATGTCTTCTGCAACAGCAATCTCATCACCAAATCATTGATGCCCTCTAACTGCTCCCCATCTGGCAAAGAAATGGAGGTCAGTCTTCACCCTGGAAAAATGTTTTGGTTTTTTTCCTTATTATTAATTATTTTTTATTTTTATTATTATTATTATTTTTTTTTCCTTTCTTTCCTCCTCCCCCCTCCCGGTGCCAAATGTCGGACACATCCCACCTGAAACTGGACAATGTATCCGCCACCACGTTCCTTACCCCCGGTATGCGATTTGCCGTGAAATTAATATTGCTTTTCAAACATATCAACACCAAATAGCTGACATAGGCTCCAACCTGCGGTGATGATGCAGACATGTTATTCAGCACTTGCACCACACCTTGAATATCAGACCAAAACAAAAAAGGGGAGGAGGTTTTTTTTTTTATATATATTTATTTCTTTTTATTTATTTTTATTATTTTATCTATTTTTTTATTTTTTTTCAATTCTATCCCCCACAGTGGTATTGACCCGACGATTGGAAAATAAAAAATTCCAGAAACACCAAGCTTTGCACCCATCCATTGAATCCACTCCTGGGCCATTTGCCTGCTCACCATTTGAAATTACACTAGACCATTTGATCTTAATGTCTGGCCATTCCCCCCAAACCACCTACAATTCTCCCCGATCAACTAAACTTATTTGTCACCCCCCCCCCCTCCCGATCCTACCTCATTCTCCAGTCCCTTTGGAACCCGTTACCATGAAATCGTCCAAGTAATGTACTATAGCAAAACCATTAACAGATTTATTTAACCAATCCTTGTTAACGGGAGTCGTCCCAGAAGACTGGAAATTAGCAAATGTTGTGCCCATTTACAAGAAGGGTAGTAGGGAGGAATCGGGGAACTATAGGCCAGTTAGTCTTACGTCAGTAGTGGGGAAATTAATGGAAACCATGTTAAAGGAAAGGATTGTTGAACATCCAAAAACACATAGATTACAGGATCAGAAACAACATGGGTTTACCTCAGGGAGATCATGCCAAACTAATCTTATTGATTTTTTTTGATTGGGTAACAAAAATAATAGACACAGGTGGTGCAGTAGACATTGCTTATTTAGATTTCAGTAAGGCTTTTGATACTGTTCCGCATAGAAGGCTTATCAATAAATTGCAATCTTTGAGTTTAGATTCCAATATAGAAACATAGAAACATAGAAAAATGTCGGCAGATAAGAACCTTTCGGCCCATCTAGTCTGCCCAATTAACTGTTGACTGGATTAGGCAGTGGCTGAGTGACAGACAACAGAGGGTTGTGGTAAATGGAGTTTATTCGGCACAAGGTCTTGTTACCAGTGGGGTACCTCAGGGGTCAGTACTTGGACCCATTCTCTTTAATATTTTTATTAGTGATATTGCAGAAGGTATTAATGGTAAAGTATGTCTTTTTGCTGATGACACAAAGATTTGCAACAAGGTTGACGTTCCTGGAGGGATCAGCCAAATGACAAATGATTTAGGTAAACTAAAAAAATGGTCGGAGTTGTGGCAATTGAGTTTTAATGTGGATAAGTGCAAGATAATGCACCTGGGACGTAAAAACCCAAGGGCTGAATATAGAATATTTGATACAGTCCTAACCTCAACATCTGAGGAAAGGGATTTAGGGGTCATTATTTCAGAGGATCTAAGGGTAAGTAGTCAATGTAATAGAGCAGCAGGAAATGCTGGCAGAATGCTTGGAAATGCTGGCAGAATGCTTGGTTGTGTAGGGAGAGCTATTAGCAGTAGGAAAAGGGAAGTGCTCATGCCACTGTACAGAGCACTGGTGAGACCTCACTTGGAGTACTGTGTGCAGTACTGGAGACCGTATCTCCAGAAGGATATAGACATCTTAGAGAGAGTTCAGAGAAGGGCTACTAAAATGGTGTACGGCTTGAAGGAGAAAAGTTACCAGGAAAGGCTTAATGATCTTAACATGTACAGCTTGGAAAAAAGACGAGACAGAGGAGATATGATAGAAACATTTAAATACGTAAAGGGAATCCACAAGGTAGAGGAAGGGAGTATATTTAAAAGGAAACAAAATAGCAAAACAAGAGGACATAGTCTTAGATTAGAGGGGCAAAGGTTTAAAAGTAACATCAGGAAGCATTATTTTACTGAGAGGGTGGTGGATACATGGAACAGTCTTCCAGTAGAAGTGGTAGAGGCCAAAACAGTAATTGAATTTAAGCAAGCATGGGATAGGCATAAGGCTATCCTAAACAAAAGATAAATCCAGGTTAAGTATCCATGTAATTGGGCAGACTAGATGGGCCGAAAGGTTCTTATCTGCCGACATTTTTTCTATGTTTCTATGTTTCTATACATCTCCTCCCCGCTCTCTTCTCCACTAAGCAATGCAAAAAAGTAGGAAGCCTTTAAAAAGGGAGCATGGGATATTGCCCACCCCAATGGGTAAACAGATATCGGTGTAAAATTAACCATCGAATTTACACCCCATTAAAAGAAAAAAAAAACCTGGACACAGCGGTACGGCCTGAAGGCTGCCTCTAGATCAAGCATAGGTAACTCTGTCCCCTCGCCATCTACCCTTACCAAAATCACCACCTGATTGAATGAATGGTAGCTAACAGAAACATCTTCCCTACTTATTGCCTCTGCAAAGAAACAGCCGTCCCAATGTTTATTTGTATGTATTTTCCTTACATTCCCTTACTCTGTGTATCATGTAGAGTATTGTATTCCCTCTGTATAGCGTAACCTCTGTATTACGATCCAGTCTTTGTATAGTGTACACCCCCCTGTAAGTAATGAATACCTTTTGTTTTCACATGCTTCCATCAGCCCCTCCCCTCCCCCCAGCAACTAAGGTCACCAGCTCACTGTTATCTGATCCATTGTTTGCATCTGAGAGTGACTGCATTGTTTGTGCACCTTCCCCCTCTGTATGTGTGTGTCCCTTTGCGAAATGTAAATAACGCCGTCTCCATTTTGAGTTGAGAAAGAGCATAGATGTTCTGTACATAAGTGGCTGCATTGTCCTCCATTTTATGAGTCCTCAACCCTGGAATCCCTTATCAATAGAACTAAGCTGCACATGTGAAAGTGCTTAACCTCCGTCCACAATGAAACTGATTCTTGCTTAGTATATTAATCTATAGACCCGAAGTTAAACCAACCGAACTAACCAAATGACACAGCACTTGCTAACATACAGAATCACTGTTTAGTTGATAAGCCTCTTCAGAAATTATAACAGACACATTTAGATGTGTATTTGGTTAGTAATTGTTATATATTCATAAATCTGGCAGAAACAATCTGGATTAATTTAGTTGCGCAAATGTAAATTTAAACAGATTGTACAGTTACTGCTGCAGCACTTCCTCATTGGCAGAAGCACATGTGACTTTTTGAGGTTTAAGATGGCTGCCAGCCATGCGGACACTGACTACCTATGTTTATAAGATCATACAGACTATACAAATAATAAGGTGTGATCCAGTATAACAAAGTGAAGCAAATATCAACGAGCATATTCTAGCTAACAATGCAAATCACTAGAACGGATAAATTAGCGCGTATTTAACCCAATAGATTACCCACACACGCATATAGTATATTAGCAACATAGCGACAAATTCACAGAATTAATACACTTAATACTTATCCACTCGCAGGCTTTATTATGATGATGGTACAAGTGTGAAATATGAGTGAGTTACTGCTTATGTTTCCTCTATTTCTGAAATAAGTCTCTCCTCTCCCTCAATAAAGTCAAAGTTACCGTTCTAAATAATTATTTACTCAACTGTAGCAAGTGCTCAAAACAAAAGATTGTACATTGCTGCTGTGTCACTTTAAAATTGCAACAATTGGAATAGTGAACTTAAATACAGTATACAAATTAATTTGTTCATCAACTTATTGCTTAGCCCTTGGGGTTACTCCAACATTATTTAAAACACACAGCTCTTTGAATAACCCTGTAAATCATAACCCACATAAAAGGCCAGCATGTGAAGCTGCTTGAGAATCCACTAAAGGTGTTACTCAGCAATGCACGTATGGTGCTTTTCTCATTCGGCACACTATAGAGTTATAGTGATTAATGTCCAGTGATTCAGTCTGTTATATCAAGTTCCTATGTGTGATTACATTCCCTTTGTGTTGTCTCCGTGTGTTATGGCTAAGTCCTTGTGGGGTCTCCGTGTGCTATGGCTAGGTTTCTGTGTGTTTCTATTGTGTGATTACGGCGTGTTATAGTTTTTATGTTATTTTTATGCTATATATATATATATATATATATATAGATATTTTATTTATTTATTTTTATTTCTCTTAGTATTATACTACATTAGTGCTTTCAGTGTGCTATAGAGAGGAATTTCGTGATTTCAGGGTGTATGATAGCTACATCATTAGCGTGACTTTGTGTGTTATACCGAGGTCCTACGTGTGATTTCACTATGTATAGTGAGTTCCTTCTGTGTGCATGGTGAGGGCACATGCGTGTATAGTGATGACACTCAGATCTACCTCTCTACCCCTGATCTCTCTCCCCCTGTCCTTTCAAAAGTTAGTGACTGTTTATCTGGCATCTCCTCCTGGATGGCCTCCCACCACCTAAAGATCAACATGTCAAAGACTGAACTCCTACTTATTCCTCCCTCCAATGCCTCCCCACCTCCTGACTTCTCTATCACGGTGGAGGGTATCACCATTTCCCCATCAAACCAAGTTCGCTGTCTTGGAGTTACACTTGACTCTGCTCTTTCCTTCACCCCCACATCCAGTCTCTTTCCTCCTCCTGCCGATACCAACTGCGTAATATTTCCAGAATTCGGCCATTTCTTACCGCTGTCACCACAAAACAACTCATACACGCCCTGGTAATCTCCCGACTCGACTATTGCAATAATCTCTTATCTGGCCTCCTCTGTCCCGCCTCTCCCCCCTACAATCCATCCTGAACGCCTCCGCCAGGCTAATTCACCTCACCCGCCGCTCTGTCTCTGCCGCTCCCCTCTGCGAGTCCCTTCACTGGCTCCCCATCCACTGCAGAATTAAGTTCAAAATCCTTATCCTTACCTACAAAACCCTCACTAACTCAGCGCCCCACTACCTGTCCTCACTAATCACCAAATACACCCCAGCCCCAGTGGTGTATTTAGGTTTTGTGCTGCCCTAGGCCTGACTAAACTCGTGCACCCCCTAATTTAAATTTGACGCACCCCTTCCTGTCATATCACAGAACTGCACAGCAATAAAACTCACAGTAATGTGCAGTGTGTATGAGCGTATCCCAGAGCTCCAGGGCAATAAAACTCACAGTAATATGCAGTGTGTATCACAGAATCCACAGCAATAAAACTCCCAGCAATGCAATGTGCGGTGTGTATGAGTGCATCAGAATTCACAGCCATAAACCTCACAGCAATGCAATGTGTGGTGTGTGTCAGCGTATCAGAATCCACAGCAATAAAACTCCCAGCAATGCAATGTGCGGTGTGTATGAGTGCATCAGAATCCACTGCAATAAAACTCCCAGCAAACCGAGTGTGTATGAGCACACAGCAATTATTTATTCTACATTTACCGGCCTCTGTCCGCGGTAGGGCTGTGTGCAGAGTCAGCAGGGACTGTGTACAGACTCAGCAGGAGGTCCCTCCAGGCCACGTTAGGATCACGGCTGTGCCTGTGCGTGGAGCCATCTTGTCAGCAGTGGGGTGCCACTGCCAGAGGGTGCACCGTGGCTTTGATTCCCTTCCCGGTGGGTGTTCAGTCCAGAATAGAGTGACAGTACATGTTAACGAAAGGGCGGGCAGCTGCGTGCATGCGTGTCACGTGGTTCAGCCAGTCAGGTGGTACTGAGACTCAGTACCACCTGACTGGCCGGACCGAGTGTGACCTGCACGCAAGCAGCCTCACCAGGAGCCAGGCAGCTCAATGACAAATTTCTATCACTGCAGTGCTGGTTAAGGAAAGGTCCACTTTAAACAGCAGTAAGCAGACAGGGCTTCATATTCTGCTGAAACCCCCCCCCTTTACTTGCCATTTACTGTCATCTTCTCTCTCTGGACACAAATCACATCCCCCTCCCCTCTCCTAGAGCTGCTGCGGGGCAGGGGAGGAGCTATGGAGGGAGGAGAGGGGGATTTTTATTCTATTCGATTTTATTCCGTATGCAAACGCCATGCTCCGCTGCTCGTTGTTTGAGAACACAGCTCAAAGCTGACACACAGTGACAGTGGCACCTCCTAGTACCCCCTAATGACACCCCAATAATCACTGGTACCTGGGGCAGCCGCCCTCCGCCACTCCTCTAAGTACACCACTGCTCTGGTGATATGCTCACACACAAGTTTGGCGAACTGCCAGCAAGTACGGTGTGGTTTCAAGGGAGTGCAAATCCCCATAGAGAAGTAATGGTTAATCTATTCAGAGAACACCAAACTGCAGAGAAATGTCAGTGAAATGCCCTGATGTTCGGTGGTTTCAATCAGCAGGTTTATTCAGGCGAACCCCATAGGTTTCAATGTTAAAAATATTCCCGTTTTTTATGCAATATCTAATAAACCATTTATTATTTTAATCTGCAGTAAAAAGTCTTTATTTATAGATATTTTTTTTTGTACCTTTTAGTGATTTTTCAGAATTTTTTGGGCTAAATTCCCCCCCTTTTTTTTAATAGCGGTACTCCTTCTTCTGTAACAGAACTTTTTTATTATCAATCATAGGATCTTCTATGTAAATTCCAGACATTTTCGTTCAGTAGTTCTTTTGAAAACAGCAGGCCATGGGTTTGCAGTGGCAGCATACAGCGGCCGACTCCATGCACTTTGGGGACCCTGCGGTGAATGGTGAATTCACTGCAGGGTTGGGAAATTTTATTCCCCAAAGTGCAGGGAACTACAGAACACCAAAATGTTGGCGTCATTTCGGTGCTCTGTGAGTAACCCAATTAGTGGTGAGGCTTTTTGTTGCCCCCTGGAAAGTGAAAGCCTAGGCCTTGCCTACCCAGGACATACTTGAAAATTAGTGACATCTCAATGTTTCCTTCCTGGTAAAATAGTTTGCAAAAGTAAAAAAAAAAATTATTTTTTTTTAGGGGTGGGGCCACCCAGCGGGCCGCCGCCCCCTGGAAAGTGCCGCCCTAGGACTGGGCCTTGTTGGCCTAGGCCAAAATACACCAGTGCCCAGCCCGCTCCCTAAGGTCAAACAGTGACCTGCGCCTAGCTTCTCCCCGCATCACCTCTTCCCATGATAGACTGCAGGATTTCTCACGCGCAGCCCCAACTCTCTGGAACGCTCTCCCTCGTACTGTCAGACTTTCCCCTAACTTCTCTTCCTTCAAACGCTTCCTTAAAACATTCCTATTTAGGGAAGCCTACCACCCAACTCACTGACACAACCATCAATCACTCTCACCTTACAGTCCTCTCCTCCTGTTTCCAACCCCAACCCTCCTAGATTGTGAGTTCCTACGGGAATAGGGCCCTCATCTCCTCCTGTACTGTTTGTCAAATGTTGTTCAATGTATTGTAACCCTGTCTATACTGTGCTTATTGTACAGCGCTGCGGAATATGCTGGCGCTTTATAAATAAAGAATAATAATAATAATAGTGATGCCCTGTGTTTGTTTACAGTGTTTATATGGGTTGCTTATTATGATTTTGGCTGCAGCCATGGATGATACTAAAATTGGACAGTCAGTCATGCGCTATACTGAGCACATAAACTAATAAGGCACAGCAGTTCACAAACAGCCAAAGCAAAATTACTGGAAATCCTAATGCCCCTAATAACATACAAAACAACAAATCACTGAATTATGGCAGAGCTATCCCAGAACAATAACCCATTAGAAATTACTATCACGCAGCTCGACATCAAATGAACAAGGAATACAGTATTGCAAATTGAAACAAATATAAATAAGCA
Source organism: Leptobrachium leishanense (assembly GCA_009667805.1). Lineage (NCBI taxonomy): Eukaryota > Metazoa > Chordata > Amphibia > Anura > Megophryidae > Leptobrachium > Leptobrachium leishanense. Next base: position 6,464,754 of record CM019067.1, on the reverse strand, counting down.
TCCACTAAATAAACCTACAAATCCATACAATGGGAAACCCACACCTATCCTTCCAATAAATAATGGAACTAGGAATATATATGTAGCAGACTTATGATAATAGAGTATGCATAACAGATTGATACTGCAAGTAATACTTATCCAGTCATGGTTTTCATACGATGATGGTGATGGCAAAATGGAGCTCACCGCCACCCTGTCACCTTTTAGTAAAAGAAAAATAACAGCAATACACAACTGCCCCCACGCCTTGTCTTTTATACTCCCCCCCCTTTCCCCTCCCTCCATTGTTCCTCTCCCTATTGCATCCAATCACAAATCGGCCATGCTTCAGCTCATCAAGCAAAAAAGCCCCCATGCCTGATCCCATAGAACAAAGGGAACTCCCTCCCTTTCACTTCTTATGTAATACAAGGATAATTCTTAAACCTTGCTCAATCCTAATTAGTCTCTCTCTCGAACAAAGTCAGCTAGAGGGTATCCGGAGGTAGTTCGGGAGAAGGTGTTTAAGGAGATCGGGGCTGGTAAGATGGCAGGTCCATTCTCGTCTCCACCGGTGTGGGATTTGAGGATATCCCCTTTGGGGGTGGTGCCTAAACGGAAGGCAGGAGAGTTTCGCTTGATTCATCATTTATCCTATCCGCAGGGAGGATCGGTGAATGATGATATTGGTGAGGAATTGGCCTCGGTGTCGTACGTGTCATTTGATTCCGCGGTCAGTTTGGTCCGTGATGCAGGAAAGTGGGCTATGATGGCTAAGGTGGATATTAAGTCGGCTTTCTGGCTATTACCTATTCATCCCGAGTGTCATCATCTTCTGGAATTTTGGTTTGAAGGCAAATTTTATGTGGATCTATGTTTGCCTATGGGTTGTTCCATTTCCTGTTCCTTTTTTGAGTGTTTTAGTACATTTTTGGAATGGATGGGTCGTGAAGTGGCAGGGTCGGCTAATTTGACACATTATCTGGATGATTTTCTGTGTGTGGGTAGGGAAGGGACAGGAGATTGTCTGCACATTCTTCGGTCTTTTCAGTGGGTGGCACACCGATTTGGTGTTCCTTTGGCTTCTGATAAAACAGAAGGTCCGGCGTCAGTCATCACTTTCTTGGGGATTGAGATTGATTCGGTTAAGGGTGAGTGTCGTCTACCTTTTGGGGGAAGTGGTGCAAGCTTTGAGGCAAGTGGAGGGGGCCCTGTCGGTTAGGAAATTACAGTTGAGAGAGCTTCAATCGCTGATTGGTCTTTGAATTTTGCGTGCAGGGTCATTCCGGTTGGAAGAGTCTTTTTACGTGGATTGGCTTTGGCGACACGTGGTATTCGGGAAGGTCATCATTTTGTTAGAATATCTGGTGCCCTGAAGGAAGATTTGGAAGTGAGGAGATCCTTTTTGGTTTTGTTTAATGGGGTGGCCATATTCAATTTGAAAGAAGTTGGCAAGGGAACTGGAATTTTTCACGGATGCCTCGGGAGGTGTTGCTTTTGGGGTATACTTTGGGGGGCGTTGGTATGCTTCTCGTTGGCCTGATCGTTGGTTAGCATCTACATTGGTGCGGAATTTGGCATTTTTGGAGTTGTTTCCATTAGTGGTGGCCTTGGAGCTGTGGGGAGGTGTTCTGGAGGGGAGAAGGATTCTGTTCCATTCTGACAACATGGCGGTGGTGTCGGCGGTTAATTCTTTGTCGGCTTCATCATTGCCAGTCATCAGATTGCTGAAGAGGTTTGGGTTGCTTTGTGTTAAATTTAATGTTTTATGCAGGGCACGTCATGTCCCGGGTCGCCTTAACTCAGTGGCAGATGCTTCGTCTCGTTTACAGTGGGACAGGTTTCATTCCCTGGCTCCGTTGCCGGAGGAGGTGGGCACCCCTTGTCCGGAGGGCCTTTGGCAGCTAGGCTCGGAATTTTTGGAAGATGGGTGAGAGGTTCTTTGTCTGAGTCCTCTTGGAAGGCCTACTCGCGAGTTTGGAGGCATTGGGATGCATTGGCTGAACGGTTCAGGTACGTTTCGGTGGGTGGATTGGATGAGGGGAGTTTGCTTAGGGCATACCTCATTCGGTTATTCGAATCGGGGCATCTCCTGGGGTGGTACGGCGGTCATTGGCCGCCTTGGCTTTCCTTTTCCAGGTATCGGGGAAATGAGATGTCACCAAGGTTTTTGTTATCAGGTTCGAGTGGGTGAGCTGGTGTGCAATTCTAGGAGAGGAGGTGGTGGTTTGGGAGCTGATGCGGTTTGGTTGGGAGTTGAGGAAGTTGTTATTTGGGTTTCTAGCTCCAAGACTGATCAGTTGGGTAGGGGGCGTAGAGTTGGTTTATCCAGGGTGGATAGCTGCGTGGTTTGTCCAGTGAAGAAGGTTAAGGAATTTTTGGAGGTACGGGTGGAGTCCGTAGTGGCCCCTTTTTATGTCACGCGGACGGGTCGGCTTTATCGAGGGAGCAGTTTGTTACCATTTTTATGAAGGTTTTGTTGAGTTTAGGAAGAAATCCGGAGGAATTTGGTTCTCACTCGTATTGGGTCAGCAATGGAGGCTTCAAGGTTGGGTTTGTCGGCAACGGCAATTCAAGAATTGGGAAGATGGAACTCGAGGGCTTTTCAGTCCTACGTGCGTCCAGGTTTGGTGTTATGAATTTCGGAAACACTTGTTAATGCTGGGAGGTAATGTGGAGAAAGGTTTGCTGTATGATCTGTTATGTTATGTTTTCACTTTTAAAAAAAAGAAAAAGAAACAAATATATCAGACTTATACATGGAATATGGATTTATACCTTTTATATGGAATATATATATTTATTCTATTTTATTTTTGTATATTTGTTCGTTGTTTGGGGAGGAGTGTGGGGGTTGGAGGATTTGGAGGCGAGGAGTATGGTCATTATTTATGTTATGTTTTCTTTGCAGGTATGGACATCGTTTATTTGGTGGGTGTGGTGGTTTGGTGGAGAGTTTTTTCTTTTTCGAGGATTTTGTGTGGTGGAGGTGTTGGTAATTTGTTTTTGTTTTTTGCAGATCCTTCGAGAGTTGTATGGCTCGTTGGAGACTCGTTGGTTTTTTGGGCGAGAAGGGCGTTAGTGCGAATATCTGGAGTACAGATGGGTTTGCATGGGTCGGCAACACGGGTACGGTGGTTCGGAATCCGTGGACTCCTATGGGAGGAGTTTAAGCCGGCGGTTTTGGGTGCCCTGTGGCACGGTGTAGTTCCCCATGTGCTGGTGGTACACATGGGAGGGAACGTTTTGGGTGTGGTTCCTATTGGTGTGCTGCTGGAGCAGATGCAGGTGGATCTGCGGCAGTTGAGGGATTTGCGAGTGGTCCTTCATGGAAAGCTGCTGGAGCAGATGATAGGGGATCTGCGGCAGCTGAGGGATTTGGGAGTGGTCCCTCATGGAAAGTTGCTGGAGCAGATGAAGGCGGATCTGCGGCAGCTGAGGGATTGGGAGTGGTCCCTCATAGAAAGTTGCGGAAGCAGATGAGAGCGGATCTGTGGCAGCTGAGAGAGTGGTCACCATGGATGGTGGTGGTGTGGTCGGAGATGTTGCCAAGGATGGTGTGGAGGCAGGCGGAGAATGAGGAGGCAGTGCGGCTTTGCCGGATCAAGGTCAATCGCTGTATCGGAAGGTTTGTGAGGTGGATGATGGTGTGGTGGTGCGGCATCTACCCTTTGAAGAGAGGGATGCGGCGTGTTATTTCATGGAGGATGGCGTTCACCTGAATGATGTGGGCAAGGATCTGTGCATCCTGGGACTCAAGGAGGGGATTGAACAAGCCCTGTTTTTTCTTGGTGGGGGAGCTCTCCCATAAGGAAGTTATGTGAGGAGCTCTTGGCGGGGGCTTGTAGGCAGTGCTGGCTAGGGGTTCCTTTTTATTTAGGATAATTTTGGTCAGATGGTTGGGAGTTGGGAAGTTTTTGTGGTTAGTTGGTTTGGAGGTGTGTGCTGGTTGTGGGGAGTCCTCTTTCAGCACTGGGTTATTGTATTCTTTTTGTTATGGGAATTTTTATGTCATGGTGGTGGGTTTAATATATATGCTTTTAAAAAGACAGCCTTTTTTATTTTATAGGGATCGAGCAGTTTTAGATATATAGTGATGAGCCCAGTCATTTAAAAATAATGTCCCGATTAGCAACTAATAATAGCTGTTAATGCCACCTTTTTACATCATTACTGATCGCTTTTAAGTTGAAACATGCGGAGTTGATCGAAAACGCTTCGATGTATGAGGGGACTATCCAGTTCTGCTTTCCAGGGTGGAACGCGGGGCGATTGCGCATGCGCAAAATGGCGGGTGCAACTCATATATATTTCTGTCAATGAATAAGGGGATCTTTTGAGTTCCGCGTTTCAGGGTGGAACGCGGAGCAATTGAGCATGTGCAAAATGGCGGCGCTGTTTTCACGTCTGATGGCAATTATGTTTTAACCTCGTTTTAAGGGTTTAATTGTTTATTAACTCGATATTCATTGTATAAAAAGGCAGCAGCAAGAACAGTTATGTAATCTCCAGCTGAGGAAGCCATTAATGGCGAAACGCGCCCTGGTAGATATAAACTGTTTGTTTTAAACTAATAAATGTTTTTAATTTTAATTGATTGCTGTCTGCCTTTCTGATCCGGGAAAAAGAAGGTTTGGGGAACTCCTTATGATTCCCTGTGCGAATTGTGACGGAGCCAATAGAGGCTCAGCTTTTCACCACAGTGGCGACACGGAGCAACCAACTGAGGACTATATGGGCATCTGAGTTGAAGTCCCTGCCTGCTGTAATCCTGAGAGCCGGTTGTGGGCTCCTTCAAATGTGCGTTGAATGAGAACAAGAACACTCTCTATTTTTTGTTGCTGATATACTGCGCAATCCCAGCCCTCTCTTTTTCTTCTTTCTACAGTATACGTTCCACCATCTGCACCATAAAGAAGCATTTGGCTTGAAAAACGAAGGTCATTGTATTTGTGGACATATTATTGTGCCTTTTCCACTTTCTTACAGGCTTTGGCCCATTTAGCGCTGTGTTGTATTCAGGGCCGGATTTGCACCTCAGGAGCCTGTAGGCACAGAAATGTGGAGCGCCCCTACCCCCCCAAAACTGAAACTGTTTTTCTCGGGGCTCAAATCAAAAGAAGAGGCAGAATCTGTTGCCTTAGTTGAATTAGTTACAGTTACAAGTATTTATAAAGCGACAACAAATTCCATAGCGCTGTACAATGGGAGAGACAGAATAACAAATATACATATATGTTACACACACGGAACAGAAGGAGGAAGGACCCTGCTCAAGATCTTACAATCTAAGAGGAGAGGGGTGACACATTAGGTGAGGATGAATAGGGTATTTGAAGTAGCGGGTTGCATGAGGACTGTATGGGAAGATGGAGCAGGAAATGACAGTGGGGGATCATGGCGTGAGCTGATAGGCTTCCCTATAGTGATCCCTTGGATGAGCTGTAGCGCTGCTTTAAAGACTGTGTTCTGCTGCATTTAATTATTATGGCCACCAGAGGGAGACAGAGACCTAATGGATTATGCTGGAAAAACAAGGAAAGAACTGAACTATGCCTACCATCATGCTTTGCGTGAGGACAGGAAGGGGGTGGTACAGGAGGAGGAAGGAGATCAGCAGCCTCATGGAAGGGCATGTTCAGAGGGAGTGGAACAGTGAAAGGTGAAGGATGCACGGGAGAACTGTCAAGGATCGCGACCAGGCCGGAGTACAGGCGCTGCCTCCCTGGTGCTGGAGATCAGGACAGTGACTGTGCTGAGACCTACCTACGCAGCGCTGAGAGGTCTGGATGACAAGTTGGTTCCGGCTGGACCCCGAGTAAGGCGACCGCGCTGATCGATTGGGAGTGCAGGTGGTGGATCGTTGTTCCAGTTACGGAGATTCGACAAGCAGGGAGCGGATCCAGTGGCACAGAGTCCCAGTACACAGCGGAGAAGATCCTTGATCGGGTGCTGGACAGTTTGCCTATCGGATGGGTGAGAGGCCTCCCGGGCCGCAGTTCCCAAATAAGAAACGCACGCTGCAGTATTGTTTAAATCCACAGGGCCCCAACTGTGACTAGTCGAAGATTGGTTTGTTTCATTCACTGGCCAGCTGAATACAATACCCGGGTACACGAGACAATACACATACACATTTTTGAGCTATTATTCACGGGACTTACACTCCAGAACTGAGGGGGGCTTAACCTTTTCTTTTGCCGCCGCGTGTTTTTCCCGCGTTACGAATTTTTGTCACTCAAATACCGTATATGCTTATTATATGCTGCTTTATTGGGATCAGTAAAGAATATAATATATAAAAATCCACAACAGTGCTGGTGTATAGTTATTCCCTAGTGCGGTGAGACTAACCCGAGGTTTATTCAGCGGCTCCTCCGAGAGTGAGCGCTACATGTGGGGGCTCGTTCCGGGATTACAGTCTCTGAGTATACCGCAATTAAGGGGTTAATATGGATCCAGAAGAAGCAGCAGAGTGGTGTAAAGCACAAAATGGCCAGTTAGGGTTGAGTGTAGTAATGGACATCCCTGCAGGCACCTGGGCAGAAGAACAGATCCGCCATGCCGTGGCAGCGTTGGCACCTGACCAGCAGGGATTCATAGTGGACGTTAAAGTGAACCCGGAGACTTCTCACACATATGTTCTTTTTGAGTGGAGAAAGGGTGTTCCAGTGTATTTTCAGGACGCGAGTGTGAAGCTGACCGATGTGGAAGTTCGACTGGTCCAGCCAAGTACACCACATGGTGATCCCGCGAATGTTCCCGTGACTAGACCAACAATGTCAGGAGACGAGATACCCGATGCTACCCCTACCCCAACTACAGGGTTCCCTCCTGCTACATTCTTTACCACTATGGGAAAGCTGGTGGAAACATTGGCCCAAAACTCAGCCGCGTCTGCCAAATATGGATATCACAAGTTAGGGTTCTGTTCCGGTAAGGTCCCTGTGCCAGCTGGAGAAGAGGACTTTGACACTTGGATAGATCAGGCAGTGCAAGTTGTGGAAGAATGGGAAGTTGCGGACACCGTGAAGAGACAAAGGTTGATCGAGAGCTTAAGAGCTCCGGCTTCAGATGTCGTCCGAAATCTGAAAGGAGACAAGCCAGGCTGCACTGCTGCTGAGTATCTAGAAGTTTTACAGGAAATTTTTGGAGGAGTGGAGGATTGTGCCGAGCTTATCCATAGGTTCTCTCACACCTATCAAAAGGAAGGAGAAGAATTGTCCACCTATGTCTGGCGGCTGGATAAAATCATCCATCAGGTTATTCTAAAAGGAGGCATGGAACCGAGTCATGCAAGCAAAGCTTTGATGGATCAAATTTTCAAAGGAGCACTCCCACTGGATCCCATAATGTTGAAATTTCAGACTAGATACCAGAGCAAGAGACTGACATATTCCAAACTGGTCAAAGCTATCCGAGAAGAAGAGGCTTTAATTAAGGCTAAAACGATTGCTAATGCTTCACATGCAGTTTTCACCGCAGAAGTAGGAACTCTTGGTGTAGCAGACATACAGGCCGAAGTGATGGCTTTGAAAACTCAGATGACAAAAATGATGGAGTTGATAATGTTGCTGTCTGCTAGGATTGCCATACCTGAGGAGGGAGAGGCAGTGCAGAATGTTCCTACTGGAGAACCCTCTGGTTCGGTGATCTGCTACAACTGTGGGGGGGTTGACCACTATCGACGTGACTGCCCCAGCCCACCCAAACTGCCAAGAGGACGGAAGTTTCTAGCAGATATACGAATGACAAGAGTGGCTGTGGTTTCGAACAGGGGGCTTTCAAATGAGCCGCAAGAAGAAAATGTGCCCACACGCTCAAGGAAAAGATGTTTTGGCTGTGGGGAAATCGGTCATTTCGGGGCTCAGTGCCCAAAAAGGAGGCCCGTAAAGAGATCGGTCGAAGAACTCCTAAAGGCCTCGAAGGAGCAGTCGCCTGTCTCGCAAGCGGAAAATTTCAGAGGACCCCGGTTGAGAGAGCAAACTGGGTCCCCATCTTGTACTATGGCAGAGAAGTTCCCTGACAAGTTGATAGGTCCTTCGTCCATCATCCCGGTTCAAGTGGAAGGGGTCTACACAAAGGCTCTTCTAGATTCAGGTGCTCAAGTAACTCTGATTTACCGAGACTTCTATCAGAAACATTTGAAGCATATACCCCTGAAGAGGTTGAAGGATCTCGAAATCTGGGGTATGGGGACTGAGAGGTTTCCCTATGATGGATATCTACAGGTGAAGCTGGAATTCAGTTCAGCGAACGTTGGACAACCGGGAGTATGTGACACGTTGGCCATTGTGTGTCCTCGTCCCTCGGGAGCTAATCGAAGTTCTATGATAGTGGGGACGAACACTGACTTAGTGAGACGTTTTCTAACCCCGCTGGTGAAGGAAGAGAGTCCTGCTCCCAAGAAGGCACACTCGATCTTACGGCCGGTATGTCAATGGATGGTCGAAGAACAGAGAGCCCCTGCAGAAGTGAGGCGGCTGAGGAAAGCGGAAGGGACAGAGAAGGTTATACAGTCCAGAGAAGTCCCTGAAATAATCTCTGCAAGAGTTTTGAAACGGACAAGTGAGAAAGTTTCCGTCAGCGTATGTAATGTGTCTGACTCTTCAGTAAATTTGAAGGCAGGGATGTCAATCGGGCGAGTGGCTTCTGTTAGGCTCCTCTCCCCTACCGATCTAGGGGGGGAGTAAATAAAGCGATTCCAGCTGAACGGTTCTACCTTAAAGATGCTTTTATCTCGTTCAAGAGGAAGAAGCGGGTTCAGTCTCCAATACTCAAGTCGGAAAATTCTTTCTCCAAGAGCACTAAACACTGCATTCGTCTCCAGGATGATAAGCCTTTTCAAGAATGGTCAAGACGAGCTTCATCGAGAGACCTAGTTGAACTGAAAAGAACCCAAGGAGTGGTTGGAGCAGAGGGAATGAGAGTCATGGCTGCAGGTGTTCCTGAACTATATTGTAACCCTGCACAAAGAAAGCTGTTACGACTCTGCGAAGGTTGCCCAAAGTGTCTGCCACACTAGCTGAGGTAGTTAGGGACATGAGTCAGCTTGAGGATGTGTATCTGACCTGTTATATGCCTGCTACTGAACCTGAATGTATTGCTTAATGTAAATATTGCAATGTTATGTATCTGTTACACTCCCTTGGAGGGACCCAAGAGTTTAAGGGGGGGGGTGTAGTGCTGCTTTAAAGACTGTGTTCTGCTGCATTTAATTATTATGGCCACCAGAGGGAGACAGAGACCTAATGCATTATGCTGGACAAACAAGGAAAGAACTGAACTACGCCTACCATCATGCTTTGCGTGAGGACAGGAAGGGGGTGGTACAGGAGGAGGAAGGAGATCAGCAGCCTCGTGGAAGGGCATGTTCAGAGGGAGTGGAACAGTGAAAAGTGAAGGACGCACGGGAAAACCGTCAAGGATCGCGACCAGGCCGGAGTACAGGCGCTGCCTCCCTGGTGCTGGAGATCGGGACAGTGACTGTGCTGAGACCTACCTACACAGCGCTGAGAGGTCTGGATGACAAGTTGGTTCTGGCTGGACCCCGAGTAAGGAGACCGCGCTGATCGATTGGGAGTGCAGGTGGTGGATCGTTGTTCCAGTTACGGAGATTCGACAAGCAAGGAGCGGATCCAGTGGCACAGAGTCCCAGTACACAGCGGAGAAGATCCTTGATCGGGTGCTGGACAGTTTGCCTATCGGATGGGTGAGAGGCCTCCCGGGCCGCAGTTCCCAAATAAGAAACGCATGCTGCAGTATTGTTTAAATCCACAGGGCCCCAACTGTGACTAGTCGAAGATTGGTTTGTTTCATTCACTGGCCAGTTGAATACAGTACCCGGGTACACGAGACAATACACATACACATTTTTGAGCTATTATTCACGGGACTTACACTCCAGAACTGAGGGGGGTTAACCTTTTCTTTTGCCGCCGCGTGTTTTTCCCGCTTTACGAATTCTTGTCACTCAAATACCGTATATGCTTATTATATGCTGCTTTATTGGGATCAGTAAAGAATATAATATATAAAAATCCACAACAGTGCTGGTGTATAGTTATTCCCTAGTGCAGTGAGACTAACCCGAGGTTTATTCAGCGGCTCCTCCGGGAGTGAGCGCTACAGAGCATTTTAGTAGAGTCTGGATTAAGAAGGGGATGGATGCGTGCAATGTTTTTTAGGTGGAAGTAGCAAGATTTGGTTAGAGACTGACTGTGAGGAGTAAAGGATAGATTAGAGTCCAAGAGGACCCTAAGGCAACGAGCCTGAGAGGTAGAAGAAATGGTGGCACCATTCACCTGAAGAGAAATTGGCACAGGAATGGAGGTTTTAGAGGGAGGGAAGATGAGAAGTTCAGTTTTAGAGAGGTTGAACTTTAGGAAACGGGAAGTCATCCAGTCGGAGACACCTGAGAGGCCGGCAGTAACACGGTCCAACACCGGAGGAGAGGGATCAAGAGAGGAAAGGTAGATTTGGTATCATCAGCATAGAGGTGATATTGGAATCCATAGGTAGAGATGAGGTTGTCCAAAGAGGCGGTATAGATTGAGAAGAGTAGGGGACCCAGAACAGAGCCTTGAGGTACCCCAACTGAAAGAGGAACTTGTGGTGAAGAGACACCAGGGAAGGAGAAACTGAAGGTGCGAAAAGAGAGACAGGAAGAGGACCAGGAGAGAGTGATGTCACTGAGGCCAAGGTGACGCAGCGTGAGGAGCAGGAGAGGGTGATCACCAGTGTTGAATGCAGCGGAAAGGTCAAGAAGAATAAGGAGGGAGAAGTGACCTTTGGTTTCAGTGGCAAATAAATCATTAGTCACCTTGGTCAGAGCCGTCTCAGTAGATTGTTGGGAGTGAAAGCCAGACTGGTGCGGATCGAGTAGAGAGTTAGCAGCAAGAAAACTGGTGAGCTGGTTATAGACCAGACGTTCTAAGATTTTGGAGGCAAAGGGAATCGGAGAGGAGGGAGGTAGGATCAAGAGATTGCTTTTTTTGAATGGGGTGATCAAAGCATGTTTGAATACAGAGGAAAAGATTCCAGAGGAGAAGGAGAGGTTAAAAATATGAGTCAAAGCAGGGACAGTAACTGGTAGGACAGACAGAATAAGGTGTGAGGGGATGGGATCAAGTGGACAGGTGGTCGAGTAGGAGGACATGAGACATCCTCCTCCGAGACTGGAGAAAAGGAAGACATAGAAGAGGGGGCAGGGAGTGAAGGAGTCAGTGGGGTAGAATGGTTAAAGGAGAAGGGCAGTGAATGCAGCAGCATTGTTTGTTTTATATGTAAAAGCATATATTGCCTCTGCTGTAGAACAGAAAAAATATATTTTGCATTTACTTTTTTCATTTTTTTATTTTTACACATTACATGATCATGTTTGGTATCATAGTAAAGACTAGACTCTGACCTTTCCAATAACACCTCACTTAACCTTGTGCGCTGTACAATTCAGGGATGCAGGTTCCAAAGTCCCCCGTCCCTCCTCACTGCAGCGCCATGGTCTAGGTTTTGAATTAAACAATGCGTTGCTTCACCAGATACACACTTGCTGGCACTATGGTAAATGAGGTGAGTTAGTGCAGCATCACTGTGCACTTTATAATCGTAAACTGAATAATAGTGCCGTGTTAGAAAAAAATGAGAAAAATATTATTTTAATATTTTATTTTTACATAAATCTAACCTGGTTATATTTGGTATCACTGGAAAGGCTATAAACTGACCTTTCCAATGATACCTCATATGTCCCTCTAGCCCGGGTGTCGGCAACCCGCGGCTCCGGAGCCGCATGCGGCTCTCTTTCACTTTTTCCGCTGCTCCCGCAGCTCCCTCCCTTTGCGTAGCGTGGGGGGAGCTGGGGGGGCCGTGGCCCCGGGCGCAGTTTTGTTAGGGGCGCATTTGCGCCCCTAAAACTGGCCCGGGGGTTGAGGGGACCCAGATGCCGGGCAGCGCGGGAGCGCCTGCCCGGTCTTGAACAGTCCGTCCTGTGGATGCGGCTGTGTGCGTGCGCAGCCGGTCACGTGGTCCGGCTAATCAGGTGGTACTGAGTCTCTGTACCACCTGACTGCCGGACCGCGTGACCGGCTGCGCACGCACACAGCCGCATCCACTTCACAGGACGGACTGTTCAAGACCGGGCAGGCGCTCCCGTACTGCCTGGCATCTGGGTCCCTCAACCCCCGCCGGAGCTGCCTGGGGCTAGAATCCAGGTGAGAGCTGGGGGCAAATCCATGTGTGACCTGGGGGCAAATCCATGTGTGAGCTGGGGGCAAATCCATGACCTGGGGGCAAATCCATGACCTGGGGGGCAAATCCATGAGCTGGGGGGCAAATCCATGAGCTGGGGAGCAAATCCATGAGCTGGGGAGCAAATCCATGAGCTGGGGGGCAAATCCATGACCTGGGGGGCAAATCCATGAGCTGGGGGGCAAATCCATGAGCTGGGGAGCAAATCCATGAGCTGGGGGGCAAATCCATGAGCTGGGGAGCAAATCCATGAGCTGGGGGGCAAATCCATGAGCTGGGGGGCAAATCCATGAGCTGTGGGGCAAATCCATGAGCTGGGGAGCAAATCCATGAGCTGGGGAGCAAATCCATGAGCTGGGGGGCAAATCCATGAGCTGGGGGGCAAATCCATGACCTGGGGGGCAAATCCATGAGCTGGGGGGCAAATCCATGAGCTGGGGGGCAAATCCATGAGCTGGGGAGCAAATCCATGAGCTGGGGGGCAAATCCATGAGCTGGGGGCAAATCCATGAGCTGGGGAGCAAATCCATGAGCTGGGGGGCAAATCCATGAGCTGGGGGGCAAATCCATGAGCTGTGGGGCAAATCCATGAGCTGGGGAGCAAATCCATGAGCTGGGGGGCAAATCCATGAGCTGGGGAGCAAATCCATGAGCTGGGGGGCAAATCCATGAGCTGGGGAGCAAATCCATGAGCTGGGGGGCAAATCCATGAGCTGGGGGGCAAATCCATGAGCTGGGGCAAATCCATGAGCTGGGGGGCAAATCCATGAGCTGGGGGCAAATCCATGAGCTGGGGGCAAATCCATGAGCTGGGGCAGTGGGGGGAGGTGTGGGGGGGGGTCCTATTGGGTATGTGGGGGGTCCTATTGTGTATGTGGGGGGTCCTATTGGGTCCTATTGTCTATGTTTCTGTTTGACCCCCTGGTAGGCCAGCCATGGATAAAGGCAAGAAGAGAAAAATTTCTGAAGAAAACAGAGTGTTTAATGATACATGGACAGAATCATTTGCATTCTCTACTGACGAGACTGGTTTACCAGTATGCTTAATATGTGGTGAGAAATTAGCAAACCACAAAAAGTCCAATATTGCAAGACATTTCCAGAATAAACACACAGCCTTTGCTGAAAATATCCAGATGGAGATGAGAGACGAAAAGCCGTTGCAGAACGTATGAGGAAGGTTAATATGAGCAAAAATAATTTCAAGAAGTGGGTGAAGTCTGCAAATTCCACAACATATGCTAGTTTTGTGGCCGCTCAGGAAATAGTCAAGCACGGGAAGCCCTTCACAGATGGAGAGTATATAAAAGAAACATTCATTAAGATTTCGGAACATCTATACATGGACGTCAAAAACAAGAATGAAATTGTGCAGAAAATCAAAGACATGCCACTCTCTGCGAAGACTGTCAAAGACAGAACCCTAAAAATGGCAGAAAACATTAGCAAACAGCAAATTCAAGACATTAATTCAGCTGTGGCGTACTCCATCGCCTGTGATGAGTCCAAAGATAAAGGTGATATTGAACAAATAGCGCTGTTCTGCCGATATGTGAACTCTTTTGGGCCACAGGAAGAACTGATTGAGCTGATACCACTAAAAAACCAAACAAGGGGTGAGGATATCTGTAAGGCTGTCCTGGACTTTTTAATTGCTAAAAAAATAAACACCAAACACCTGGTCTCAGTGGCTACTGATGGGGCACCGAGCATGAGAGGAGCACAGAAGGGCTTTGTGGCTCTACTGCAGAAGGCGCTTGGTAGAACGCTACTGTCATTTCATTGCATCTTGCACCAAGAGGCATTGTGTGCTCAAACATTTCCGCCGGAATGCACAAAAGTGATGGATGTGGTCATTCAGATTGTTAATAAGATAATGGCAAAGGGTTTAAACCACCGCCAGTTCCGTTTGTTATTGGATGAGGTGGAAAGCATATATTCTGACCTCCAGCTCCACAACAAGGTCCGGTGGCTGTCCAGAGGCGAGGTGCTAAAACGCTTTGTCACATGTTTGGAAGAAGTAAAAACCTTCCTGGCCAGCAAAGAGCTCACCTTTGCTGAGCTGGAACAGCCAGAGTGGCTGGAAAAATTACATTTTATGGTAGACATGACAGCACATCTAAACACGCTAAATACAACCCTTCAGGGGAAAGGAGGCACAGCCCTGCACATGCTGGAGGAGGTTTTGGCATTCGAGCGCAAGTTGACAGTGTTTGTCAAAGATTTACAGAGAGGTACACTGTCTCACTTTCCCTCTTTGAGAGAGTTCAAACAAAGTCATGATACGATCAATTTGGAATATTTCAAGTCTGCAATCACCGCAATGCAAAGTTCGTTTGGGAAACGATTCTGTGAGTTCAGAGAGGAAAAAAACACATTATCCTTCCCTGTCACTCCCCTGGCGATTGATCCATCCCTATTGAATATGACTGCATTTGCAGGTGTAAGTCAACCTGATCTTGAGATGGAATTGGCCGATATAGCCGACAAAGATATATGGGTGTCCAAGTTCAAATGCTTGACCGCTACTCTTGAGGATGTTGCCCGTCAGAAGGCCATTCTGGCTCAGAATCATAAATGTAGTGATATTGAAAACCTTCCCAAACAGGACAAACTTGTATTCGAAACATGGAATGCCATCCCCAACACTTATATAAATATGAAAACGTATGCATTTGGAGTGCTGTCGATCTTCGGCTCCACATATGTATGTGAGCAGGTCTTCTCCAACATGAACTATATTAAAAACAAACATCGATCACGCCTCACAGATGACAGCTTGCAAGCCTGTGTGAAAATGAAGGTGACGTCTTACAGCCCTGATGTGCAGACACTGGTCACTGAGGTTCAGGAGCAAAAATCCCATTAACCAGGTAAATTAAATATTTTAATTAGCTATTAATGTGCAAAAATATATTTTACATTGTTAAGTGAAAAAGTCATTTTTTTCTTCAGATTGACAGCTGACTGCACGATCCTGTATATAGCATTAAGGTAAGAAACAATATATGCAGTGTTAGATTTGTTTTAAATGTCGCAATGGTTTTGCGGCTCCCAGTTTTTTTTTCCATTCGGAAACGGGTCCAAGTGGCTCTTTATGTCAAAAAGGTTGCAGACCCCTGCTCTAGCCCTTAGGGCTCCAGAGATACAATGGTCTAAATTATTGCAACTTGTAAATAAAAAATATGAAAACCTTTTTTTTTACACACAGAGCAAAGCGCCCCCTTGTGGCAGGCGCCTGGTAGGCACATGCCTACCCTGCCTAATGGTAAATCCGGCCCTGGTTGTATTATCCTTATCTATTTGCTATCTAGGTTTATAGAGGAACCTCCATTTACAGCATTCAGCGAATGGTTAGGGCACTTGTATCCAGTGGGCGCTTCACCCTTTTTCTTTATATTTGGATGAGGATCAAGGAGAGGTGGGGAGCTGGGTATATTTGGATGGGATTGGGGGAGGTGGGCTGCTGGGTATATTTGGATGGGGGTTCAGGGAGGGGTGGGGTGCTGGGTATATTTGGATGGGGATTTAGGGGAGGTGGGCTGCTGGGTATATTTGGATGGGGATTCAGGGGAGGTGGGTGCTGGGTATATTTGGATGGGGATTCAGGGAGGGGTGGGGTGCTGGGTATATTTGGATGGGGATTCAGGGACAGGTGGGGTGCTGGGTATATTTGGATGGGGATTTAGGGGGAGGTGGGTGCTGGGTATATTTGGATGGGGATTCAGGGACAGGTGGGGTGCTGGGTATATTTGGATGGGGATTTAGGGGGAGGTGGCTGCTGGGTATATTTGGATGGGGATTTAGGGGGAGGTGGGCTGCTGGGTATATTTGGATGGGGATTCAGGGGAGGTGGGGAGCTGGGTATATTTGGATGGGATTGGGGAGGTGGGCTGCTGGGTATATTTGGATGGGGATTCAGGGGGAGGTGGGGAGCTGGGTATATTTGGATGGGGATTCAGCGGGAGGTGGGGTGCTGGGTATATTTGGATGGGGATTCAGCGGGAGGTGGGGTGCTGGGTATATTTGG
Source organism: Leptobrachium leishanense (assembly GCA_009667805.1). Lineage (NCBI taxonomy): Eukaryota > Metazoa > Chordata > Amphibia > Anura > Megophryidae > Leptobrachium > Leptobrachium leishanense. The sequence goes on along the minus strand of CM019067.1, from coordinate 6,448,493 downwards.
ATGGGGATTCAGGGGGAGGTGGGGTGCTGGTATATTTGGATGGGGATTCAGGGGGAGGTGGGGTGCTGGGTATATTTGGATGGGGATCAGCGGGAGGTGGGGTGCTTGGTATATTTGGATGGGGATTCAGGGGAGGTGGGGTGCTGGGTATATTTGGATGGGATTGGGGGAGGTGGGTGCTGGGTATATTTGGATGGGTTGGGGGGAGGTGGGGTGCTGCCGGGTATATTTGGATGGGGATTCAGGGAGAGGTGGGGTGCTGGGTATATTTGGATGGGATTCAGGGGGAGGTGGGGTGCTGGGTATATTTGGATGGGATTGGGGAGGTGGGCTGCTGGTATATTTGGATGGGGATTGGGGGGAGGTGGGGTGCTGGGTATATTTGGATGGGGGTTCAGGGAGGGGTGGGGTGCTGGGTATATTTGGATGGGGATTTAGGGGGAGGTGGGCTGCTGGGTATATTTGGATGGGGGTTCAGGGAGGGGTGGGGTGCTGGGTATATTTGGATGGGGATTCAGGGACAGGTGGGGTGCTGGGTATATTTGGATGGGATTCAGGGGAGGTGGGGTGCTGGGTATATTTGGATGGGATTGGGGGGAGGTGGGCTGCTGGGTATATTTGGATGGGGATTTAGGGGGAGGTGGGCTGCTGGGTATATTTGGATGGGATTGGGGAGGTGGGCTGCTGGGTATATTTGGATGGGGGTTCAGGGAGGGGTGGGGTGCTGGGTATATTTGGATGGGGATTCAGGGAGGGGTGGGGTGCTGGGTATATTTGGATGGGGATTCAGGGAGGGGTGGGGTGCTGGGTATATTTGGATGGGGATTCAGGGGGAGGTGGGGTGCTGGGTATATTTGGATGGGATTGGGGAGGTGGGCTGCTGGGTATATTTGGATGGGGGTTCAGGGAGGGGTGGGGTGCTGGGTATATTTGGATGGGGATTCAGGGAGGGGTGGGGTGCTGGGTATATTTGGATGGGGATTCCGGGGAGGTGGGGTGCTGGGTATATTTGGATGGGGATTCAGGGGGAGGTGGGGTGCTGGGTATATTTGGATGGGGATTCAGGGGAGGTGGGGTGCTGGGTATATTTGGATGGGGATTCAGGGGGAGGTGGCTGCTGCGTATATTTGGATGGGGATTTAGGGGGAGGTGGGCTGCTGCGTATATTTGGATGGGATTGGGGAGGTGGGCTGCTGGGTATATTTGGATGGGGATTCAGGACAGGTGGGGTGCTGGGTATATTTGGATGGGGATTCAGGGACAGGTGGGGTGCTGGGTATATTTGGATGGGGATTCAGGGGGAGGTGGGGTGCTGGGTATATTTGGATGGGATTGGGGGGAGGTGGGCTGCTGGGTATATTTGATGGGGATTTAGGGGAGGTGGGCTGCTGGGTATATTTGGATGGGGATTCAGGGGGAGGTGGGGTGCTGGGTATATTTGGATGGGGGTTCAGGGAGGGGTGGGGTGCTGGGTATATTTGGATGGGGATTCAGGGACAGGTGGGGTGCTGGGTATATTTGGATGGGGATTCAGGGGGAGGTGGGGTGCTGGGTATATTTGGATGGGGATTCAGGGGGAGGTGGGGTGCTGGGTATATTTGGATGGGGGTTCAGGGAGGGGTGGGGTGCTGGGTATATTTGGATGGGGATTCAGGGGAGGTGGGCTGCTGGGTATATTTGGATGGGGATTTAGGGGGAGGTGGGCTGCTGGGTATATTTGGATGGGGATTTAGGGGGAGGTGGGCTGCTGCGTATATTTGGATGGGATTGGGGGAGGTGGGCTGCTGCGTATATTTGGATGGGGGTTCAGGGAGGGGTGGGGCTGGGTATATTTGGATGGGGATTCAGGGAGGGGTGGGGTGCTGGGTATATTTGGATGGGGATTCAGGGACAGGTGGGGTGCTGGGTATATTTGGATGGGGATTCAGGGGGAGGTGGGGTGCTGGGTATATTTGGATGGGGATTCAGGGGAGGTGGGGTGCTGGGTATATTTGGATGGGGGTTCAGGGAGAGGTGGGGTGCTGGGTATATTTGGATGGGATTCAGGGGGAGGTGGGTGCTGGGTATATTTGGATGGGGGTTCAGGGAGGGGTGGGGTGCTGGGTATATTTGGATGGGGATCAGGGGGAGGTGGGGTGCTGGGTATATTTGGATGGGGATTTAGGGGGAGGTGGGGTGCTGGGTATATTTGGATGGGGATTTAGGGGGAGGTGGGGTGCTGGGTATATTTGGATGGGGATTTAGGGGGAGGTGGGGTGCTGGTATATTTGGATGGGGATTTAGGGGGAGGTGGGGTGCTGGGTATATTTGGATGGGGGTGGAAGGAGGAAATCTGGGTGTATTTATATGGAGGAGGATAGGGGGAGGTGGGGGCTGGTGGAGGAGGGATTCTGTGTCTCTGATCAGTTTCCATCGATTCAGTAACTCCATTTCTGTGTGGTCCCTCCCTGGTCCTGCATGATGGGGGATGTGAGGATGCTGCCTGCACCATGAAACAGATGCCTTCCTCTTGCTGCTGCTCCCTCAGCTCCATCTCTCCCTGTGCATATGGGTATGAATGAGCAAAGCATGCACTCAGCCTGCAGCTAGGAGAGGGGAGCATGCACTCAGCCTGCAGCTAGGAGAGGGGAGCCTGCACTCAGCCTGCAGCTAGGAGAGGGGAGCATGCACTCAGCCTGCAGCTAGGAGAGGGGAGCCTGCACTCAGCCTGCAGCTAGGAGAGGGGAGCATGCACTCAGCCTGCAGCTAGGAGAGGGGAGCCTGCACTCAGCCTGCAGCTAGGAGAGGGGAGCATGCACTCAGCCTGCAGCTAGGAGAGGGGAGCATGCACTCAGCCTGCAGCTAGGAGAGGGGAGCATGCACTCAGCCTGCAGCTAGGAGAGGGGAGCATGCACTCAGCCTGCAGGTAGGAGAGGGGAGCATGCACTCAGCCTGCAGCTAGGAGAGGGGAGCATGCACTCAGCCTGCAGCTAGGAGAGGGGAGCCTGCACTCAGCCTGCAGGTAGGAGAGGGGAGCCTGCACTCAGCCTGCAGGTAGGAGAGGGGAGCCTGCACTCAGCCTGCAGGTAGGAGAGGGGAGCATGCACTCAGCCTGCAGCTAGGAGAGGGGAGCCTGCACTCAGCCTGCAGCTAGGAGAGGGGAGCCTGCACTCAGCCTGCAGGTAGGAGAGGGGAGCATGCACTCAGCCTGCAGCTAGGAGAGGGGAGCCTGCACTCAGCCTGCAGCTAGGAGAGGGGAGCCTGCACTCAGCCTGCAGCTAGGAGAGGGGAGCCTGCACTCAGTCTGCAGCTAGGAGAGGGGAGCCTGCACTCAGCCTGCAGCTAGGAGAGGGGAGCCTGCACTCAGCCTGCAGGTGGGAGAGGGGAGCCTGCACTCAGCCTGCAGCTAGGAGAGGGGAGCCTGCACTCAGCCTGCAGCTAGGAGAGGGGAGCCTGCACTCAGCCTGCAGCTAGGAGAGGGGAGCCTGCACTCAGCCTGCAGGTGGGAGAGGGGAGCCTGCACTCAGCCTGCAGGTAGGAGAGGGGAGCCTGCACTCAGCCTGCAGCTAGGAGAGGGGAGCCTGCACTCAGCCTGCAGGTGGGAGAGGGGAGCCTGCACTCAGCCTGCAGGTAGGAGAGGGGAGCCTGCACTCAGCCTGCAGCTAGGAGAGGGGAGCCTGCACTCAGCCTGCAGGTAGGAGAGGGGAGCCTGCACTCAGCCTGCAGGTGGGAGAGGGGAGCCTGCACTCAGCCTGCAGCTAGGAGAGGGGAGCCTGCACTCAGCCTGCAGCTAGGAGAGGGGAGCCTGCACTCAGCCTGCAGGTAGGAGAGGGGAGCCTGCACTCAGTCTGCAGCTAGGAGAGGGGAGCCTGCACTCAGCCTGCAGCTAGGAGAGGGGAGCCTGCACTCAGCCTGCAGGTAGGAGAGGGGAGCCTGCACTCAGTCTGCAGCTGGGAGAGGGGAGCCTGCACTCAGCCTGCAGCTAGGAGAGGGGAGCCTGCACTCAGTCTGCAGGTAGGAGAGGGGAGCCTGCACTCAGCCTGCAGGTGGGAGAGGGGAGCCTGCACTCAGGCTGCAGGTGGGAGAGGGGAGCCTGCACTCAGCCTGCAGGTGGGAGAGGGGAGCCTGCACTCAGCCTGCAGGTGGGAGAGGGGAGCCTGCACTCAGCCTGCAGGTGGGAGAGGGGAGCCTGCACTCAGCCTGCAGGTGGGAGAGGGGAGCATGCACTCAGCCTGCAGGTGGGAGAGGGGAGCCTGCACTCAGCCTGCAGGTGGGAGAGGGGAGCCTGCACTCAGCCTGCAGGTGGGAGAGGGGAGCCTGCACTCAGCCTGCAGGTGGGAGAGGGGAGCATGCACTCAGCCTGCAGCTGGGAGAGGGGAGCCTGCACTTTCAGAGATAAATGAATTCTGCAAATGCCATCTAGTGATCTGGATACCCGGATGTCATGTTCTAGATCCCTGGATTTACTCTTCTGGTTACCTGGATTTGATGTTCTAGACCCCGGATTTAATGTTCTGGATCCCTGGATCTGAGGTCACCCCCTGGTCAGTATGTATGCCTTTTACTCTCTGCTGGTTTACATTATCTACACCTTCTTCAAGAGAAAACCAGGTGTGGAGCCAAGAGAAGGGGCTGTGAGAGAGACCCACAAACAGGTTGGTTGAAAATCCTTCATCATCCCTCATTGTACTGACATTTGCTGAATCCGACTGATCTGGATCCCACCAATATGGGCCGGTTCCCTCCGATAGGGCCTGGATCCCATTAGTAGGTTCTAGTTCCCTCCGATGGGGTCTGGTTCCCACTGGTAGGTTCTTGTTTGCTCGGATACGGTCTAGTTCCCACTGGTAGGTTCTGATTCCCTCTGAGAGAGCCTGGATCCCACCAATAGGTTCTGGTTCCTTCCGATAGGGTCTGGATCCCATTGGTAGGGTCTGGGTCCAACTGATAGGACCTGGATTCACCAGTAGGTTCTGGTTCCCTCCGATAAGGTCTGGTTCCCACTGGCAGGTTCTGGTTCGCTCGGATAGGGTCTAGTTCCCACTGGAAGGTTCTGGTTCCCTCCAATAAGGCATGGATCCAACATTAGGTTCTGGTTCCTTCCGATAGGGTCTGGACCACTTTGGTAGAGTCTGGTTCCCACTGGTATGTTCTGGTTCCCTCCTACATAGCCTGGATCCCATCAGTGGGTCTGGATACCATCGGTAGGGTCTGGTTCCATCTGATAGGGCCTGGATCCCACCAGTAGTTTCTGGTTCCCACTGGTATGTTCTGGTTCTCTCCGATAGGGTCTGGTTCCCGCTGGTAGGGTCTGGATCCAACCGGTAGGTTCTGGTTCCCTCTGATAAGGTCTGGTTCGCTTTGATACGGTCTGGTTCTCACTAGTAGGTTCTGGTTCCTTTTGGTAGGGCTTGGATCCCACCTGTAGGTTCTGGTTCGCTCGGATAGGGTCTGTTCCCACTGGTAGGTTCTGGTTCACTCGGATAGGGTCTGTTCCCACTGGTAGGTTCTGGTTCTCTCTGATAGGGCCGGAATTCCACCAGTAGGTTCTAGTTCCTTCCGATAGAGTCTGGATCCCATTGGTAGGGTCTGGTTCCTGCTGGTATGGTCTGGTTCCTGCTGGTATGTTCTGGTTCCCTCCGATAGGGCCTGGATTCCACCAGTAGGTACTGGTTCCCTCCGATAAGGTCTGTTTCCCCCTAGTATGTTCTGGTTCCCACTGATAGGATCCGGTTCCCTCCGATAGGACATGGATCACACCAGTAGTTTCTGGTTCCCACTGGTAGGTTCTGGTTCCCTCCAATAGGGCCTGGTTCCGACTGGTAGGTTATGGTTCCCTCCAATGGGGCCCTATCCCATTGGTAGAGTCTGGTTCCCACTGGTAGGGTCTGGATCCAACTGGTAGGGTCTGGATCCAACTGGTAGGGTCTGGATCCAACTGGTAGGGTCTGGATCCAACTGATAGGGTCTGGATCCCACATATAGATTCTGGTTCCCTCCGATAGGGTCTGGTTCCCACTGGTAGGTTCTGGCTTCCTCTGATAGGGTCTGGTTACCTCCACTAGGGCCTGGATTCCGTCAGTAGATTCTGGCTCACTTCGATAGGGCCTGTATTTCAGTGGTATGTTCTGGTTACCTTCGATGTGGCCTGGATTCCACTGATAGGGTCTGGAACTCACTGGTAGAGTCAGGATTCCACAGGTGATGAAATCAGCATTTTGGGTTTTCCTCTCACAGAATCAGGCCTCCTCGAGGAAGGAGATGATTGAAGGATCTGCAAAGTTCCCTGATGAAGATCTGTGGCTGGAATTCGAGGAAATAGATTGTAAGTGCTTGAGGTGAATTGCTGTAACACTCGGCTATATATTATATTATACCTCTTTCTATGGACTCAACTGGGGGTTTAATGCCCTGGCATGGAGAGCTCCCCCTGCTGGACACTGTTTTACCTGGCATGGAGAGCTCCCCCTGCTGGACACTGTTTTACCTGGCACGGAGAGCTCCCCCTGCTGGACACTGTTATACCTGGCACGAAGAGCTCCCCCTGCTGGACACTGTTATACCTGGCACGAAGAGCTCCCCCTGCTGGACACTGTTATACCTGGCATGGAGAGCTCCCCCTGCTGGACACTAGTTTGCCCCTGGGCAGTAAAGCCCTTGATGTTGTGAGTGGGGTGTGATCTTGGGGGCCCCAGTAACGTGTTGCATGTTTTTTTGCAGGTTCCTCAGATAGCGATGGGGTTTCCGGGTCTGAGGACGAGGCGGGAAGCTCTGCTCAGGGGTCTCACTTTTCTGAAGACATTAGCTCCCCTCTCACCGAGTTCTTGGCTTTGAAGCAGGACACGGCTGCAGGGGTATCTGTGCCCGGCCACGCAGCGCCTCCTACGGACAAGGTCAATCCTATAGGAATTCACAGTGAAAATCTGCCTCGAGACCTTGAGAATCTGCCCATTCACCCCAAAAATGTGTCTTTTCACCTTGGAGCACGGACAGCCTTGTGCCCCCCGCTCTCTTTGCGCCCAGGCGATGGTGCAATCTGATAATGATGTCTCATTGTCCTCCTTTAGGTGATGTCCCCGCTCCTCACTGTCACATCCCACCTCATCACCTTCCTGGAGCATTACTCGCAGATGCAGCGGCTGCAGGGAAAGGCGCAGGAGTACCGGGCCCAGCTGCGGCGAGAGGAGAGGCGGCGCAGGAAGCAGCTGCGGGTCCTGCACGGGGCCTACAGGCAGCGCGTGAGGGACAAGATGAGCCTCATCGAGAGCCTGGAGACCGTCATCAGCGAGCAGCAGGGGGTCCTGGAGAAGCTGCAGAGAGGTGGGACGCAGTGTCCTGGGACCTGCCATATGTGCCCCCCCCTCTTTCTGTATGGGTATTGGGGGCAGGGCTGCCTGGCACGCCACTGGGCAGCGCATGTAAGGGCTCCCTGGCAGCATGCAGAATTCATAGGCTGCAGTGGAACTTCCTTCCTGCAGTGTCTGTATTCTGCACACTGCTGGAGAGCACTTGACATGTGCCGACCACCATGGATGGCGATTGCTCCTTTTTTTTGTCGCTCAGGTACACGCGCAGGGGTCCTCGGGGTGGGAGTAAGGCATCCAGATTCATCCCCTGCAGAGATGACTGATTGCAGGAGGGATTACCCACTGGTCTCTCATCCTGCAGGAGCCATGTTCCCACTGTACCCCAGCCCCCAGCTCTCTCATGTTGGGGTTCACAAGCTGGTGGAGTCCATCGGAGTCCTGCAGGCGGAGAGGGCGCAGCTGAAGGAGGAGATCAGCGGCCTGAGGCAGAACGTGGAGGTGAAAGAGCAGGAGAAGCATCATCTGACCTCCGACCTCCACAAACAGGTGAGACGCCAACAGAGAAACAACACGACAGCGACAAAAAAATCCCAGATACAAACGTAACCTGTAAGATTTTCTAAATGTCCAGAGATTTTCACATTTTGTGCTCACAGGGTGGCTCGCACTTTGACTCCTGCTTCCCCTCATTATCAAAACCCACAGGATGTCGCTGGTTTTATATGTTCACAGAAGAGGAAACCCGAATGGGCAACCTGTACTGTCTATCTGAAGGCCGTGTGCCTGTCTGTGCATTATGGCTGCGCTCCTCCTCTGTCCCAATGCAAAGTGAATGAGTGACATCACAAATATTTGCTGGGATCAGACTGAGCATGTCTGGAATGGCCTTAGATGGGACAGATTTCATAAAAGCCCCAAAATCTTAGCATTCTTAGTTGCTGTCGAAATCAGGGAGGAGAAGCAGGTATTCCAGCATTGTAATATGTAATGATTTAATTTATCATATATAGTTATATGTTTTTAATTAAAATTCCTCTTTCTTTATCAAAAATAGTGGTAATTTATAGCCAGTGTGTATTACCATTATAATTGTTATAGGGGGGCACATCTTATCTGGCCCTATGGACGAGCCACCACTGACCTGTGTGACAGGACACAAACTGTTAAACCCCTCCATACTGGGAGTTGCAGATATACACTGCGCTGTTGCTGGGCAGCGTGTAGTAGAGGTTGCAGTAGTTGCTGGGCAGTGTGTAAAAGACGTTGCAGCAGTTACCGGGCAGCGTATAGTAGAGGTTGCAGCAGTTGCTGGGTAGCGTGTAGTAGAGGTTGCAACAGTTGCTGGGAAGTGTGTAACAGGTTGCAGCAGTTGCTGGGCAGCGTGTAGTAGAGGTTGCAGCAGTTGCTGGGCAGCGTGTAGTAGAGGTTGCAGCAGTTGCTGGGCAGCGTGTAGTAGAGGTTGCAGCAGTTGCTGGGCAGTGTGTAGTAGAGGTTGCAGCAGTTGCTGGGCAGCGTGTAGTAGAGGTTGCAGCAGTTGCTGGGCAGCGTGTAGTAGAGGTTGCAGCAGTTGCTGGGCAGCGTGTAGTAGAGGTTGCAGCAGTTGCTGGGCAGCGTGTAGTAGACATTGCAGCAGTTGCTGGGCAGCGTGTAATAGAGGTTGCAGCAGTTGCTGGGCAGCGTGTAGTAGAGGTTGCAGCAGTTGCTGGGCAGCGTGCAGTAGAGGTTGCAGCAGTTGCTGGGCAGCGTGTAGTAGAGGTTGCAGCAGTTGCTGGGCAGCGTCCAGTAGAGGTTGCAGCAGTTGCTGGGCAGCATGCAGTAGAGGTTGCAGCAGTTGCTGGGCAGCGTGCAGTAGAGGTTGCAGCAGTTGCTGGGCATCGTGTAGTAGAGGTTGCAGCAGTTGTTGGGCAGCGTGTAGTAGAGGTTGCAGCAGTTGTTGGGCAGCGTGTAATAGAGGTTGCAGCAGTTGCTGGGCAGCGTGCAGTAGAGGTTGCAGCAGTTGCTGGGCAGCGTGTAGTAGAGGTTGCAGCAGTTGTTGGGCAGCGTGTAGTAGAGGTTGCAGCAGTTGCTGGGCAGCGTGCAGTAGAGGTTGCAGCAGTTGCTGGGCAGCGTGTAGTAGAGGTTGCAGCAGTTGCTGGGCAGTTTGTAGTAGAGGTTGCAGCAGTTGCTGGGCAGCGTGTAATAGAGGTTGCAGCAGTTGCTGGGTAGCGTGTAGTAGAGATTGCAGCAGTTGCTGGGCAGCGTGTAGTAGACGTTGCAGCAGTTGCTGGGCAGCATGTAATAGAGGTTGCAGCAGTTGCTGGGCAGCGTGTAATAGAGGTTGCAGCAGTTGCTGGGCAGCGTGTAGTAGAGATTGCAGCAGTTGCTGGGCAGCGTGTAGTAGACGTTGCAGCAGTTGCTGGGCAGCATGTAATAGAGGTTGCAGCAGTTGCTGGGCAGCGTGTAATAGAGGTTGCAGCAGTTGCTGGGCAGCGTGTAGTAGAGATTGCAGCAGTTGCTGGGCAGCGTGTAGTAGACATTGCAGCAGTTGCTGGGCAGCGTGTAATAGAGGTTGCAGCAGTTGCTGGGCAGCGTGTAGTAGAGATTGCAGCAGTTGCTGGGCAGCGTGTAGTAGACATAGCAGCAGTTGCTGGGCAGCGTGTAGTAGACATTGCAGCAGTTGCTGGGCAGCGTGTAATAGAGGTTGCAGCAGTTGCTGGGCAGCGTGTAATAGAGGTTGCAGCAGTTGCTGGGCAGCGTGTAGTAGAGATTGCAGCAGTTGCTGGGCAGCGTGTAGTAGACGTTGCAGCAGTTGCTGGGCAGCATGTAATAGAGGTTGCAGCAGTTGCTGGGCAGCGTGTAATAGAGGTTGCAGCAGTTGCTGGGCAGCGTGTAGTAGAGGTTGCAGCAGTTGCTGGGCAGCGTGTAGTAGACATTGCAGCAGTTGCTGGGCAGCGTGTAATAGAGGTTGCAGCAGTTGCTGGGCAGCGTTTGAAGAGTTTCCTGTATTTCATTCTTGATTATAATATTTTAGGTTGAAGAGCTGAAGGAGATAATTCGGGAACGTGAGCTGGAGCTCTCAGAACTGCGACTGGAAATGGTAAAGAAATGAATTTTGCTATTTTCCTAATCAAAAAATCAACACAAATAAAGAGACAGGAAGTGCAGTAGTTATACAGTGTGTATTTATATAGCAGTAACAGGTGTACTCAGCGCTTTACAGGTTACATTACAGTAGAGGGAGGTGCAGTAACTGCAGTAGTTATACAGTGTATATTTGTATAGCAGTAACAGGTGTACTTGGTGCTTTACAGGTTACATTACAGTAGAGGGAGGTGCAGTAAGTGCAGTAGTTATACAGCTTCTCACTTTGTTTGTTACTACAGGGAGTTACAGACTCTGAGAAACGTCTCCAGAATCTTTCGTTGGAGAACCAGAGCCTTAAGGAGAGTCTTGTTGTGACTCAGGGACTTCTCGACAAGTTGGCCACCATGTCCACACAGCCGTCCACACTGATAGTGAAGGTAAAACAATTATTTTTTATTTACTACATAGACACCAATCTCATTGTGCCTCTGCCCCATCCCTCTCACTATCATTGTGCCTCTGCCCCATCCCTCTCACTATCATTGTGCCTCTGCCCCATCCCTCTCACTATCATTGTGCCTCTGCCCCATCCCTCTCACTATCATTGTGCCTCTGCCCCATCCCTCTCACTATCATTGTGCCTCTGCCCCATCCCTCTCACTATCATTATGCCTCTGCCATCCCTCTCACTATCATTATGCTCTGCCCCATCCCTCTCACTATCATTATGCCTCTGCCCCATCCCTCTCACTATCATTGTGCCTCTGCCCCATCCCTCTCACTATCATTATGCCTCTGCCCCATCCCTCTCACTATCATTGTGATTCTGCCCCATCCCTCTCACTATCATTGTGCCTCTGCCCCATCCTTCTTGTCACGTACTTGCTTCACTTCAGAAGGGCACGTGACTCGGCAAAGTAGAGGCAGGGCTAAAAAATCACTATCCGTCTGCACTAGGCTCAGAATAATGACTACGTTACACACAATTCCCCCACCCACTTCCCTTAAGTAAAATGCCGCCACCACAGGTGTAATAAACATGTATGCCTAATATCTGAAACATAGCTGACCTGAGACTCCATTCAATTATACACGCCAAAAAGGAAAACCGTTCACTAGACTGACCCCACCAAAACCCACTTTTCGTCCTGAAACCCAAGGCTATTATAATCCTGTCTCTCCAGTTAATGTGGTTCTTATATCAGACAAAGGCAGAGCTTAATAAATGTATATTTATTATGAATGAATCACAGTGCACATACAGAAATAGAAAAAAGATATAATACAGTTAGGATTTACACTCTGAAGCAGAAAAAATAAATGGAATTAAAAAACCAGAACCTATGCTTGTTACAACGGCAAGATTAAATGGGATCCGTCCCCCTGAGGCTGGGCTTGAAATACAGCAGATTTCCCACTTGACGTGGACTCCAGAAAATAACCACCTTAGGAGAGACTGAAGATGGAATTTATACACTTCTTGCGCTGCTCAGATTTCAGGGCCAGGAGATTGTGCTTTCTGGCCACTTGGCTTCCCAGAATCCACTTCCCTGTTAACTCTCGGGCATGCTCAGTTCACTTCTCAATCATTTTTTAGGATAACTTGGATTGAATAATCAGAGTAATTCCTGAGAATCCTCTGCTCGTTTTGATATGCTTTGCATAAATCATTCAACAGGGCTCTTTGATCTGGCATATTGGTTTCTCACACCTCAACCTTCCTCTGTGACTCCATACACTCAGCGATAACATGCCGGGTCGCACCTATCCCTCATCAAAAGACCATTCAAACCTTTTAACAAACTCCTCAGAACAAACTATGCCTGCATACAGAGTAGCGCTATATGGGTAGTGCATAAATATTTTGCCAGGTCATGAATATATTTATCAGCACATAGTCTATACCCGTCACACTTCTCACCCTAATTTTCATTATGACCCATCCTTCTGACCACTTTGTCTCTCAGCCCCATCGTTTTCACCCGCTTTGTCTCTCTGCCCCATCCCTCCTGTACCTCTGCTACTCCTCTGGATGGCTTTTTTTTGGCGGCTCTGGTTAATTATTTCCACCGTCTCAAAGGAAAATGAGGATCTTCGCAGCAAGGTGCATCATCTGGAGACCTCACTGCAGGAGAAGATGGAGCAGCTGGTGCATACAAAGGGGCAGGTGGACACCTTGCAGTGGAGGAAAGAGGATGAGATCCGTCACCTGGATGAGAAGATTCACAGATTGCAGTTCTCACTGGAAAACGAGAAGAGGAAACCTCCTGAAGTGCAGGTAACAAGAAGCAGAGCGGGGCTCAGGGGGGTTTCTGCAGGAGAATTGCAATTTTTATGCCAAAATGGTTGAGCTGATGGAATACGTGAGCTGAGGAACACCTTTAAAATCCAGTTAATTTGACCTGAAATGTGTGAACCTCTTCAACTTCCACAAACGCTCACCAGTCTCCTGAAACCTAAGAAGATGCAGCTGAACTTAACCTTGCTTTTTGATTTTCCACCTTGATCTGTTTTTGAAGTACATAACCAAGACTTTGGAAGTTGAGTCGCCCGCGATCCTGAAATCTCTGACTGAAGCAGAAGCCAGGAATCGCCTTCTCGTCGACCAAGTGTCCGTTCAGGGGGAGAAATGTCAGAAGCTCGAGGAGCAGCTCAGACGTTCCGAGGACCTGACCACCAGCCTTTCAGCCAAGGTAGCTGAAGGAAGACCCTCGATTTTCCGATCTTTCCCGTGTAGATTGTAATAACAACCATTTCTTCTGCACTTAAAACCAAGGAACCAAACTCTTACCTTGTGGTTCATTTCAGATTCTGGCCTATGAGACGGAGATTGGGAACCTCAAGGAGGGACTCCTGCAGGAGATCTACCAGTTGGAGGCTCAGAAGGAAGAGGCCATCAGGGAGGCATCCCAGTGCTCTGAGCAGCATCTGGAGAACGTCCGGGACCAGCTGTCAGGTAGACCAGATCCATGTATCTCGAGGCCCTCAAAATGCTTTCAGTGTTTGTGTTCAGTGTGGACGGAGAGGGCTTCTCCATGAGCTTGGTGATCTCCCGTTGCAGCTCTAGTAGGTGAAGTTATATATTATCTAGTGCCCAACACAAAGACACATGTCTCTAGTACAACCTCCCACCTCTAGAAAACATTGGCCCAAGGAGAGCCTTCCCCAATGCATTCCTCTGTGGCCTTCTAAATCCCATGTGGTCCTTCTGTCAGGCAGGTGGTGGGTCCATATGTCAAGCCAATCAACAATCTCCTAATGTGACCGCATACGTCTCATACTAGTGTAAGGTCTATCACCCCCAATTTCTCCATCCTCAATATCTCTCTGCCAACTTCTCCATCCTCAATATCTCTCTGCCAATTTCTCCATCCTCAATGTCTCTCTGCCAACTTCTCCATCCTCAATGTCTCTCTGCCAATCTCTCCATCCTCAATGTCTCTCCATCCTCAATGTCTCTCTGCCAATCTCTCCATCCTCAATGTCTCTCTGCCAAACTCTCCCCACACTCACCTATTTCCTGAATCCCCTAATGTCGCTCTACCTCAACTCGCAGGCAGAGGGTGCTCGCAGCTATCGCCTGTGTTGGGCTTCCAGCAGGAGGGAGCCTCTGCAAGTTATGTGGTGGCCCCATGCAGGCAGAACAGCTGCCCTAGTGACCACCATTATATAAACAAAGAGCTGCGCCCCTCCTAATTGCACCCTAGGCGGCTGCCCAATTTGCCTAATGGATGCACCGGCCCTGGATTGATGTGTGCATTGTTATGGTTATACTGGTGTTGTTGGAAGAGTTTCAGGAGTATCTCTATTTGTTGGTAATGGGGTATGGTTTGGCTTTCGGTGATTCCGTCACTGCCTTGTTGGTTTGATCTGGTATAGACCGCACGGATGTTACTGTTCCTCCCCAGCTGTTCTGTGGATGGTTGTAGATAGTCTCCTCATTTTCCCATGCAGTAACCGTAAAACCTTACCAGCACACATAGGCCCGCACTGCTGATACACAGGGGATTGTGTCCCCGTTAATTTAGGGGTTCAGACCCGCCTGGCCTTGCTGCAGCCTTTCCTGAAACGCATGAAGACGGATTATAACAGCCTGAGGAGCCAAGTGAGGGACTTCTCCCAATTCTACGAGCTGTCCATCCACGAGGCGCGGAAACAGGTGAGGGGCGTAGAAAAATGGGGTAAACACTGTGATAACAGGGTGAGGAGGGGTGTGTTATGCAGAGGTAACAGGGCGAGAAGGGGGCATGTTACACAGAGGTATCAGGGCGAGGAGGGTGCATGTTGTACATGAATAACGGGGCGAGGAGGGGGCCTGTCATGCAGAGAACAAGGGTGAGGAGGTGGGAGAGAGCTTGTTAAACAGAGGTAAAAGGGGAAGGAGGGGTGTGTTATACAGAGGTAACAGGGAAAGGAGGGGTGTGTTATACAGAGGTAACAGGGAGAGGAGGGGGTGTGTTATACAGAGGTAACAGGGAGAGGAGGGGGTGTTATACAGAGGTAACAGGGCAAGGAGGGGGGGTGTTATACAGAGGTAACAGGGAGAGGAGGGGGTGTGTTATACAGAGGTAACAGGGAGAGGAGGGGGTGTGTTATGTAGAGGTAACAGGGCGTTGAGGGGTGTGTTATATAGATGTAGCGCTACTCCCGTGAGAGCCACTGTATTTGACGGGCCTTCTGTCTCACTCCAGTGATAACCCACCTTCACTTCCAGCGCCAAGTAACACCAAGACAAAGTTATACTATATATATAAAAAAAGGGGTTTATTAGAACTAGAGAACAGCCCCTCTGTAGGACAAAGTGATCAATAGTATAACAATATCGAATGGGTTACTTTACCATCACTATTCAGCACAATCATGAATGAACGAGACAGTATGCTTTACAATCTTTCAGTGCGGTTCAATTCTAGACTATAATCGACGTAACCGATATCAGTAACCTTTCTAACCTTTATAACTTCTACCTAACCACTGGCCAGTGGGAACTACACAAACTCTTGAGTCTGCTAGCGTTGGGGCCCTTTGAATTCTGTCGTTGGGTACCTTTAATGTGAAACCATATTTGTATTCCACAATGTAAGAAAGAAATCTTTGCAAAGTGTGACAGGGTAACAGGATTTGTAACTGCAGCGATCCTCCTTTTAGATGGAGCTGCGCGGGCAGTAGAACTAGGCCGGACAATAAAGTTAGCAATCTCAACTCACGCAGGGTAGTAGACGAATACCTCTCTCCGTTAGATACACTCACGCCTTCCCCCGCTGGACGGTAGCTCGATCGCTATCTCTAGCGCTGGAAACACAAGGACCTTCGGATCTATTCTCCGCTGGACGCACGAGGACAGCTGAAAGCACGATCAGTCAAACAGGACCATCCATGCCATCCGCCTCGCCCTCTCTGGCACTGGTAACACACGAGGGCAGCCAGATCTCTTCTCCGCTGAACACACAAGGACCACTGAATGCACGATCCACAACACAGGACCGTCCACACTGTCAGTCTCGCCCTCTCTGGCTTCTCTCTGCTCTGCACATGCTCTTCCTTCCCTGGAAAACGTGGGCTCCTCTTTTCCCTTCTGGGAGGTGTCGTTTTCTTCCTGTATCATTATTATTATTATTCTTTATTTATAAAGCGCCTGCATATTCCGCAGCGCTGTACAATAGGCACAGTATAGACAGGGTTACAATACATTGAACAACAATTGACAAACAGTACAGGAGGAGATGAGGGCCCTATTCCCGTAGGAACTCACAATCTAGGAGGGTTGGAAACAGGAGGAGAGGACTGTAAGGTGAGAGTGATTGATGGTTGCGTCAGTGAGTTGGGTGGTCGGCTTCCCTAAATAGGAATGTTTTAAGGGAGCGTTTGAAGGAAGAGAAGTTAGGGGAAAGTCTGACAGTACGAGGGAGAGCGTTCCAGAGAGTGGGGGCTGCGCGTGAGAAATCCTGCAGTCTATCATGGGAAGAGGTGATGCGGGGAGAAGCTAGGCGCAGGTCACTGTTTGACCTTAGGGAGCGGGCTGGGGTGTATTTGGTGATTAGTGAGGACAGGTAGTGGGGAGCTGAGTTAGTGAGGGTTTTGTAGGTAAGGATAAGGATTTTGAACTTAATTCTGCAGTGGATAGGGAGCCAGTGAAGGGACTCGAAGAGGGGAGCGGCAGAGACAGAGCAGCGGGTGAGGTGAATTAGCCTGGCAGAGGCGTTCAGGATGGATTGTAGGGGGGAGAGGCGGGACAGAGGGAGGCCAGATAAGAGATTATTGCAATAGTCGAGTCGGGAGATTACCAGGGCGTGTATGAGTTGTTTTGTGGTGACAGCGGTAAGAAATGGCCGAATACTGTAAATATTACGCAGTTGGTATCGGCAGGAGGAGGAAAGAGACTTGATGTGGGGGATGAAGGAAAGAGCAGAGTCAAGTGTAACTCCAAGACAGCGAACTTGGTTTGATGGGGAGATGGTGATACCCTCCACCATGATAGAGAAGTCAGGAGGTGGGGAGGCATTGGAGGGAGGAATAAGTAGGAGCTCAGTCTTTGACATGTTGATCTTTAGGTGGTGGGAGGCCATCCAGGAGGAGATGCCAGATAAACAGTCACTGACTTTTGAAAGGACAGGGGGAGAGAGATCAGGGGTAGAGAGGTAGATCTGAGTGTCATCAGCGAGTGTCATCATTGCATTAGGCTCTCTGTACTTGAAACTACATGTTCCAGAATCCTTTGCAATCCTTTCCGTCTTCCTGTCTTAACAACTTCCTTTTGCCAATGAAGAGACAGGGAAGGCAGGGGGGAAATTCCCCCACAGCGGTGACAGGCTGCATGTCTCTGTCCAAGCCTGAACCACAGTGAAAAACACAACAGTCCATACACACAGTTCAAGAAGCCCCCGCTACACACTCCCCCCACCAAGAATCTTTGGTCCTCCAAAGACAGCAAATTCTTGTACCTGATACACGCGTTTGTAATACACGAGGAGAAACAGGTTAGCATGCACAAGACACTAAACCATTCACATTTTCATATGAAATTGACAATGGGACTTCCCACCAATTTGCATAAGAAATACATTTGTTCCGTTCATGTGACCCCCCCCCCACCTCGTAGTACCCAGCTAGACATGCAAGAAGGGGATTTAGAGTTGACCTCCACTGCACTTGTGGTAGAAGGACCGGATGCCTCGAAAATTCTCTGAAATGTGTGCACAACCTCTTCCCTCAGGGAAGAACAACTGCCAACTTTCCTCTTAACCATCTGAGGGGCCCCTTCGGTAGACCACCCCGTCTGCAAGTTACAGTCGATTCCACTCCTCAATGACCCATTCTTCTTCCTCCCTACCACAATGGGAGAAGCATAGGGTCTACGAGACACCCGGATAATTCTTGGTCTCTTTAACTCGGCAACATGTTCTCTGAGGTCATCCAAATCTGCTACTGGAATTCGCCAAGACCTTCCTCTAAATGGCTTGTTCTCTTGTAAGCGAATACGGTGCTGCACATTCTTCACACATCCCACATCGAACTCGTTTTTCGAGCAGGGTTTCTTCCACCTCGAAAGCTGCGTTTCTAGCCCTTTCTTTCCACTCAGACGTCATAGGAGAGTCTTTTGGATAAAAATGCTCTTCTGAAAATTCTTCCCCATCTACTCCAGGTTGTGCGATAGATGTGGCTGAGTTTACTCGTCCTATCATCATTCGGGCCCGAACTTTCACTGGAGAGTCGTTAACATTACGGATGCTCACAGGAACCTTCCCGTGAGTCCTCTGTAGCGCCTTCGTGGAGATGAATTCTGGAATCAGCTCCAGCCCCGGGTCTACATTCTGAGGGTCGCCTTCCAAAATAACATAAGGACCCGGTTGGTCCCAACTCTTGACGGAAGCCTGCAGACATGCAACTTCACCCGGCTGTAAAACCTTCTCCTGCTTGTCCAACTTCCACAATTTTCCCACTGCTACTGGGGCCTTTTGTTCTTGGATCAACCACTGGTACACTGAACGTAACATAGGATGTACATTTTCAGCCGCAGCCTCACTCTCTGTTACATGATGAGAGAGTAACCGCCGAACGAGGTTAGTGTTCGTCCCCACTACCACGGAGTCCCTCTTAGACCCTGGAGAGCAGGGACATACAATTGCCAACGTGTCAATAGTCCCTGGCTGTCCTGCAACAGATGGACCAAATTCAAGCTTGACTGAAAGATATCCGTCGTAGGGAAGCTTCTTAGTTCCTATCCCCCAAATCTCTAGGCTTTCTAACTTTTGAAAGGGCAGGTGTTTCAGGTGTTTATCGTAGAAATCACGGTAAATTAGAGTCACCTGAGTCTTAAAGAGCTTTTGTGTATACACCTTCCACCTGGACTGATACTATTGGAGAAAGACCCACCAACTTGCTAGGAAACTTCCTGAGCTGTTTTGATGCAGATTGCTCGGCTGTTCTGGCTTGAACCTCTCTTCTGATCTGTGTCCCTTTCCGCTGCCATCCGAACGGGCCATTTTGAGTTTGGCGTACACACTGATCCCCAGTGACCTGAAACTCGACTCTGAAAGCACCTCGGACCGTCTAGACAAAGCTTTCGTCGTGGCTTGATACTGAGGTTTGGGCCCCACTCGCCCTTCGTGTACTACTTGGTGGCTGAAGCGTTCCGACTTGTATGGGCGTCCGACTGGCTTCTTCCGTGGCTTTAACGGGCTGGCGCAGTCACGTCGATAATGACCAACACTCCCACAGTTGTAGCAAATCACCGAACTAGTGGGTTCTCCAGCAGGAACATTCTGCATTGTTTCTCCCCCGCTAAGTATAGCAACTCTATCGGACAGCAACGTCATCATCTCCATCATTTGTGACATCTGGGTTTTCAACGCCATTACTTCAGTCTGTACTTCCACTATGCCAAGGGCTCCTACTTCTGCGGTGAACGCTGCGTGCGAAGCATTAGCACTCTTTTTAGCCCTAATTAAGGCTTCTTCTTCCAGAATGTCCTTTACTAATTTGGAGTACGTCAGTGGCTTGGTCTGATCTCTAGTCTGAAACTTCAACATTATGGGATCCGTTGGGAGAGCGCCTTTAAGAATTTGATCCCACAAAGCTCTGCTTGCATGACTCGGCTCCATGCCTCCTTTTATGATAATCTGATGAACGATTTTATCTAGCCGCCAGACATAGGTGGATAACTCTTCTCCTTCATTTTGGTAGGTGTGAGAGAACTTATGGATGAGTTCAGCACAGTCCTCTACCCCTCCAAAGATTTCTCGTAAAGCCTCTAAACACTCAACAGCTGTGCAGCCTGGCTTGCCCTGTTTTAGATTTCTGATAACATCTGAAGCAGGGGCTCATAGTCTCTCTATTAACCTTTGTCTTTTCACAGTTGTGACGGGAACCCCACTCCTTCCGCCTGTCCTGGCTCTCCAGACACCCCCTCGTTGCGGTCAGCCCGGCTACGGGGAGCGCCGTCCTCAGCGCCTCGAGCAGCTTGACCCGCCTGCTTCTGATTCTCTGCCCTGGAGCCATTATGAATTTCCAGAGGGCCGCTCTGTGCCTTCTGATGTTGAGTGTGGTGGTGTAGGTAGCGTAGCTGAATGAAACACCAGACAAGCTGTATGTTCAAACAGGATTCTCTCTTTATGGAAGGTTTCACAGGGATATTTATACAAAATACAGCAATGCACATTCAAACTTCCCGCCCACCCCAACAGTTCTGATTGGTTGGTTCCAAGACCTCTGCAGGCATCCTTCAGGTCCTCTTCAGGCTTCACTTAGGTCCACTGGCTTTATGCAGATGAAGTCTTGACCCCACAGTAACCACACACAGTGATTTAGATAACCCATTGTAAAGGAAATCAGATAGTGGGTGGCTGAGACAATGGTGACTCCCAACCTTTCTGACATATAGGGCCATATTACATACTTGGTGCTAACTTAACCAGAGCTGTTGTAAACTTCCCAGAGCCATTATAGCCTATGGGCCATATTACATACTTGGTGCTAACTTAACCAGAGCAGTTGTAAACTTAAAACCATATTACATACTTGGTGCTAACTTAACCAGAGCACTTGTAAACTTAAAACCATATTACATAGTTGGTGCTAACTTAACCAGAGCTGTTGTAAACTTAAAACCTCCATAGGCTATAATGGCTCTGGGAAGTTTACAACAGCTCTGGTTAAGTTAGCACCAAGTATGTAATATGGCCCAAAGTTTTTCCCAAAGCAAATGTCTGTGTCTTTTGGGGGTTTTGTCAGGAAAATAAAAGTCTTGGGGTTTGAAGCGTGGAGCGCTACGTCAGTTCCATGACAACAGTGTTGGGCACTTCCCATTCTTCCACAGTTTGTACTGCCTGATCTATCCAAGTCTCAAAGTCCTCTTCTCCGGTTGGTACAGAACCGTAACTTGCGATATCCATAATTGGTAGATGCAGCAGAGTTTTGGACCAATGTTTCTACCAGTTTTTCCATTGTGGTAAAGAAGGTAGCAGGAGGGAACGCTGTCATTGAGGTAGGGGTAGTATCCAATACCCCGGAATCTGACACTGTTGGGCTAGTGTTACGAAGATGATCACCCAGCACCTTTGGCCGTATAATCGGAGCTTCAAGACCCCCTGGTAACCGTATGCTATCTCCCTGGTAACCTTTTGGGATACCTTTTTTCCATTCCAGCATAGCGTAAGTGCAGAGGGCATCGTGATCTACTTTCAGGTCTAATCGGGATGTCCTCTGATCAGGTATTAGAGTTGACATCAATCGTTGGACCTGTATCTCACTCCAGGTAACACCAGCAAGGCTCATAATTACACAGGACCCATGGCGGCCATTTTGCTCTGCGCACTATTTAGTGGCCGTACTAGTCCATCAAGGCGACTTGGCTGGTGGAGGCGGTCATCACTCCGCTGCGGAGACCAGACGAGTCCCCACGTGTATCGCTACTCCTTCGAGAGCCGCTGTATTTGACAGGCCTTCTGTCTCACACCAGTGATAACCCACCTCCACCTCCGGCGCCAAGTAACTCCAAGACAAGGTTATACTATAGATAAAAAAGGGGTTTATTAGAACTAGAGATAGAGAACAGCCCCTCTGTAGGACAAAGTGATCAACAGTATAACAATATCGAATGGGTTACTTTACCATCACTATTCAGCACAATGATGAATAAACGAGACAGTATGCTTTACAATATTTCAGTGCGGTTCAATTATAGACTATAATCGACGTAACCGATATCAGTAACCTTTCTAACCTTTATAACTTCTACCTAACCAATGGCCAGTGGGAACTACACAAACTCTCGAGTCGGTTAGCGTTGGGGCCCTTTGAATTCTGTCGTTGGGTACCTTTAATGCGAAACCATATTTGTACTCCACAATGTGAGAAAGAAATCTTCGCAAAGTATCACAGGGTAACAAGATTTGTAACTGCAGCGATCCTCCTTTTAGATGGAGCTGCACGGGCAGTAGAACTAGGCCCGGACAATAAAGTTAGCAATCTCAACTCACGCAGGGTAGTAGATGAATATCTCTCTCCATTAGATACACCCACTCTTCTCTGCTCTGCACATGCTCTTCCTTCCCTGGAAAACGTGGACTCCTCTTTTCCCTCCTGGGAGGTGTAGTTTTCTTCCTGTATCATTGCATTAGGCTCTCTGTACGTGAAACTACATGTACCAGAATCCTTTGCAATCCTTTCAGTCTTCCTGTCTTAACAACTTCCCTTTTCCAATGAAGAGTCAGGGAAGGGAGGGGGGAAATTCCCCCACAGCGGTGACAGGCTGCATGTCTCTGTCCAAGCCTGAACCACAGTGAAAAATACAACAGTCCAAACACACAGTTCAAGAAGCCTCCGCTACATAGAGGTAACAGGGAGAGGAGGGGGTGTGTTATACAGAGATAACAGGGCGAGTAGGGGGTGTGTTATACAGAGGTAACAGGGCGAGATGGGTGTGTTATACAAAGGTAACAGAGAGAGGAGGGGGTGTGTTATACAGAGATAACAGGGTGAGGAGGAGGTGTGTTCTATAGCGGTAACAGGGCGAGGAGGGGGTGTGTTCTATAGAGGTAACAGGGCGAGGAGGGGGTGTGTTATATAGAGGTAATAGGGTGAGGTGATGGTGAAGTCCTTCTCGGTAACCTTTGTGTGATGCAGATTTGTCGAGCCGCCACGAACGTCTCGGAAACCAACAGAGACCTGCTGCAGCGATACCAGCGAGAGGTTCAGCTCCGCAAGAGGTACCACAACCAGCTGGTGGAACTGAAAGGTGAGCGCCACTTCCTACCACGACCAGGGAGGCACTGTGACCATCCCCCAGGGAACAACGCATACCACATGCAAGCAGGGGGTACTGTGACCAGCCCCCAGGGAACAACGCATACCACATGCAAGCAGGGGGCACTGTGACCAGCCCCCAGGGAACAACGCATACCAAGTGCAACCAGGGGGCACTGTGACCAGCCCCCAGCGAACAATGCGTACCACATTCAACCAGGAGGCACTGTGACCAGCCCCTGGGGAACAATGCATACCACATGCAACCAGGGGGCACTGTGACACTGTGACCAGCCCCCAGGGAACAATGCATACCACATGCGACCAGGAGGCACTGTGACCAGCCCCCAGGGAACAACGCATACCACATGCAACCAGGAGGCACTGTGACCAGCCCCCGGGGAACAATGCATACCACATGCAACCAGGAGGCACTGTGACCAGCTCCCGGGGAACAACGCATACCACATGCAACCAGGGGGCACTGTGACCAGCTCCCGGGGAACAACGCATACCACATGCAACCAGGGGGCACTGTGACCAGCCCCCGGGGAACAACGCATACCACATGCAACCAGGGGGCACTGTGACCAGCCCCCCGGGGAACAACGCATACCACATGCAACCAGGAGGCACTGTGACCAGCCCCCGGGGAACAATGCATACCACATGCAACCAGGAGGTACTGTGACCAGCTCCCGGGGAACAACGCATACCACATGCAACCAGGGGGCACTGTGACCAGCCCCCCGGGGAACAACACATACCACATGCAACCAGGGGGCACTGTGACCAGCCCCCCGGGGAACAACGCATACCACATGCAACCAGGGGGCACTGTGACCAGCCCCCAGGGAACAACGCATACCACATGTGACCAGCCTCCCGGGGAACAACGCATACAAGACGCAGCCAGGAGGCACTGTGACCAGCCCCTGGGGAACAACGCATACCACATGCAACCAGGGGGCACTGTGACACTGTGACCAGCCCCCAGGGAACAATGCATACCACATGCAACCAGGAGGCACTGTGACCAGCCCCCAGGGAACAACGCATACCACATGCAACCAGGAGGCACTGTGACCAGCCCCCGGGGAACAATGCATACCACATGCAACCAGGAGGCACTGTGACCAGCCCCCCGGGGAACAACGCATACCACATGCAACCAGGGGGCACTGTGACCAGCCCCCCGGGGAACAACGCATACCACATGCAACCAGGGGGCACTGTGACCAGCCCCCGGGGAACAACGCATATCAGACGCAGCCAGGGGGCACTGTGACCAGCCCCCGGGGAACAACGCATACCACATGCAACCAGGGGGCACTGTGACCAGCCCCCGGGGAACAACGCATATCAGACGCAGCCAGGAGGCACTGTGACCAGCCCCCGGGGAACAACGCATATCAGACGCAGCCAGGGGGCACTGTGACCAGCCCCCGGGGAACAACGCATACCACATGCAACAGCCCCCAGGGAACAACGCATACAAGACGCAGCCAGGGGGCACTGTGACCAGCCCCCAGGGAACAACGCATACCACATGCAACAGCCCCCAGGGAACAACGCATACCGCATGCAACCAGGGGGCACTGTGACCAGCCCCCAGGGAACAACGCATATCAGACGCAGCCAGGGAGCACTGTGACCAGCCCCCAGGAAACAACGCATAGCGCACACAACGGCCCCTTCCCCTCTCACAGCCCCTGATGGTGACCGCACCCTGTTCCGCAGCCACTGCGGGGGATTCACTAAGCACTTTGTTCACAGTTGTGGTAAATGCGGCAAACATAGGCAATACACAGAAAGTGATCTGTAGTGAGCAGCTTTCACCATGCTTTCAATAATACAGCAGTGTTTAGTGAATAACCCCCTTAATGTGTCCTGCAGCGGCCACTCGGGCCCGACCTTCAGACAGCAGGTGCGGCAGGTCAGAACCTAGACCTTCTTTTCACACTGGTTTCCTGTCTCGGTTCTAGATCTGCCAGGGGAGCAGTGACAACCAATCATGGCATCCCATACTTCTGAACTACAACTCCCATCATGCTCACCTACTGCAAATGCCGGCAGAGCATTGTGGGTAACATAGTTTGAAATCCTATGGCGCGCCCGGGTTGTCCGGCGCTGCTGTAGAGAGTTTCTGGCTGGACCCCTGGCCTAGTTACCAGTGCACTTCTGCTATCCCCCGCGCCCGTCAACCCTGCTGCAGTCACTGTGACTTCTCTAATTCCGGCCTGGGATGCTCTGCTGACGCGATGCTCTGCTGATCACGATGCTTTGCTGATCACGATGCTCTGCTGATGCGATGCGATGCTGACCGCGATGCTCTGCTGACTCTCGATGCTTTGCTGACGCGATGCTCTTCTGACGCGATGCTCTTCTGCCGCGATGCTCTACTGATCACGATGCTCTGCTGACCGCGATGCTCTACTGACGCAATGCTCTGCTGCCAGCAATGCTCTGCGCACTGGCACTTTCTGTTCCCCTCTTCCCAGAGGTGTCCGTGTGGGCTCTGTCTGCTAAATGCCACTGCGGTTTCTCTGGCTCGCTTAGGGTTCAGTGATTTGGGGGGGTGGCGCGTTGCTGAAGCTCCTCCTGCTGCCGTATGAACCTCTCATTCTGTCGAAACGCCAGAGTTTGTCGCGGTGGCAGCTCCAGAAAACACCGGCGCCTTGTGAATGACCCCCTAAATGTCACATTGGTGCCAAAATAATCAGTATTTTGGGATATTTCAGATTTTCGAATAAGGGACACACAACCTGTACAGTAGGGATGAGCCGAACACTCCCCGAGTTCGGTTCGAGCCCGAATCCGAACTTCCCATTTGTTCGGGACCGAACCCGAACCCCCATGCAAGTCAATGGGGCTGAAAATTCGTTTTTTTGGAGTGCCCTCCAAGAGGGCATATATGCTACATATTTGCCATAAAATGTGTATGGGGGTCCGGGTAGTGCCCTGGGGGACAGGAAACAAGGATAAAAAGTTTTAAAAAAAGTTTTTAAAGGGACAGTGAGTTTTCCATGAAATTAGGGTTAAAAATAAAAACAAAAAATTCCTTCAAATATCGTCCCTAGGAGGTCCCCATAACCTGCCCGTGAAGTGGCGGATTTCTAGGATGTATAGAAATATGTAAAAACCAAATGACATTTCAAATGACGGTAAATGCTTTTCCTTTAATCTATCCATAAACAACTGCTTGGGGCGGCAGTCTGTATGAAAAGAGGAGACATTTTCGGACACGCAGAAAAAGTTTACTGATTTTTTGGCGGTGAAAAGCAGGAGAATGGAAACTTCTAGACCAAAAAGCCGATTTGGAAAGTGAGATAAGTGGGAGAATTTTTCTGGTTTGGCTATTTTGACCTAGAATTTTCTCTTCAGTCATTCTCCTGAGTTTCACCTTGTCAGGGTTATTCAGAGAGCGGTGAAGAGCAGGAGAATGACTGGAGAATGGAAAATTCTAGGTCAAAATAGCCAAACCAGAAAAATTCTCCCATTTAGGCTAGGGTCGGACTAGCGAATTTTTAACGTGCGTTTAGGCGCACTTAATCACGGCCGCACTAGCAGCAAATGACGGGCAATGACGGCCAATATACGAAGTACGGTCACACGAAAGTCCGGTTGCGCGCTTCTCACGTAAACCAGAAGGCAACTTCAATGCAAGAAGGACGGGAGGTGAGTATATATAAAAAAAAAACACCGCTGGAAACAAGAGGATTTTAGGGTAAGTATTACAGTTACAAGTAAAAAAATAAAAAATAAAGATTTATTAAGGGAATAGGGATAGGTTAGGATAAAAAAACGGGGGGGATTTTTGAGTAGAGTGTTCCTTTAAATGCAGCATATTAGGATGTTTTAGGGAAATTAATTCTCAAATCTCAATCAGAAGCAGACACCACCCCACCCTCAGTATATTATACAATGTATCAAATTGATTACCAGACTAAAAACACCTGGTGTTATGCCCGTTTGTGAACAGAGGTCATTTAGAGTTGATAATCTTTCCACGTACACATTAGTTTTTAATTCAATATCTAATAAACCGTTGCTTATAATATTCTGCAGTAAAGAGTCTCTTTATTTCTAGATTTTTTAGTATTTTTTTAAGCATTTTCTATATTTGTTTCAAAATTTCTTTTTTTTTCGAAACCGAACACGCCCAAAGAATTCGAAATTCGCGAACTTTCGAACTGCCAAAGTTCGGGTCGAACTCCGAACGTCCGAACCTGAACAGCTCATCCCTACTGTACAGCGAAAGCGTTTACACAGAGGAGACCCCCCCTCCTCGTGTTGAGACTGGTCCCCCCCTCGCTGTGCTCCCCGGCCCCCCTCCTCGTGTTATGAGATGGGCCCCCCCTCGCTGTGCTCCTCGGCCCCCCTCCTCGTGTTATGAGACGGGCCCCCCCTCGCTGTGCTCCCCGGCCCCCCGTGCAGCTCAATGGACAGATCATTCTGTGTCTCCCCTGCAGGCAATATCCGCGTGCTGTGCAGATTGCGGCCGCAGGAGGAGAGCAGGGAGCAGGACTCCCCCATAACCACAGACGTGAACGACGACACAAGGCTGGCTGTGCTCTACAAAGGCAAGGAGAAGGCGTTCGAGCTGGACAAGGTGTTCTTCCCACAGGCCTCGCAGGACGAGGTGAGATGTGACCTAATATCTACGCACCTGCACTATATAACTACTGCAATTACCCTATATATAAACTGTGTATCTACTGCAATTACCCTATATATAAACTGTGTAGCTACTGAAATTACCCTATATATAAACTGTGTAACTACTGCAATTACCCTATATATAAACTGTGTAACTATGGCAACTACCCTATATATAAACTGTGTAACTACCGCAATTACCCTATATATAAACGGTAACTACTGCAATTACACTATATATGAACTGTGTGACTACTGAAATTACCCTATATATAAACATAGAAACATAGAAACATAGAAAAATGTCGGCAGATAAGAACCTTTCGGCCCATCTAGTCGCCCAATTACATGGATACTTTACCTGGATTTATCTTTTGTTTAGGATAGCCTTATGCCTATCCCATGCCTGCTTAAATTCAATCACTGTTTTGGCCTCTACTACTTCTACTGGAAGACTGTTCCATGTATCCACCACCCGCTCAGTAAAATAATGCTTCCTGATGTTACTTTTAAACCTTTGCCCCTCTAATCTAAGACTATGTCCTCTTGTTTTGCTACTTTGTTTCCTTTTAAATATACTCCCTTCCTCTACCTTGTGGATTCCCTTTACGTATTTAAATGTTTCTATCATATCTCCTCGGTCTCGTCTTTTTTCCAAGCTGTACATGTTAAGATCATTAAGCCTTTCCTGGTAACTTTTCTCCTTCAAGCCGTACACCATTTTAGTAGCCCTTCTCTGAACTCTCTCTAAGATGTCTATATCCTTCTGGAGATACGGTCTCCAGTACTGCACACAGTACTCAAGTGAGGTCTCACCAGTGCTCTGTACAGTGGCATGAGCACTTCCCTTTTCCTACTGCTAATACAGGCTCTCCCTACACAACCAAGCATTCTGCCAGCATTTCCAAGCATTCTGCCAGCATTTCCTGCTGCTCTATTACATTGACTACTTACCCTTAGATCCTCTGCAATAATAACCCCTAAATCCCAACCCTCAGATGTATCAAATATTCTATATTCAGCCCTTGGGTTTTTACGTCCCAGGTGCATTATCTTTATTATTCATTATTATTATTCTTTATTTATAAAGCGCCAGCATATTCCGCAGCGCTGTACAATAAGCACAGTATAGACAGGGTTACAATACATTGAACAACATTTGACAAACAGTACAGGAGGAGATGAGGGCCTATTCCCGTAGGAACTCACAATCTGGGAGGGTTGGGGTTGGAAACAGGAGGAGAGGACTGTAAGGTGAGAGTGATTGATGGTTGCGTCAGTGAGTTGGGTGGTAGGCGCTTCCTAAATAGGAATGTTTTAAGGAGCGTTGAAGGAAGAGAAGGAAGTTTAGGGGAAAGTCTGACAGTACGAGGGAGAGCGTTCCAGAGAGTGGGGGCTGCGTGTGAGAAATCCTGCAGTCTATCATGGGAAGAGGTGATGCGGGGAGAAGCTAGGCGCAGGTCACTGTTTGACCTTAGGGAGCGGGCTGGGGTGTATTTGGTGATTAGTGAGGACAGGTAGTGGGGAGCTGAGTTAGTGAGGGTTTTGTAGGTAAGGATAAGGATTTTGAACTTAATTCTGCAGTGGATGGGGAGCCAGTGAAGGGACTCGCAGAGGGGAGCGGCAGAGACAGAGCGGCGGGTGAGGTGAATTAGCCTGGCGGAGGCGTTCAGGATGGATTGTAGGGGGGAGAGGTGGGACAGAGGGAGGCCAGATAAGAGATTATTGCAATAGTCGAGTCGGGAGATTACCAGGGCGTGTATGAGTTGTTTTGTGGCGACAGCGGTAAGAAATGGCCGAATTCTGTAAATATTACGCAGTTGATATCGGCAGGAGGAGGAAAGAGACTTGATGTGGGGGATGAAGGAAAGAGCAGAGTCAAGTGTAACTCTTGCACTTATCCACATTAAAACTCAATTGTCACAGCTCCCACCATTTTTTTTAGTTTACCTAAATCATTTGTCATTTGGCTGATCCCTCAGGAACGTCAACCTGTTGCAAATCTTTGTGTCATCAGCAAAAAGACATACTTTTCCATTAATACCTTCTGCAATATCACTAATAAAAATATTAAATAGAATGGGTCCAAGTACTGACCCCTGAGGTACCCCACTGGTAAACAATGTAACTACTGCCCATTACCCTATATATAAACGGTAACTACTGCAATTACCCTATATATAAAATGTGTACCTACTGCAATTGCCCTATATATTGTTAACGGGAGTCGTCCTAGAAGACTGGAAATTAGCAAATGTTGTGCCCATTCACAAGAAGGGTAGTAGGGAGGAATCGGGGAACTATAGGCCAGTTAGTCTTACGTCAGTAGTGGGGAAATTAATGGAAACCATGTTAAAGGAAAGGATTGTTGAACATCTAAAAACACATAGATTACAGGATCAGAAACAACATGGGTTTACCTCAGGGAGATCATGCAAAACTAATCTTATTGATTTTTTTGATTGGGTAACAATAATAATAGACACAGGTGGTGCAGTAGACATTGCTTATTTAGATTTCAGTAAGGCTTTTGATACTGTTCCGCATAGAAGCTTATCAATAAATTGCAATCTTTGAGCTTGGATTCCAATATTGTTGAATGGATTAGGCAGTGGCTGAGTGACAGACAACAGAGGGTTGTGGTAAATGGAGTTTATTCGGCGCAAGGTCTTGTTACCAGTGGGGTACCTCAGGGGTCAGTACTTGGACCCATTCTATTTAATATTTTTATTAGTGATATTGCAGAAGGTATTAATGGAAAAGTAAGAACCCCCTGGACCTTCAGGAAGGGGGACATGACTGATGGCCTGGGCCTGTAAGTTAAGGGAGAATCTAGAAGGGTATAGAATCCCTGGGGCCCCTCAGGAGGGGGGGGCTGGATGATGTCTGGGCCTGTCAGTCAAGGAAAGCTATGGTGTTATTGGTACGAGGCTGAAGTTAGTTTCTTATTCGGCCAGTTACTTATTCGTGGAAGTTGGTTTCTGATTCGGTTGAATTCCAAGTATGTGAAGTTTCAATAAAAACCTGATTTTAGATGGTAAATTGCCATTGTGCCAAGATTTTAACATGGATTTATATAGAGGTGGATGCCTCTACCAAACAATGTCAAATTTAGCCTGGCCAAACTGCAATTTGGGCAGAAAAATCAGTGCCAACTGTGCCAAGGCTGTTGATTTTTACTATTTTGATATAAGTAACTGATGTTTTCAAAGGGTTAATTGCCATTGGGCCACTGAATTCAACATGGATTTATATAGAGGTGGATGCCCTCTATCAAACACAATTGTCTTCAGCCTGGCCCAATGGCAAGTTTGTCACGAAAACAGTGCCAACTGTGCCATGGGTGCTGTTTTTACTATTTTGAATAAGTAACTGATGATTTCAAAGGGTAATTGCCATTGGGCCACTGAATCCAACATGGTTATATATAGGGGATGCCCTCTATCAAACACAATTGTCTTCAGCCTGGCCAATGGCAAGTTTGCACACATGAACAGTGCCAACTGTGCCATGGGTGCTGATTTTTACTATTTTGAATAAGTAACTGATGATTTCAAAGGGTTAATTGCCATTGGGCCACTGAATTCAACATGGTTTTATATATAGGTGGATGCCCTCTATCGAACACAATTTCTTCAGCTGGCCAATGGCAAGTTTGCCACGAAAACAGTGCCAACTGTGCCAAGGTGTTGATTTTTACTGTTTTGAATAAGTAACTGATGATTTCAAAGGGTTAATTGCCATTGGGCCACTGAATTCAACATGGTTTTATATATAGGTGGATGCCTCTATCGAACACAATTGTCTTCAGCCTGGCCCAATGGCAAGTTTGCCACATAAACAGTGCCAACTGTGCCAAGGGTTTGTGATTTTTACTATTTTGAATAAGTAACTGATGTTTTCAAAGGGTTAAGCAATTGGGCCACTGAATTCAACATGGATTTATATAGAGGTGGATGCCCTCTATCAAACACAATATTCTTCAGCCTGGCCAATGGCAAGTTTGCCACATAAACAGTGCCAACTGTGCCAAGGTGTTGATTTTTACTATTTTGAATAAGTAACTGATGATTTCAAAGGGTTAATTGCCATTGGGCCACTGAATCCAACATGGATTTATAATAGAGGTGGATGCCCTCTATCAAACACAATTGTCTTCAGCCTGGCCCAATGGCAAGTTTGTCACGAAAACAGTGCCAACTGTGCCATGGGTGCTGATTTTTACTATTTTGAATAAGTAACTGATGATTTCTAAGGGTTAATTGCCATTGGGCCACTAATCCAACATGGTTTTATATATAGGTGGGATGCCGTCTATCGAACACAATTGTCTTCAGCCTGGCCCAATGGCAAGTTTGCCACGAAAACAGTGCCAACTGTGCCAAGGTGTTGTTTTTACTGTTTTGAATAAGTAACTGATGTTTTCAAAGGGTTAATTGCCAGGGCCACTGAATCCAACATGGTTTTATATATAGGTGGATGCCCTCTATCAAACACAATTGTCTTCAGCCTGGCCCAATGGCAAGTTTGCCACGAAAACAGTGCCAACTGTGCCAAGGGTGTTGATTTTTACTATTTTGAATAAGTAACTGATGATTTCAAAGGTTAATTGCCATTGGGCCACTGAATTCAACATGGTTTTATATATAGGTGGATGCCCTCTATCAAACACAATTGTCTTCAGCCTGGCCAATGGCAAGTTTGCACAACATAAACGTGCCAACTGTGCCAAGGTGTTGATTTTTACTATTTTGAATAAGTAACTGATGATTTCAAAGGGTTAATTGCCATTGGGCCACTGAATCCAACATGGATTTATATAGAGGTGGATGCCCTATCAAACACAATTGTCTTCAGCCTGGCCCAATGGCAAGTTTGTCACGAAACAGTGCCAACTGTGCCATGGGTGCTGATTTTTACTATTTTGAATAAGTAACTGATGATTTCAAAGGGTTAATTGCCATTGGGCCACTGAATTCAACATGGTTTTATATATAGGTGGATGCCCTCTATCGAACACAATTGTCTTCAGCCTGGCCCAATGGCAAGTTTGCCACGAAAACCGTGCCAACTGTGCAAAGGTGTTGATTTTTACTGTTTTGAAAAGTAACTGATGTTTTCAAAGGGTTAATTGCCATTGGGCCACTGAATCCAACATGGTTTTATATATAGGTGGATGCCCTCTATCAAACACAATTGTCTTCAGCCTGGCCCAATGGCAAGTTTGTCACGAAAACAGTGCCAACTGTGCCATGGGTGCGGATTTTACTATTTTGAATAAGTAAGATGATATTTCAAAGGGTTAATTGCCATTGGGCCACTGAATTCAAACATTTTTATATATAGGTGAGATGCCGTCTATCGAACACAATTGTCTTCAGCCTGGCCCAATGGCAAGTTTTGCCACGCAAAAAACAGTGCCAACTGTGCCAAGGTGTTGATTTTTACTGTTTTGAATAAGTAACTGATGTTTTCAAAGGGTTAATTGCCATTGGGCCACTGAATCCAACATGTTTTTTATATAGGTGGATGCCCTCATCAAACACAATTGTCTTCAGCACCTGGCCCAATGGCAAGTTGCCACGAAAACGTGCCAACTGTGCCAAGGGTGTTGATTTTTACTATTTTGAATAAGTAACTGATGATTTCAAAGGGTTAATTGCCATTGCCACTGAATTCAACATGGATTTATATAGAGGAGGATGCCCTCTATCAAACACAATTGTCTTCAGCCTGGCCCAATGGCAAGTTTGCCACATAAACAGTGCCAACTGTGCCAAGGGTGTTGATTTTTACTATTTTGAATAAGTAACTGATGATTTCAAAGGTTAATTGCCATTGGCCACTGAATTCAACATGTATTTATATAGAGGAGAGATGCCCTCTATCGAACACAATTGTCTTCAGCCTGGCCCAATGGCAAGTTTGCCACGAAAACCGTGCCAACTGTGCAAGGTGTTGATTTTTACTGTTTTGAATAAGTAAATGATGTTTTCAAAGGGTTAATTGCCATTGGGCCACTGAATCCAACATGGTTTTATATATAGGTGGATGCCCTCTATCAAACACAATTGTCTCTTCAGCCTGGCCCAATGGCAAGTTTGCCACATAAACAGTGCCAACTGTGCCAAGGTGTTGATTTTTACTATTTTGAATAAGTAACTGATGATTTCAAAGGGTTAATTGCCATTGGGCCACTGAATCCAACATGGATTATATAGAGGTGGATGCCCTCTATCAAACACCAATTGTCTTCAGCCTGGCCCAATGGCAAGTTTGTCACGAAAACAGTGCCAACTGTGCCATGGGTGCTGATTTTTACTATTTTGAATAAGTAACTGATGATTTCAAAGGGTTAATTGCCATTGGGCCACTGAACTCCAACATGGTTTTATATATAGGTGTGCCCTCTATCAAACACAATTGTCTTCAGCCTGGCCCAATGGCAAGTTTGCCACATAACAGTGCCAACTGTGCCATGGGTGCTGATTTTTACTATTTTGAATAAGTAACTGATGATTTCAAAGGGTTAATTGCCATTGGGCCACTGAATTCAACATGGTTTTATATATAGGTGGATGCCCTCTTCGAACACAATTGTCTTCAGCCTGGCCCAATGGCAAGTTTGCCACGAAAACCGTGCCAACTGTGCCAAGGTGTTGATTTTTACTGTTTTGAATAAGTAACTGATGTTTTTCAAGGGTTAATTGCCATTGGCCACTGAATTCAACGGATTTATATAGAGGAGGATGCCCTCTATCGAACACAATTGTCTTCAGCCTGGCCCAATGGCAAGTTTGCACGAAAACCGTGCCAACTGTGCCAAGGTGTTGATTTTTACTGTTTTGAATAAGTAACTGATGTTTTCAAAGGGTTAATTGCCATTGGGCCACTGAATCCAACATGGTTTTATATATAGGTGGATGCCCTCTATCAAACACAATTGTCTTCAGCCTGGCCCAATGGCAAGTTTGTCACGAAAACAGCGCCAACTGTGCCATGGGTGCTGATTTTTACTATTTTGAATAAGTAACTGATGATTTCAAAGGGTTAATTGCCATTGGGCCACTGAATTACACATGGATTTATATAGAGGTGGATGCCGTCTATCGAACACAATTGTCTTCAGCCTGGCCCAATGGCAAGTTTGCCACGAAAACAGTGCCAACTGTGCCAAGGTGTTGATTTTTACTGTTTTGAATAAGTAACTGATGTTTTCAAAGGGTTAATTGCCATTGGGCCACTGAATCCAACATGGTTTTATATATAGGTGGATGCCCTCTATCAAACACAATTGTCTTCAGCCTGGCCCAATGGCAAGTTTGCCACGAAAACAGTGCAACTGTGCCAAGGTGTTGATTTTTACTATTTTGAATAGTAACTGATGATTTCAAAGGGTTAATTGCCATTGGGCCACTGAATTCAACATGGTTTTATATATAGTGGATGCCCTCTATCAAACACATTGTCTTCAGCCTGGCCAAATGGCAAGTTTGTCACGAAAACAGTGCCAACTGTGCCATGGGTGCGGATTTTTACTATTTTGAATAAGTAACTGATGATTTCAAAGGGTTAATTGCCATTGGGCCACTGAATTCAACATGGTTTTATATATAGGTGGATGCCCTCTATCGAACACAATTGTCTTCAGCCTGGCCCAATGGCAAGTTTGCCACGAAAACAGTGCCAACTGTGCCAAGGTGTTGATTTTACTGTTTTGAATAAGTAACTGATGTTTTCAAAGGGTTAATTGCCATGGGCCACTGAATTCAACATGGTTTTTATATGTGGATGCCCTCTATCAAACACAATTGTCTTCAGCCTGACCCAATGGCAAGTTTGCCACATGAACAGTGCCAACTGTGCCATGGGTGCTGATTTTTACTATTTTGAATAAGTAACTGAATGATTTCAAAGGGTTAATTGCCATTGGGCCACTGAATTCAACATGGTTTTATATATAGGTGGATGCCGTCTATCGAACACAATTGTCTTCAGCCTGGCCCAATGGCAAGTTGCACGAAAACAGTGCCAACTGTGCCAAGTGTTGATTCTTACTGTTTTGAATAAGTAACTGATGTTTTCAAAGGGTTAATTGCCATTATGGCCACTGAATCCAACATGGTTTTATATAAGGTGGATGCCCTCTATCAAACACAATTGTCTTCAGCCTGGCCCAATGGCAAGTTTGCCACGAAAACAGTGCCAACTGTGCCAAGGGTGTTGATTTTTACTATTTTGAATAAGTAACTGATGATTTCAAAGGGTTAATTGCCATGGGCCACTGAATTCAACATGGATTTATATAGAGGAGGATGCCCTCTATCAAACACAATTTCTTCAGCCTGCCCAATGGCAAGTTTGCCATAAACAGTGCCAATGTGCCAAGGGTGTTGATTTTTACTATTTTGAATAAGTAACTGATGATTTCAAAGGGTTAATTGCCATTGGGCCACTGAATCAACATGTATTTATATAGAGGAGGATGCCCTCTATCGAACACAATTGTCTTCAGCCTGCCCAATGGCAGTTTGCCACGAAGAAACCGTGCAAACTGTGCCAAGGTGTTGATTTTTACTATTTTGAATAAGTAACTGATGTTTTCAAAGGGTTAATTGCCATTGGCCACTGAATTCAACATGGATTTATACAACATGCCAACTGTGCAATGGTGCTGATTGTTAGTGTTTTGAATAAGTAACTGATGTTTTTAACCTTTCGCTGCTGAGGCTTTTCCCGC